>CM053399.1:78377819-78416981 GCA_028644305.1 Xerus rutilus | reverse complement strand
CTCTCACCATGCACAAAATTCCACTCAAAGTGGATCAAGGACCTGGGATTAGACCATAGACCCAATGCTTAATAGAAGAAAAAATAGGCCCAAATCTTCATCCTGTCGGATTAGGACCATACTTCCTTAACAAGACTCCTAAACCACAGGAAGTAAAATCAAGAATCAATAAATGGGATGGATTCAAACTAAAAAGCTTCTTCTCATCAAAAGAAACAATCAATGAAGTAAACAGAGAGCTGACATTCTGGGAACAAATCTTTGCCACACACACATTTGATAGAGCACTAATCTCCAGGATATATAAAGAACTCAAAAAACTTAACACCAAAAAAACAAATAACCCAATCAATAAATGGGCCAAGTAGCTGAACAGAAACCTCACAGAAGATATTAAATCAATCAACAGACATATGAAAAATGTTCAATATCTCAGCCAGGCACGGTGGTGCACGTCTGTAATCCCAGCACTTTGGGAGGCTGAGACAGGAGAATCACAAGTTCAAAGCCAGCCTCAGGAACATCAAAGCGCTAAGCAACTCAGTGAGACCCTGGCTCAACATAAAAAAAAAAAAAAATAGGGCTGGGGATGTGACTCAGTGGTGGAGCCCTGAGTTCAATCCCTGGTATCCCCCCCAAAAAAATAGTTCAACATCTCTAGCAATTAGAGAAATGCACATCAAAACTACCCTAAGATTTCATCTCACACCAGTGAGAATGGCAATTATCAAGAATACAAACAACAATAAGTGTTGGCGAGGTTGTGGGGGAAAGGGCACGCTCATACATTGCTGGTGGAACTGCAAATTGGTACAACCAATCTGGAAAGCAGTATGGAGATTCCTTAGAAAACTTGGAATGGAACCACCATTTGAGCCTGCTATCCCACTCCTGGGTCTATACCCAGAAGACTTAAAAACAGCATACTACAATGACGCAGCCACTTTAATGTTTACAGCAGCTCAATTCACAATAGCTAAACTGTGGAACCAACCTAGATGTCCTTTGATAGATGAATGGATAAAGAAACTGTGGTATATATACACAATGGAATATTACTCAGTAATAAAAGAGAATAAAACTATGGCATTTGCAGGTAAATGGATGGAGTTGGAGAAGATCATGCTAAGTGAGGTAAGCCAATCTCAATAAACCAAATGCCGAATGTTCTCTCTGATAAGTGGATGCTGATCCATAATGTGGAGGAGGACATGGGAATAATGGAAGAAAATTGGTCACAGGGGTGGGAGGGGGGAGGAGGCATGGGGACAGTAAAGATGGTGGAATATGATGGCCATCTTTGCCCTAGCTTTATGTATGACTGCATGTATGTTGTGATTCTACATCACATACAACCAGAGAAATGAAATGTTATCCTCCATCTGTGTACAATGAATCAAAATGCATGCTGCTACCATGTATACCTAAGTAGAATAAATAAATTAATTAAATTTTTTAAAAAATAAGAAAAGAAATGGTAGATAAAAATTCTGCCACACATAAATAAAAATTATCTGCTAGATAAGATAAGCATTCTACCAAAGATAAGCAAACAGGGACACTTCCTCTCCACAACATAAGTAAAGGAAAACAGTATTTCCAGACACATTTTCATACTCCCATCATCAACTAATCAGTAGACTAGTTTAAAAGGAAACTCAAAATATCTGTGTGTGTGTGCATATTTATTTTGGTGAGGCAGAAGACAGGTATCACATGATAAACTGCATTGGTCAATATTATGGGTTGAGTTGAGTACCCCAAAAAGATATTTTAATAAGTTCTAGCCCCAGTATTACAGAATATGACCTTATTGGGAAACAAGGACATTGCCAACATAGTTAACTATATTTGAGTAGAGTGGGCCCCAATCTAATATGACTGGTCTCCTTTACAAGAATGGATAAAAAACACAGAGGGAGAATACCATGTGACAATGTAGGCATAGATTCAAGTTATGTAGTCACAAGCCAAGGAACACCAAAGACAGCTAGTAAACCATCAGAATATATCAATAGGCAATCCAGGATTTTCCTAACAGGTTTTAAAGTATTATCTGCTAACCCCTTGGTTTCAGACTTTAAACTACCATAACTGTGAGACAATAAAGAGTTGTTTTAAGCCACTTAGTTTGTAGTACTTTGTTATGGCAGTTGTAGGGAACTAATAGAGTACGTTACAGTAGGAATAGATGTGTATATTATACAACTTTAAGATTTAAGGAGACTTTTATGTTAACAATTGCCAACAATATCCCCTTAAATTGAAAATAAATTTGTCTCTTTTTGTTATTTATAAGAACACAGGCTTTGGAGTTGTATTTGAATTCTATTATTTATTAGCTGTGTGATCTTATTTCCTCATCTATAAAGGGATATAAAATAGCACTTCATGGAATGCTGTAAAGATCAAAAGAGCTGATATGTGTGGTACTTAAACTAATCTCTGGCATACAGTAAGAGCTGTTTAAATGTTAGTTATGATAATATCATTATGAGCATTCAAATTTAAATAAGAGCACGTGCTCGCTAGGGTAAAATTGATAACCTGAAGCTGACGTCAATTTCTCAAAATAATTCTGATACACCCAAATATAATATCTTTATGTACTAACAAGAGAATAATTATTCAGTACCTCAAAGGTTTTCACATAAGGCCTACTTTTTGTTCGATTTCATGAAACTGTGCAACTAATTTATAAGAGAAATTCTAATTTAGAGAAAATATGCAAATGATATGAACTTTACTGAGTATAATACATGTAAATTAGAATTGAGAAATGTTTCACGTAAAATTTCATAAATATATGCATATGTATGTCAAGAGTGACAAATAAATCACTGCTTTGAATTCTATAGCTTTGGACAGTGAGAGGCCACTTCTGGGAATCTCTTGGTGTGAAGTTGTTAAAAGATACCCATTTAACATTTGCAGGTAACTGCTGTTAATGGGGCAGATTCCATGCCTAACATGGAATTTAGGAGTTCTATAGCTTTGAATTCAAATGTCTGCTGCCCTGTAGTGGGAGAAATATGTGCACACTCAATAGACTTGAGATGCCAGCTGTCCAGAGCTGGAGAAGATATCACACAAGAGATAAGCCCCAATTAACTTGTTCCTGCTCCATTTCACTTTGTTTACCTTGAAGAAGTTTTTCTCACAATAAATAATTTTGATGTTTTTGCCTATAAAATAAAGCATATGGGGGGGCTGGGGTTGTGGCTCATTGGTAGAGCGCTTGCTTGGCATGTATGAGGCACTGGGTTCAATGCTCAGCACCACATAAAATATAAATAAATAAATAAAAATAAAGCACAAAGAGTCTCACTCTTTGTTAGAGGTCAGGTCTATCTGGCTGACTAACCCACCAGGCCTTTGTCTTTATTTCTTTTATTTTTGTTATAGCTTTTAATTTTCTCAATCCAACTCACATCCTGTGTTAGATAAACTGTGCCGAACGCAGCAATATATGTACATATATATATATATATATATATATAAATAAATTAATAGAAATAAATGATTTCTGGGGAATATTGCTATTTTAACTATGACAAGTTCTTCATTTTCAACATAATTCTAAAACTTCATTTGGCAATAGTAAATACTCATTCTTTTTTTTTTTTTTTTTTTTTTATTTATTTATTTTTATTTAAATGCATTTCAAGTCATAGTACATAAACAGAGCTCAGTTTACTGACAGCCTCTTTTAAAGGAGATGCTTCAGACAAAATTCACAGAAATTACTTCTTACATAGACTATTTTCCTAAAAATATTTGCCCAGGTGGTAAATTTTACCCATTTGGTTTTGATTCTTCTAATTTTCCAGTTCAGACCGTAACATTTCCTGACTTCATTTAAAAAACTCTGAGGATGTATTTATTATGTAAATACTCATTCTTGCATGACTATACTTGAAGCAAAATCTTTTCTTTTCTTTTCTTAATAGTTTTTCCAAATTTTTCTTGAAAAAGGGAAATTATTTCCAAATGGATAACTTAATTCTTCAGACAGCATAATCTTAAACGGATTAAAAGGATTAATACAACTATACTGTGAAATTTATGGTTTAAAACCAATTTTCAATTTTTGTTTTAGACATGGCAAAAATTACTTGTTTTGACAGCTTTATTTCATAAGATTATGGTATCTGTGCATTTGTTTTAATTTAATTGTCTAAATTTTCCACTGTAGTCTGACCACAAGTAGTGCTTACACAGTATAAATTTGGCACCACCACTTATATTCTTTGTAATCCACAACTGACAAATACTCAAAGTATTTCCATAAGAAAATAATTTGCAAAACCTCAAACACCTTTACTAAATAGAAGGTGTCAATTAATATCAAGTTTAATCCAATATTACACATGCTTATGTGCAAAACAGAGAATTATTTTTTTAAACCAGGTAAAGATTATAGGATAAAAAGAATTAAAAAAAGAGAGAGAGAGAGAGACCTTAAAACATTTCTAAACTAAGATCAGCATAAAATAAAATGTAAATTAAAACAAGTAATTCAGATTACTGGTCTTGCTCTTAAAAAGTATTGCACTTACCCAGAGCTTTACATGCAAATAGAGCCATGGCACTTTGCAATCTGTCAGGTCTTAGAGCCTGTACTACAAGAACCTTAAAATAAAAGTACAAAGTATTTTTAAATAATAAACTTCCCATAATAGCTTTAATTAAACAATAGTTTAATTAATATTAATTAATATTCACTAATTCAACAAATGTTTACTAAAATAGGTATACACTTATCACTGTTCCATAGTGTTTACTATACTTCAAACTGTCACAATAGGCATATGCCAAGACATCATTTTAATACCCAAAATATTACTGAAATTCATTTGCTTCCTCAAACCTATGATCTAAAGTAAACATGGAGTTACCTATGTTTTCAAGATCTACGAGCTAAATAGCAGGTGAAAATAGGAGAATACAGGTAAAGCATTTCTGGTGATAGAAATCTTGCCTAAAATCTTCAAATCACTATTTTTATGTTAAAATCACGTATATGTATATTATTCTTAGATATTTATTTCATTCCTAGATGTTTAGTTCTTTTTTTTTCCATTTTTAAACACACTTGAAAAAGAATTCAGTGTATACAAAGATAAAATGAAGATAGATCCTACAGCCAAAAGCCTAGGGAAAAAGTTCAATGCAAGGGTCATTTCCTATAACACCAATTCTTGGAGAGCTCTTCCACACTACTCTTTGCCTAGCCATAAACTGAAGGGAACCTACAAATAGATTTCATCATTCTATCTTGAAATGGAATTAGAAAAAAATACTTTCCTCATCAATGGGTCTTTTTCTTTGATAGGGCTCTAGAAAATGAATAAAAATTAAGGTAATTTGTATCTTAGTTTATTTTAAAATCTTTTTTCCTATTGCAAGACCTCATTTGGATCACGGACAAAAAATGTACAATGAGAGTCCCCTATTTAGAAATTTAGCTAGTAATTTGTTCAGGTAAGGCAGCAAAAGTAAAAAAAAAAAAAAAATCCTTCCTTCCACGTAACATTAAAGATTAGATAATACCCTAAAAACCAAGTTTCTTTAAATAATTTCTGACTGATGAAACATTAGTTTTTTGCATTTTGATAACATGAAATATTACCTGCTGAAATAAGGAAACTTTCTTTGCAAGAATAGATGGAAACTCCTGTTCACACATTGAGTTATGATAATAAGTACGCCACAGAGCTACATCTTCAAAACAGAGAGTCTGATAAAGACTGGGAAGCGTAATCTAAAAAATAAAAATAACAACATATAATAAGCTACATGTAAATAGGTGAACATGTACACACTTTTTAAAAATCTAAAAAAGTGCAAATAAAAATATTAATATTATATACTTATTGCTGGTTTTCTGCTTTGTCTTGGCTTATCTAAGATGTCTTGATCATTTCTAAGTCAGAAACAGTATGGTAGATGCATCCAGTGTAATGCCAGAATTAAATAAAACATTTCTAAAGTAGTACTAAATCAATTCTCATAAAAGAAATCTTTTTTTCTACATGAAAACATTTACACCCAGCTATCTCCACCTTGTGGAGAAAAGAAATGCTGTCACTAAAATTAAGTACAAATTTTAGGGATTGCTGCAATTGAATTCCATGTTAAACTGCAAAAATATGTCAAATTTCATATCAATATCAATAAAACAAAGGACTGACTCTCTCTCTCTCTCTCTCTCTCTTTCTCTCTCTCTCTCTTCCTATACACATACACACACACACACACAAACTTTGGTCAGGTATGTGGAGCTTTTTTGATTAGGCTTCATGTCCTTCCTTACAGAATCTAGTTTTAACAAGAAATTTTCTAAGTCAGTGTAGCAAAAATCCCTATGCTCAGGATCTAATCAAATTCCTCATCCCTTACCCTTGGTATGTGACCACCCTCATCAGCCTTCAGGAAGAATGCTGCTAAAACAGTTTAGTCATAAATTCCCCCAATCCCACCTTCAATATTTTCTCTTGGTAATTTTCCTTCTACTGACCCCACCATCCTGTTCCTTGACTATGAATTTCAACTTGTCCACATTATGTTCAGAATTGGACCCATTTCTACACTGAGGTCTCTTTTCCTGGACTACAGTTGAGAGAGAGTATATGTGTGTGCGCGTGCAGATTTAGCTTTGCACATTTAGCTTCTAGCTAGCAGTTTTTTCTGTAATAACAGCAAATCCTTAACAATGTATGTTTTTCTAAGTCTCATTCATTTACGCCCATCTGCAAACATATTGCTTCTTTTGCCTCTAAATGTTCTAACCTACTTTATGCCTCATAAATTAGTAGCATTCAATATTTATTAAACAATATCATCTTTCAGAGGTTTCCCCGAACACATTCATACCTCTACCTCAGTGTTCTCTTTTCCTAAATTTATTTTAAGAGTGAATTATAAGATCAGAAATGTAAAGCTGTACAGATAGAGAATTTTCACTGAAAATAATGATGAACCGAAGATTTGTGTCTGTACTGTTAAACTTCATGCAACATAAAATTGAATCAAGTATGTAAGAATTCTTTTCCCAAATATGTATATCTAAATAATCCATTATAATGCCCAGATTTGATCATTTGTCTTAACTAAAACTAAACAGGAGAATATTAACAAATTATATTTTAATTTAATTATTTTCAATAAATGATGTAAGTATGTTAGGATAACACACATATTAGTCTGTTGACTTTAATATCAGTATGTAAGCTCCCCTCACCACTAATTTAGGTGTGTTACACATTATATAATCATGTATTTAAGATAGGCCATACAGTACAGATAGAGGGCTCTCTAGCTACAAGTTAGATATTGGGTCAAATCAGCAGGGCTATCTATCCCTCTCATACTGGGCCAACCACATCAGAAAGTAATTATTTGATATAATCTCTATAGTATAAGTTTATTCATGGCAGGTTCCCTTAATATAAAAATATGCATTTGTCATCGTACTGATGTTGCAGAAAAAAACAGATCTGGACAGTAGCTGGAGCAGTAAAAACAAACTGTATTCAGGGACATCGAAATAGAGGGAAAGAAATGTCAATATAGAACAGGTTTTAATTCTGAATACAATATGGACTTACGGGAATTTACAGTGGGCTAGGAGTCTGCACATAGAAAATTACCAAGAGAAAAACATCAAGGGTAAGGAAGATTCTAGCTAAATCAATTAAACAGAATTCTTGCTGAACACAGTTCAAGATGATCAGAATCACCTGGGGGATGGTGGAAGATGAAAAAGCCAATTAGATATCACAGATGATAAGATACAGAGAATAAGAAAATTCTTATTACAGAGAATAAGAAAATTCTTACACAGAGATAAGATTCTTATTAATTACAGAGATTAAGATTCTTATACAGAGAATAATAATAAAATAATTATTACAGAGAATAAGAAAATTCTTATACAGAGAATAAGAAAATTCTTAGTTAACCAACCTAGCAGAGTTACTGCTAAAACTAGATTTCACCAGGAAGTACACTGATAGGCCTGGGAGATTTAGGAGGTTGACTAAATTTGGTCACTGGCACTGTGCTAACTGGTAGTAAGCAACAAATAAATGATTAATGAAGAAAAAATAAATGATATAAAGCATATAGTTTATTTTATTCAGCAAATATTTATGGGGAAAAAGGCATAAAGAGTAGTGGTAAGACTATGAAACAAGCCCAGTTTTGAATTCTGCCTCTACTTTCTAAGTGACCATAAACAAGTGACTATCTCTCTGTGTCTTAGTTCCTTTATGTTACAGAAAGATAATAACAGTAGCTACACATAATGTTATTGGATATATCTAAGCAGATAATCCATTTTTAAATTCTGCACAATGCCTTGAAAATAATGAGCTATCAATTACTAGCTATTCTCACTGTTTTTACCATGGGGTATTGTAATATTATAAGAGCTGAGAAGGAAAAGCACAAGAAGGGATGGAAGTAAAGATAGATAGATAGATAGATAGATAGATAGATAGATAGATAGATAGATAGATAGATAGACAGATAGATAGATAAACACACACACATACACACACAGATTGATTTGGGGAGAAGTATGTTTGTCTTTCATTCTCCATAAAAATAATACTTTGACCTAAATAATTAAAAACAGATAAAACTGAAGAGAGGAAGAGAAAGATATACTATATTTAGAAAATCTGAACATTAAAGGCATGCTATTTCATAAATGAAATATTTAATAAATTAAATATTGATTAATGAAGTAAAATAATTCTTTGATGTCTTTCAACTGAGACATTTTCTCCTATACACAGAAATAAACTGAGTATTAAAAAAAAACTCAACAAAAATAACTAATACATGCAAAAACAAATTCAACTACTCCTCAAAGCAGAAAAGGAATACCTTTAATGTTGCTACTGCCCAGCTTCTCTCCTGATCTATCCAAGATGGAAGTTGATCACGTATTCTTTGCTGAGAATCCTTTAATAGAAACAATTATTTGGTTTTTAGTATGTTAAGTAAAATTCAAAGTTTAAAAATAGCAATTGACTAGCTATTTATATGACACTATTTTGAAAAAAGTACTCATTCTATATACTATTTTTTCTATTTTACAAGTCTCTATGGTAAAACTACATGTAACAAAAGGAATAGAGAGGACTACTTAGACAACTGCTGCATTAATTTTCATTGTACTTAGTTTTTTGGAAAATTTAGGAAAAACTTAAATGTCATAAAAAACCATGACTTAAAAGTACTTTATTTTAAATTATATCTTGCACTTCAGTCATGATCGAAGCTCTGTATAATATTTTCAATATTCTGATTTTAAGAATATAATCCATTATTTATTCAAATAGAAAAGCTGAAGAAAAATCTGAATTTGAATTGAGTTATTAAAAGTTTTAAGAAATAATTTTTAAATTTCATTTATATAAGAAAATATTCCTAGTTACAATATCAGGTTTGATTTTCCTAAAGAGTATAAAATTTTTCTTAGAATAAAGTAATATACTGACAAAAAAATCTACACTAATTTCTTAGTATTTAATATTATTCTCAAAACAGTACCTTCAATGACAAAAAATATATTAAGCCCAATATTATAGCAGCAGAGGCCAGAACACACTCCTTTAATCAAAGTACAATTTCAACAATGATTTTAAACTCCTCTGAAGCTAATTATATTTTATGAAGCCAAAGCCAGAACAATTTTCTCTAAGAGTAAATGAATACATTCTATTTTAACTTACAGCTTTCCGCAACATATCTCCAACGACGACACCTGTAAATGTATCCCATTCCTTTCAAATGAAAATTAAGAAAACAAAAAAAATTTTTAAAAAGTCAACAAAATTATTTTAATTTTCCTATAAGATGACTTACAATGCAGCTAACATCACAGAAAAACAAAACTTCTTTCACATCTACTCACTTCTTCTAGTATATTAATATTATGAGTTAAGGTACCAATATAAAACAATAATAAAAGGTACTAGGAATAACTGTTAAAACAAAAATATATAGGTTAGTTTCAATGTCTAAAAATTTAAGTGGATAATTCAATTAACATTTGTTACTACCTGTTAATCTGTTCTTTTTTTATGCTATTTCTCATTATTAGATTAGAAGTAAGGTGTGCCAAAAATTTACATATTACATGATTGGTAAAGTTCAGAAAATTACTTCCATTACCTTATCTACAGACTGGAATAATACTTTCATTAATCTTTAGCCACAGAATCAAAATTAATCAAGTGTTATGGAATACGGTGCTCCAAGAAAATCTACATCTTCACCCTAGGATTCCCCCAAGTTAGATAATAAAGGGCACTATCATACTATTTGTCATACATGGTCTAGCAGATATATAAACATTTGATAGCAATCTGGAAAAACTACCAAAGAAACAGAATTCCTGTCTCCACCCACCCTGGCTATCTACTCTCCCTATTAACAATTATGCAACAACATGTAATTAAAATAGGGATGATTACTTCTACAATATATGAGAAAAATATTCCCTTTTCTCAGTGATAAGTTACTTACATCCAGTAGGAAAAAATAGGGAATATAAGGTCTTATATTACATGAAACGTAATGATCATGGTGAAAAAAAAATTATATAGGAGGAGGGAAAGACATCAAAGTTAACAATAGGAATAAAGAGGGTCAAGTTAATAAATTTGGAAAAAAATATAAAAGTGAACCAGATCATATTGAGTTAGAAGAAAACGAAGAAAGAACATAGGAAGAATTGTGAATGATCTGCCTTTATTAAACTATTTGAATAAAGGGATTCCAGAAGATAATTAAAATCTGACCAGGTAGAATTAAAGGTTACTAGGTCAAAGATGTATAGCACTGGCACCCTGGCTACTGAAGTCTCACTTTATGAGAAAAATTATCTGTGAATAAATGTTTTTAAAGATTATAGGTAGACCAGACATGGATTAATTAAGCTCTAGCTCAAGGGAGATTCTTTTAAAGTTTCAGAGGATATTACGTGGCAGACCAAAATACAGACTATAGACAAAAAGATAAATTATATACAATAATATTAACATAAATCTATGGGCTCTCGGAAGCCTCTGAGAACTACTCACCATCTTGCTTCAACTGCTGACTATTTTGTGTGTGTGTGCTGGGGATTGAACCCAGGGGCACTTAACTGCTGAGCTATATCCCCAGCCCTTTTTCATATTTTATTTAGAGACAGGGTCTCACTGAGTTACTTAGGGCCTTGCTAAGTTGCTGAGGCTGGTTTTGAACTTATGATCCTGCTACCTCAGACTCCCGAGCTGCTGAGATTATAGGCGTGCACAGCACCCAGCACCTACTGACTCTTGAAAAGTCAAAGAAAGAATAAATAGTGTAGTTGTATACCCAAATTCTCTCACTTTTTCTATGTATTAGCTCCACTGTGTAGGCCAGGAAAATAAGAAGGCTGCTTCCTCTAGTAAACTAAATAAATGAACCTAGGTTCAGAAAAATCTAGATAGCTCGATAAGTTAGATTCCTTTCCTTGACATCAATCTGGAATGTTGGGTTCACTAATAGGGGAACAGAACTGAAAAACAGCATTTACAATAAATTTCTAACTTAGTAAAGGATTAATATGTTAACACAACATTTATGGCCTAAAATAGCTTCTATCTAACTAAAAATATATCCATCACTAAATTTTAATGGAACTCTAAAATTGTCTTCCTTCAATTCCACTTACATTTTCTTGAAAAAGTTCAGGATGCATGCCCCGAACAAAATGCAAAGCAAACATCAACTGGTCAGCCTGCAAAGAATAACAGATGATATCATGCCTTTTCTAAATTTGTGTTTTTGAAAAAACATAGCCCTTCAATTTTGGCTCATAAAAATCTACATTTTGTCTTCAAATCACCTACTATACATTATATAATGTATACAGACTATATTTACATAGAACAAACACTTATAAGTTGGGGTGGAAGAACCAAAAGTAATAAGTAATAAAATTTTTAGAGAAAGTGCTAAGATAAAGTTGATTGTGTATCTAGTAAAAAATTTAAAAATACTTATTTTGTTAGGTGAAATTCAACTATTAAGTTTGAACCAGATATTGCTAACCAGATAACTTTGTACATTAGCAATCTTCAATTTGTCATTTTGTAGGTTTAAACATATGGTTGATAACATGTAATATTTGTAACTACAGTATTTCTCCTTTCTATATGTTGACTAACTTCCTAAATTAAATAGGAAACTAGTGAACTCTTCACTTTCACTTAATAAAAAAATAAGTCTTACCAACTAAGATTTCTATGATTTCACTGGTTACCTGGCAAGACTTTTAGGCAAACCTGGTTTAGACAATTACTCCCCTAAACCAGATCTTAAATACACCAAAAGATAAACCATCAATGAACTTAAAAGCCCAAAACTGTCAACATAAGAAAATAATCCACTATAAGCAAGCATCACTAAACACATCAAACAAGAATAAAACCCCAAGAACTTCAGATAACAGAAGAATTGGAAAGATACTCTATAATAAATATGATTAAATAATAGTTAAGGACATAGAAGAGATTAACACTCTCCAGAAGCAGACACTTCTAAAAAAGGTAGGGGATGGAAGGGAGAATTTTTGGAAAAATTCTTGTCAAAATTAGATTCAGCTGATGATCCAAATGACGAAAAGATTAGTAAAATATAAGATAATAGAAGAAAAACCTGAAGAAATCGCCCACATTAAAATAAAACTAAACTTTCAGAAAATAACTAGATACTAAAGTCCATACATATGAAAACTGTAACATACACTTTATATAATTACAAGTACAGGTAAATTTGCTAATGATAAAATGAATTTTTAATACTGGTAATATACCCATCTGAAGGGGATAACAAGTTGGATGGAGATCTGTAAAGGAGACTTTTTTCTTCATATATATGTATACATTATCTAATTATTTTCAAGAACACATATATTTTACATTAAAATGTAAGAGGAATAATTTAAAGTGGCCAAGCACACTTTAAAAAACACATAATATTAATGACAGTCATAATATATTGCTGGGAAGAATAAAATTGGTACATTCTGAAGAGAATTTTATTCCATCTTAACATTCTACATCAAGAAATTTCACTTCTAGAAATTTATGCAAAAGGATTTGTCTGTGTTCCTAGATAAGAAATAAAGATATTTATTAAAATATCATTGATAACAAGAGCAAAACTGAAATCACTTGAGTGTTCAAAATCTATCATGTTCCTTTCTTCTAGCTGGTTGGTTTTTTTGCCTGCCCTGTGTCATAAGATGGGGGTGCCCTACTTTATTGTCAAGGGAAAGACCTTCCTGGGATACAAGAAGACATGTACCACCATTGCCTCCTTCACACAGTTTAACATGGAAGACAAGAACTCTAAGATGACAGAAGCTATCAGGACCAATTAAATGACAGATATGAGATCTGCTGTCACGGGGAAAGCAACATTCTGGGTCTAAAATCTGTGAGTCACATTCCCAAATTGTCCTTCAAAATAAAAATCTACCATGAATATTCAAAACAAAATATACAGCATAACCTATTTTGTGAAAAGAGAGGGCATATGTTTATATGAACATATGTGGCTATATACCTTCAAAAAACAAATTGGAAGGATACAAAAATTTTTATTGGTGCTTCATATTGGAGATTATAGGTCATTGTTTTCTTTTTTCTTACACATATTTTACAAATTTTCTAAAACAAGCTTACATTATTTGTTTTTTAAAAAAACTCAGTAGAAGTCAGGCATAGTGACATAAAACTGGAATCCTAGTGACTGAGGACACTGAGGCAGAAGGATCACAAGTTCAAGGCCAGCCTTGAAAAATTAGTGAGGCTCCCATCTCAAAAGTAAAAAATTAAAAAGGTTTGGGGATGTAGCTCACTGGTAAAACACCCCTGAGTTTAATCTCTAGTATTGCAAAAATAAAAGAGAAAAAAATTAAACTTAGTAAATGTTTATTTACAAAAAGAAATCTATTCAAGTATAGTCCCTTCTACCAAGTTTTAATGTATACCTTATTTGGCTTTTCCTATATTGTAAATAACACTTCATATCCAGTATTATACGTGTACATGATTGTAAACCTATAAACAGAGGTAAATATAATGATATTAGACATAACATATGAAAAAAATACATATCTTCTTAACAACCCTCCTGGAAATACTACTAGTAAGTCTGTTCCGGTTTAGATCTGAGGTATCCTCCAAAACACTCATGTAGCAATGCAGGAAGGTTCAGAAGTGAAACCATTAAATTATAAGAGCTATAACCTAATCAGTGAATTAATCCACTTGGTGGATTTATAATTTAAATGAATTACTGTGTGGTAACTGAAGGCAGGTAGGGCATGCCTGGAGGAAGTAGGTCACTGAGGATGTATCTTTGGGAATTATATTTTGTCTCTTGCTCCTCAGTCTCTCTCTCTGCTTCTTGACTGCCATGAGCTGACAGCACTTCTCTGTTGTTCTGATTGGTCATGATGTTCTGCTTCACCTGGGCCCAAAGCAAAGGAACCAACCGACCATGGACTGAATCTCTAAAACTATGTGCCAAAATAAACTTCTCTAAGTTGTACTTGTTACCCCTGTAGTCCAGCTCCAGTATTTTAAAAATTAAAGTAGAATTTATTTTACAAAAATATACATTAGATATTTAATGTGTATGCACACAAGTACTCAATAGATGTCCTTTGACTAAGTGAATAAATATAAATAAACATTTGAGCATAAAAAAAGATGCTCTACATTACATCATCAGGGAAATACAAATGAAAAGGAAATACTCCAATGCAGTTGTTAGGCCAAAATTCGAAACACTGACAATGATAAATGCTGGTGAGGGTGTGGAGAAACAAGAACTGTCTTTCATTGCTGGTAGGAATGCAAAATGGTACAACCACTTCTGAAGACAATTTGGCAGTTTCTTGTAAAACTAAACTTGTTCTTACCAGATGATCCAACAACTGCTCTCCTTGATATTCACCTAAAAGAGTTGAAAACTCATATCTACACAAAAATCTGCATGTGGGTGTTTACAGCAGCATTATTCATACTTGCTAAAACTCAGAAGCAACCAAGCTGTCCTTCAATAGGTGAATCAATAAACAAACTTTAGTCACTACCAGACAATGTGATGTAGCACTAAGAAGAAATAAGCTAACAAGCCATGAACAGATATGAAGAAACTTAAATGTGCATTACTAAATGCTAGAAGTCAGTCTGAAAAGGCTACATAATGATTCCAAATAGATGACATTTAAAAAAAAAAAAAAAAACTATAGTAAAAGGATCACTGCTTGCCAGGGGTTAAGGAGAGAGGGGAAGGAGGAAAAGGCGGCCCATCAGGTATTTTTAGGCAAGTGAAGCTACTCTGTCTGATACTCAAATGGTGAGCACATGTCATTTACATTTATCAAAACCCATAGAACGTACAACATCACAAAAGGACCTTAATGGAAACTTATAGACTTGAGTTAAAAATGATATGTCAATATAGGTTCACTGATAATAAGAAATGTACCAGCCTAGTGCAGGTTTTAACAGTGGGAGGAGATTAGGTGGTACATGTGGGTATGGAGTATAGAAGACTCTACTTTCTGCTTAATTTTGCTATGACTCTAAAACCACTCTAAAAAATAGTTTAAAATGCATTCATAACCATATATGAAAATAAGTACAAAATGAATAAACCCTCAAAATATAAAAATCAGAAACAGTAAGCAAAAAAGCAAGATGT
The DNA here is from genome assembly GCA_028644305.1 of Xerus rutilus. NCBI lineage: Eukaryota > Metazoa > Chordata > Mammalia > Rodentia > Sciuridae > Xerus > Xerus rutilus. The sequence goes on along the minus strand of CM053399.1, from coordinate 78,401,213 downwards.
AGTCAAAGGATAGTTACAACCAAGTACCAATATATATGAAACAGCTACTATGTGAATTAAAATACTATTAAAAAGCAAGGCAAGACACATCTGAGAGATATGTAGTATTCTTAAGTATTAGAAGGTCAGAATTCAGGTTTGGGTTCAACACTGATAAGGTGGAAGAGTCATTGAGATGCTCATTTTACAAGTTAATGGATATTTTATGATAATAACATTCACAGTTTAAGGTAAACAAAAATACAATGAGTAAGATACGGCAATAAATAAGTCTATTATTTTGAAGTCTATCATTTACTTACACACTTAATTCTTTGTAAGTCTATGCACACAAACTTAGAGAATTGTTACATCTATTGTGTCATTTTTTTCCTTTGAACTGAAGAATACAGTAGACTCCCAGTGTTAAGGGACTGAAGGGAAGTCCCTACCACTCTATATCCTGGGATTATCCTTTATTATCCTCTGTAAACTCATTGCTAATTATTACTGAGCCCAAACTCCAAAATGCTGTCATAAATTAGCACACAAAGTATGTGGTCAATAAATGAAAAGGGTGATTACCCTTCTTTCTGCTTTCTGATCACAGAAGACATCCTGGCCTTAGGGATAAATGGAATTATAGTGTTGTAAATCACATTATATCACCTCACAGATAGTTATACAAGAGTGCTACATAGCCCAAGCCAGGCCAACCATGATTTTCTTCCATGATTTTCAAAGCCGAAAATACCAGCAAAAAGTCTCATACCAACTGTTGCCTAGTTGTACCAATGAATATGTTTAGCCGAAGTATTTAACAATACTGCTATTAGGAAAAATAATGATTCAAGAATAAAACTAAAAACACAGTTTACAGAGAAAGAGAGAAAGAGAAAAAATAGGAGCACATGGAAGCATTATTTCCAATTAAAGTAAAATTACAAATGAATGAATCAAGCTTAAGGATTGTTTGAATGTATTTTTTTAAAAAAAACTTATCAATGTCCAAAACTGAGCATATTTTTGGTGTCTTTAAAAATTCTTGATTTATTTTGCTTCTCAGAACAAAAAATTTATTCATTTTAATTCAATGTTAATTTACCTCATTATTGGTTCCATTAGAAAAACATTTTAATATAAAGGGGGTATATAAAAGTAACATCTCAACTGATCATCTACATGAATAACTGGCTGAATGGGGAAAAAAAAAAGATGACAGGCCACTGAATGATATAAGCGATTTCTCCTAACCACTACATCACACACACTCTAGTAAATAATCAAAGTATTAGGTCACAATTAATGTTTAATTAATCACAATTAATGTTTAATTAATTAATTTAATTAGATCACAATTAATGTTTAAGTAATTAATTTCCTCCTATATGAGGAAATCTTAAAAGTCTACTTTATGGCTGAGATCAAGATCACATTTCTAGATATAGTGGTTTGTTTCACCTGCATCCTATTAGCAAGATTTTTTTTGTTTTGTTTTTTTGTGGTGCTGAGGATTGAACCCAGGGCTTGTGCATGTGGGGCAAGCACTCTACCAACTGAGCTATATCCCCAGCGCTTATTAGCAAGATATCTTGAGCATAATGCAGAATGCATTTGAATTCCAACCCCAACATTTTCTAGAACTGAGCACAGAACTCATAACTCAGTTATAGTTCTAAATCTAGTTTCCTCTTCTATATAATAGAACTATTGTAAGCAATAAATGGCAAAATATTTAAGGCACTTATCAAAAGGTGATAGGTTATAATAACTATCTTATATGCAGTGAACTGATATACTATATGTGACATTAGAAAAAATTACTTTAAAAATATTCCATAAATTCCATGATTCTCAGACTCTAAGAAACAGTTGAAAATATAAGCATTTCTTTCTTTTATTTCTATTATACAAATTTCATCAAACACATTTGATGAAAAATACATATTACCTTAAAAAGGAAAGTCTCACTTTGATCACAAGAGATGATATAACACAAAACTTGAGCACTTGCATTTGGACTTAAAGCTAAATCACACATTTTAATGGGTGATTCTATGCATTTTCAATATAAGTTCAAAAAACTCAAATGGTTATGATGCTGAAAGTTTCAAAGTTATCTAAATATAAGAAAATTATCCAAATTATCAAGAACCATTGTAATCATCACAGGTTATAAAATTTCTAAACACCCAGTCATAAAATTTCCATTTTTAATATGACAAAACATATTTTGATAGAAAAATATAAAAATTAAATGATTTGTACAATAAAAACAATCATGAGATGTTATTCATATTTTATTTTAAAATAGTGCCCACCTGAATTTCATTCAATAAATAAGCAAATTCATTTGGAAAGAGAGGTGAGTTGAGCTACCTAGAAAGTACTCAATGAGTTCCCATAAAAAAAAAATTCTCTTCATAACCCACCAGACGTTCTTTTTATATCTTTTCAAATCTCTTTAACATTTCCATGAAGAGGGGGAAATCGTAAGAATATATCCTCCCAATTCTCCCTTCCAACCCTCTTCTGTTGATTCAATAGCTTAAAACCAACACTTCACAATAGCTTCCATTACTCTGGATCAAACTGAAGTGGAAGAAATGATATGCAAAGGAACTGACTTGTACATAATTTTATAATAATCATAAGTTTCAGGGAACCAAATATTTCAATGATCTTATAATTTTCTAAAATACTTAGGTAACTGAAATAAAAACTTTTGAAAAAATAATGACATAGCTAATAATCTAAGCTGAAATTAGTTTAAAGTCTAAATTTTCTGCCATAAAACAAGTCAATCATTCTATTTCAGGTCAACTTTCTTTCTTTTTTTTTTTTTTCATGTATTTGTTGGCCATTTGTATTTCAGGTCAACTTTCTTTCAGCTCAGTGTGAGGAGAATGCTAATAATCCTAGTCTGTCTCTATTTCAAAAATCCACTGTTGCCATACTGTTGTCACCAACACAATAGCAAAATCAACATGATAGAAACTCTTGGCAGGCAGTTCAATGTTATGCTGATTGCTAAACCCCAAAAAGCTTTCACAAAAATTTAAAAATGGTTCCATCCTCAGTAGTTATAATTTGGAACTTTGAAAAATATCTCATTGCTTTTTGATTAATGTGTTTTCTGAATTTTTATTCTCTATTGAAACTTTATGGAATGCTTAATATATGCTGTATAGGTTGAATGTTACTCAAACAGAAATGAATTTTACAAAATAAATATTCCATTATCAATTAAAAACATGTCCTAAGAATAGCAAACCCCAGTTGTCTTTTTATAATTTCAATTGTTCACAACAGAAAATCAATATAGGCACTGAAAAACTCGAATTGAGCACTAAATATTAAAGAAGTAAAGCTTCTCAATCTCTTTCCTAGTATAATAAAATGTTGTATTAGTCTAACTTAAATGTATTTTTTAAAAAGCAAAGTGACTTTAAAGAAGTAACCTGAACTATATTCTCCTGACATGTCAAAACATCTTCACACCAAATATTTATCCTTCCCTAATTACTTTGCAAAATATATGACATAGGACTTAAACCTCATTAGCAAAGATAATGTATTGCTAAAAATAAAATGAAACTAAATAAACTAAAATACAGATAATACAGTACAGAAATAAGAAACTAACAAAAAAGCTACTGATATTTGGAATAAATATAAAGGAAGCTTAAGTTATCATTATACCTAAAACATTTTTTAAGAATGAGATATATTTATAACACATCCACTTTCCAAAAGAATTTGGAACAGATTAAGAAACTGTAGCTCCTTGACATTTTCATAAATCATAGCCTATTTTAGTATAGAGGTCTTAGGAAAATAGAAAAACATTAAGTACATTATTACTGAGAACGACCAAAATGAAACTTTATAGTTTAATATATTAACTAGAAAATAAAAATGATTAACCCTTCATTAAAAATTTCCTCATATAAATTTAATAATGAAATAGAAATAAAAATAAGTAAATCCAATGATTAAAAGATAAAATTTAAAGACAATAATTACAATAAAGTAGACTTGCTCTATAAAAAGCAAAAGCTTTTTCTTTAAAATACCAAGAAAATAAACAAATACAGCAGGGTAAAGGAGGAGAGTAAAAATAAACAACTTTAAAAACAATAAAGTCCAGCGCGGTGGCACACACCTGTAATCTCAGCACTTTGGGAAGCTGAGACAGGAGAATTGCGAGTTCAAAGCCAGCTGCAGCAATGGCAAGGAGCTAAGCAACTCCTTACTTGGTGGGTAGGAGTTAACCCATAAAAAAACTTTTCACTGTTTCCAAAATGTGAGACACTGATCCTAAGCATTCTGAATAAGGAATATTCAACTTGTATAGCCATGTTATGGAATACCACACAATCACTAAAAATAATGAGGTGAACGTATTTAAGATCTTTAAGACCCACTGAAACAAAAGAGAAGCTATAGAACAAAGTATATATAATAAGTAAGTTTTTTAAAACTCTATATTTTTATAAATATGAATACAAAAGAGAGAGGAAATGGACTATAAGAAACAATTTAATCTTTAGGGGTTTTTCCTATTACAGTTCCATAAACTTTGAAGCTCTTTTTGAAAATATTTCTAAGTTTATTTGTGTAATTTTAAAAAATTAATTATTACATGAAATAATACATTATACAAATGTTAGTGACATCATGAGATATATAATTAATGAAACTATATCACTGTTTGTGAAACAAACTAGATTGTCCACATATCTAGGATCATACATTTTAGTGACAAAATGGATTGATATCACTTGTTTATAATTCACCATTTTATACAAGTTAAAATTGAGACCCAAAAGGTGAATTTTAGAATCCTAGTTAACTAATAAGACCTTTGAAAGAAAAATACAAAATCAAGTTCCCACTAAAGGATGAATTTTGCAGAAATGCTCAGCTATAATTATTTGAGCTCCCAATAATAATCCTTGTCAAAGTAATGAAAAGTATTTGAAGAATTCATTCTGTCTCAAAGTCCTCAAAAAATAAAAATCGTCTCTTTCTAAAAAACATACTGACATTTTTCAAGATTTGCTAGGTGTTTATAAATGAACCCATAATAACTATTTCTCAAACTCAGTTAACTGCCTTTATAAAGCTCTTCTTTAACATTATGTCTTAAGCTATACTCAAAGATGTTCTTTTTAATCCTAAATGAATAGCCTCCATGTTTTCTCTAATAGTCAAAAGTTTCTCTTTTTTTCTAAATTATTTTTTATTGTTTGTTTCTCTGAACCTTTATAATATGAAGACTTCTATAACAAACTGCTCCTAACTCAGAAGCAGGCGTTAGTTTACCTAATGATGTTAGCAATGGGAAGCAATATTGTCCCCAGATCCAGGGGACACTGGGCAATGCCTAGAGACATTTTTTGACTCTCACAAATAGGGAGACAGGGGGAGTGAGTCCTACTGGCATCAGTTCACAGAGGTCAGGGATGCTGCTAAAAGTTTTAAAATGCACATAACACCCTCACATGACAAAGAATTATGTGCCCAAAATGTCAATAGCATTGAGGATAAGAAACCCTTGCTAGATAACATGCTAAAAAATCTGTTGTTTTTTCAGTGATTACTGAAAAGTTCAGAGCTCAGGCAGCTAACCCAGTGTTTATTCTCCCTTCCTCACTTGTCCCTTTTCACCTCACAATATCCTGGAATGCTGTAAGACATTCCAATGAGCAATGAATATTATAATGAGAAAATGGCGGAAAGGAAAATTCTGACACCTTTCTCGTAGGTAAATGGTTCTATAACTGTAAACTATAAGAAACCAAAGAATGAAGTAATTTGTGCGTGCATGTGTGTGTGTGTGTGTGTGTATTCTTTTTTTAGATAGGGGTCTCACTATATTGCCCAGGCAGATCTTGAACTCCGGGGTACAAGTGATCCTCTTAACTCAGTTCCGAATAGCTGGAACTATAAGCAAATGCCACTACACTGGCTTCATATAGTATATTATAAGTGAAAATATATAATACTTCTTACCTTAAACAGGCAACGACATATATACTCATACACCATATGTTTTAGTGAGTTTATAAGAGACTGGATTCTCTGTTCTGTATTTTCAAACTCCTGTAGATTACAATTTGAAAATTGAAAGACCATTAGGAAAGTTATAAACATTTAAAAGGTACTTCAGAGTTTACTCATTCTTGTCAATTATTTCTCCAGACTCAAAAGAGATTCTGAAATAGCATCTTTACCCATCAAACCCAAAGGATTACACAAATAAGTGAATTAAACTTATACACTAATATAAAAATTTGATGTTATTCTAAAATGTATAAAGTTAAAACTTTTAATAAGTGAAAATTAATATCAATTCCCCAAGATACAATATTAGTTGAATTTTACCCATAAAATTCTGATTCTTATAGCATCAAACACATTATCTAAGGTAGAATTAATGTTGTCAAAATAGCCACACCACCAAAAGCGCTATTCAGATTCACCATAACTCCCATCAAAATATCAATGACATTCTTCACAGAACTATTAAAAATGTCTTAAAATTCATTTGGAACAATAAAAGACCCATAATGGACAAAGCAATCTTGAATAAGAAAAGCAATATCGGAGACACCACACTAACTAATTTCAAATTATACTACAGAGCTATCAAAACAATTAGATTCTATTGTTACCAAAAGAGACATAAAAACCAATGAAAGAGAATAGAAAATATAGAGAAAAATCCACATACAGTCATCTGATACTTGACAAAGATGCCAAAAACATATGTTGGAGAAAAGAGCCTTTTTTATCAAATGGTGCTGAGAAAATTGGATATCCATATGTAAAAGAATGAAACTAGATCTCTTTCACCCTACACAAAGTCAACACAAAGTGGATCAAAGACCTAGAAATTAGACCAGAAACTTTGCAACTATAAAAAGAAAACAGAGGCTCAACACTCTAACATTAGCACAGGCACTGACTTCCTTATAAGACCCCTAAAGTTCAAGAAATAAAATCAAGAATCAATAAGTGGGGTGGCATCAAATTAAAAAGCTTATGCACAGAAAAGGAAATAAGAGAAAAAGAAAGCCTACAAAATAGAAGAAGATCTTTGCCAGCTGCTCCTCGGAGAGGGGATTAATATACAGAATATATGAAGAACTCAAAAAAATCCCCCACAAATAATGCAATCAACAAATGAGAAACATCTGAAGAGACACTTCTCAAAAGAAGAAATACATATAGCCAAAAAATATATGAAAAAATGTTCAGTGCAGGGGCTGGGGTTGTGGCTCAGCGGTTGAGCGCTTGCCTCGCATGCGTGGGGCACTGGGTTCGATCCTCAGCACCACATAAAATAAATAAAGATATTGTGTTCATCTACAACTAAACAAAATATTTAAAAAAAAAATGTTCAGTGCAAATCACAATAGCCAAATTATGGAACCAGTCCAAGTGCCTAACAATAGATGAATAGATAAAGAAAATGTGGTATATGTGCACAATAGAGTTTTACTCAGCCATTTAAAAAAAAAGAATGAAATTATGGCATTTGCTGGTAAATGGATAGAACTAGAGAACATCTTGCTAGGTGAAATAAGCCAAACCAAGAAAGTTAAGGATCAATTGTTTTCTCTATTATATGCAGAAACTAGAGCAAAATAAGGAGAAAAATGAAGGGGAAAAACCAGGAAAATGGAAGGGCAATTAGTGGAGTAGAAGAAGGGGATAAAAGGAGAGGAAGGAGAAAAAAAGGGAGGAATTGTGGAATGAAATGGAAAAAAATATGCTATGAATATATATGAATTTACCACAGTAAATTTCACCTTTATATATATATATATATATATATATATATATATATATATATATATATATATGTAAAGTGCCAATTCAAACAAAAAAACTATAAATGAATAGAAAGAAGACAAGTACAATAGAGGTAGAAGGGTCAGATAAATAAGAAGGAGAGGGAAAGACAAAGTAATGGGGACTAAAGTGGAGCTATTTACATTCCATTCATGTATGATTATATCAAAATGAACTCCAACATTATATATAACAACAATGCACTAATAAAAACATTTAAAAGTAATTAAAAAACACTATTTCAATTTGGGTTAAGGCCATTTAAATTACTTGTATTATAATCTATCCAGTCCCAAAATAAGATAACCAAAATCATCCTCAATATGAGAACATTTCTCATCCTCAATATGAGAATCTAAACAGTAGTGAACCACGCACTACAAGTTGAGTAAGGATAACAATAATTTTGAGATTAATACAGCAAAAACTCACATACATCTTTAGTTTTTTTTTAGCTCATTTGATATTTCCATTGTACATGATTGCCATCATTTGAAAAGATATCGCTAATGGCTATTTCCCTTTTAGCTTTTTTCAGCTCATTTGATATATCCATTGTACAAGATTGCCATCATTTGAAAGGATATCACTAATGGCTATTTCCTTTAATAAGACAAATACTGCTTGAGATAGAAATGAAGGAAGGGAAGGTTGTATAAGCTGACCCTTTCTCTAATTGTAATATGAGTTTTACTTCTCACTTCAGGAGGCATTTGAAGAATACATCTTACAAAGTTCAATTCTGGTACAATAATTAGAATAAATTTGTTTGGTTCCTTGTGATTATAACTAACAGCAATTAACAACAGCAACAATCAAAATAAACCTAGTAAAATAATTTTAATCATTTAGAGAAATACCTCTAAGATTATCAGTGAAATCGATATAAAACATTATGAACTTGTACACAGATACATCAAACCTACACTTCTGGTGTTGTTGGTAGCATGTTCTAACCCAAAGAATTGACTATTTGTAGTTTAGATATTAAGAAATATCTGCGGCTGGGATTGTGGCTCAGTGGTAGAGTGCTTGCCTAGCATGCAGGGGGCACTGGGTTCGATCCTCAGCACTACATGAAAATAAATTCAATAAAGATATTGTGTGCATCTACAACTAAAAAAATTTTAAAAAAAGAAATATCACATATGAAATTGAGACTTAGATTTACTAAAATACACTCTATTATAAAACAGACTTACAAAATTACTTTGGCCAAATTATAGTGTTATATTGTGTGCATATAACAATGAATATGCAACAAATCACACTATTATGTATAACTTTAATGCACCAATAAAAAAAACATGCAAGAAAAAACACAAATAAAACAAAATACAGTACCTATAAGATCTAATAGATTTGCAAAACATTGAAAAGCAAAATTTTTACTCTATTTAAAATTATGAGTAATTATTTTTACTCATATTTAAAATTGTTACTTTTTTAAAATAAATTGAAATGTGCACATAAACATACACACACAGAGATGCACACACAAAGGTGAAAGCTACTCAATGGTCATGTTATTATAGTACTATTATAACCAAGGATAGTGGATTAGCTTTTATAAAACATAAAAGAATAACTAATGCACTTATTAAGTTTGGTTGAACTTCTACACTATTTATCAGTTCTCATATAACAGTATATAGTTACTGATTTTTTTAACATATATATTTTGTTACCAAAGAATAAAGAGGAATTAAAAACAAACTTATCATATAATTTTTAAGATTTTAGAATTTTTTTTACTCTTTTTAGTTATATGTAATGTTAGGATATATTTTGACATAATCATAAAAAGCATGGAATATAATTTGCTATAATTGAGTCCCCAGAAAAAGATAAGCATAATTATCCTTAGTTTTATCTGCTGACACAGTGAATCAGAATAAAATCAATCATGTTATGAATTAATTCCCATAGACTTTACTGGATTCTGTGTTTTTTGTAAAAATGTTTCCAAAACCACAATATTATAGTTTGATTAAATGTAATGTTTTAAACTATTTTTCAAATCCTAAAGACCAAAATCTAGTGTTTGTCCAAAAGAAATTCAAAATATACACTAGAGACATGAACTATTATTGTGTAGAGAAATTTTTGCTAACAAAATTTATCCTCCTGCCAAAGCACAAGGTCATTATTAGATAGAAATTTATTTCAAATTTGAATGTGAGAGCAACATTGAACAACATACCCTAGTAGAAAAAAATTAATAATAGAATCATGATTAATAATCAAATAAAGGATATATAATACAATTCAATGATGGAAAAAATATCAAATGGTCCACACTAAGAAAGATAAGGCATAGCTTTTCCTACTGGTCTCCCAGTACTTAGAACAATGCCTAAAATGGCTGGTAATAAATATTGAATAAATAATCTTTTCCCTGAAAAACAGATTTAAGTAAATTTCCTTGACCATGAAATTGTGCTCCATTATTTAAGCAGAAGAAAAATTTATTCTCTTCCAAAATATTATTTTAAAAACATTAATTGTGCTTCCTAATTTAACCAAAAGAAAAATTTATTTTCTTCCATAAAATTATTTTAAAAACATTAATATCATACTCATTCCAAATGCAAAAACCAAGAAGATAATGTTGATGGAACTGGCTTTGCAAAAATATTTTAGAAATAAAGTAAAAAGGCGCATATAGCACATGAAGGACTTAAGATCCTTAATATATGAGGATCTCTTAAACTCTACTATATTAATAACATAAAAATACACAAAGGATATTACAAATATAATTCATTAAATAAAAATGCAAATATCCAATAATACTATATTTATTTGTTTTATGATATTTACCTTACAAATGATCAAAGATTTACAAAAACTATGAAATAATTTTTAATTGTTTAATAGGACAATCATTTAAAGATATGTAATATCTGTTGTTAGGATGTAGATAGAAAAAAGTCCTCACTGAATCAGTTTAATATACGAATCATATATTTCTGAAGGATAATTAGTATTAGTCAAAAAGCTTACAAATGTGCATTTTTGCCCCAGCCAAAATAAATTCTAGGAATTTAAGAAAACACTACAGGGAGTAAGAACTTATTGTCTACAGCTATTTTAAAACATAACCCAAAATTACTCAATACTCCTTCTATCAAGTGGTGAAGTCTACTTCCTATCCCCCTTGAATTTGGGCAGGCTTGTGATTGCTTCAGTCAATACAAGACAGTGGAAATGACACTAATTTAAGGCTAGGTGATAAAAGGTGATTCAGTTTCTACTTTATTCACTGGAATATACATTTGGTGCCCCAAGGTACAATATAAGAAGTCCATCTAATCTGCACTGTGAGGAAGTCAAACCTTTCACAGAGGTGCTGCAGTAAGTAGTCCTACTCATTAAGTCCTCCCATCCAGACACCTGAGAAGCAAGTGAAACCCCTGCCAGCCACATCCTCAAGACAACATCCCCACTGAGGTCCCAGACATTGTGAAACAAAGGCAAGGCATCCCTGCTATATCCTGACAAAATTTCTGATGTAAACATAAGAAAATGTCTTTAATCTGTCAAGTTTGGTGATAATATGATAATCTGCAGAGATAACCAAAACAATAATTCACATAGGATATAGGAGATAGTTTATGTACAGTATAACCTATCACTTGAAAATACTGTATAGTTATATATTCACTGGCATGGAAGTTGTCCACAATATACTAATACATTTTTTAATTACAGTATGCTACTTTAAACCAATCTGCTATCTTAATATGGCTTTCCATCCACTAGAATATAAGCTTGCTAAGGCAGTATGCACTATTATGTACCCATTACCTAGAACAATACTTTCATATTATAGTCTCAAACAAAGATATATTCTATGTAATGGGATTATGTGAATAATTTATTATCTTCATATTTTTATTAATCATTATTTAATTATCATATATTACTTACTAATTTATTCTTAAAACACAAATTGTTTCCTTTCAAAAGACTGTCACAGAACCGTTAAGAAAATAAAATGATATTAAGGAACTGGTTTCTTTTAAATATACTTTAAAAGCATTACACGTGGTCTTCGGAAGCACAATTTTATATGTTTTATCAGAAAATTATTATTATAAATTAAGTACATAGTAAATTGGTTGATCTAATTCAACCACAAGGCAACCAACGGCTTACCTGTTTGTTTTGCAGAGCTCGTTGAAAAAGTCGGAGAAATGCAGCCAAACTAAAACGGTACATGTTATTAATTTTAGACAAGTCAGAGATAATGAAGTACATCTTACTGGCGCTCTCAGCTAGAGGGAGATAGGCATCCCGCTCCTGTGGAACATTGGAGAAGGGAAACACTTTAGTATAGTGCTTTACTGCCACCTACAGACCACTATGGCACATGTCTATCCACCGTCTTAGTTCACACACATACAACAAGATGATAAATTTTTAAAAATTTGCAACTAAAGGGAACAGCATAATTATTCCTATTTTTATGAATCAGAGGACAGTATACATTTAGTCTATTCAGGTTGCTATAACAAAACACATTAAACTTGTTCTGCTTATAAATAATACAAATTAATTTCTTCCAGTTCTGGTGGCTGGAAAATTTGAGGTGAAGGTACTGTGAGATTTAGTGTCTAGTAAGGCCCCATTTCCTGGTTCACAGAAACAGTTGATTCTTGCTGTGTCAAACAAGAAGGGGCAAACAAGTTCCTTCAGCTGTCTTTTATGAGGGCACTAATCCCATTTAGGAGGGGCCACTCTCATTACATAATCATCTGACAGTGGCCCCACCTCTTAATCCTATCACACTGGGCATTAGGTTTGTACAAATGAATTTTGGGGGAGACATTATTTCAAATACTTTTCTGTCCCTCAGATAACAGAACTAAAACTATTTCATATTTTAGTCTTAATGAGGATCAAACATACTTGGGGAAAGAGGGTAAGATGGAATAGTAAACAGTTGGGATAAGAGAATAGAAAATGGAATTATACATTTCAAAAGAGAATCTGTTTAGGTAAGATATGTAAGAGAGTATGCCACCACTAGGCTAGTAAAGAAAAGTTCAAACTATGAAACAAGTGTAGGACTGGAATCAACAAGAATATGTTGGGACAAAAAAAAAAACAGGAAAAGAAGATGACTGTAACAAGTAAAATTTATATAAGGATTGGAAAAGTCATTAAGAGAAATGGGAGATAATTAAAAACTATCAACTGGAGGTCATGTCAGGTTGGAGGTTGGAAATTCATGAAATCATTGATTTCCCTGGTCATCTAATTTTTTCCAACAAAAATCAGTCACTAGAATGCAAGACAGGAAAAGATATTGTACTGATAAAGTATTGAAACTCTGCTAAAGGAAACATCAAAAGAATAAAGTAAAAAAAATTTAAAGCCATTTGAAAGAAAATGGTCCAGATCATCACACTAATGGGATACAGAATGATTAGGGAAGAAAAATGTTTTTTAATGGAAATAACAATTTATAACCTCGATAGTATCTATAGGTGGCCTTATGTTAAGGAAAATCCTAGTAGTGTTATAGTTAGGATCAGAAATGTCCTGCTAAAGCCCATTTGTTAAAGATTTGGCACCCAGACCATGATACTATTGGGAAGTACTAGAATCTTTAGAATGTGGGACCTACTGGGAATTCTTAGGGCATTGAGGGAGTGTTTTCAAAGGGAAGGAATTATGGTACCCTGGTTCCTCCCTCCCTCTTCTCCTCTCTCCCTCTCTCTCCCTCTTTCCACAGCCATGAAGCAAACTGTTTCATCATGTTCTCTGGCCATGATGTATTGCCTTGCCACAGGCCTAAAAACAATAAAGTGAACTGACCATGGACAGAAACATCCAAAACTGTAAGCAAAGTAAGCCTTTTCTCTTTTTAAGTAGACTTATCTCAGGCATTTGTTACAGTAAAAAAGCTCACTTACATAAATGACAAAGATGTTGCCTAACATTCATTTTTAATGTATTCATTTTCAATTTTAGTAAAATATTGTAGCTCCACCTTAGATAACATATGCAAAAAATCAGTAGAACCCACCAGTGTACGCTGACCAGTAGTCTTTATCCTCCATATACCCAACATCTTAACTGGCTCTCTATAATAAGAAGAATCAGACCCAAGGTTCTGATATTTATGAATGGCTTTATTTCTTTGACATAATCTTTCCCCTCAAGACTTGATCTACATTTTCTATCATATTAACCCAATTATTTAAGAAAACCTGATATAAAATCACAAAGGAAATACTTACTTGGTCAAGGGAAATCTGGAGCTTGTAAGATTCTTTAAGTGAATCCTGAATAAGAGCACTACTTGCTTTTGTCTGATTCAAGGATACAATCAAATCCTTATTTTCTAAAATATTGCCTTGGGATGTGGCCAGTGTCTGTAGGAAAAATTAACAAAATAATATGAACATTATTAGACATATTAAAATAACCAATTAAAGGAAGCCATATTAACTGTCATTAATTTGATAATATTTATAGGAACTTACATTATTTTTTAATAATTTAAACATTTTTGGTCATCCTATATCAAATGATACAGTATAGTATTGTATGATGTTATTATTATAACATAATATCCAATAAAAATTTAAAGCTATATAAAATTATAGATTAAATTATAAATTCATGCTAACTTTTAATGCTTTTTAAAATTTTGAACATGATAAAAAATGAAATAGTGCAGTAAAAAAAATTATTAGTTGAAGTTCCTTGTCAAGTGTAATTCTTCAAGATTTTATATTCCAAAAGCTATCTTGTTTTCTGTTTGAATTTTACATTAAGATATTTGTACACCTTTGAAAACAAAAAATTCTGAAAGTGCTACTCATTTTTTTAAAGGACAATTATCTATATTTATTAAAGAAAAAATGTAATATAAAAAATATACTAAACAGTTCAGTTTTACCTCTAAAAGAGATTCCTCAAGCTTGGCTAGCTGTATTTTCTTATCTTCTTCCTGTTGTAATAGTTTTGTTTTTTGTTCCTCTAAATCAGGTTTCTCATGCTGAATAGTTAAAGCCAAAAGCTTAAATAGGAAAAGGGGGGAAAAAAAAGAAAGCATGGTAATCATAACAAAATAAGACAAACACTTCCTATCCAAGGCCTTGTATTGAGCAAATACTTAAATATTATGATACTATGTTACCTCATTTCATTCTTTCTAATTAAATATGAGACACTTTCACAATTATATGTGATGAAAAAGACATTAGATGAATAGTTAAATTGATCAATAAAATGCTTAATATTATAAGAGATCTGTAGGAAATTACAGTAATTAACAGGTCAGTATGTAATATTTAGTTCTAAAGTTAAATTAAACTATGGAAATGATCTTATCTATTGATAAGTAGTCATATCAAAAAATAACAAGCTATATTACTTGAAATATTATGCATCAAAACTACCATGAGCCAGGCACAGTGGCACACACCTGTAATCCCAGCAGCTCAAGAGGCTGAGACAGGAGGATCACGAGTTCAAAGCCAGCCTCAGCAACGGTGAGGCACTAAGCAACTCAGTGAGACCCTGTCTCTAAATAAATTACAAAAAAAAAAGGCGGGGGATTGTTGGGACAGGCTCAGTGTCTGAGTGCCCCTGGGTTCAATCTCTGGTACTAAAAAGAAAAAGAAAAAAAAAACTACAATGAAATACCCTTTCACATCTACAAGGATAGCTTCCATTAAATAGACAACGAATAAGAATTAGCAAGAATGTGGAGAAAATGAAACCCTCCTACATCGTTGGTAGAAAAGTAAAGTGGTGAGTTTATTCCTCATACAAACACAGGTACTTGCACTTCCACCAACAAGCCATTGGGTGATCCACTTTGAATTGGTAAATTGTATGGTACGTGAATTGTATTTGCTAAAACTGTTATCTGTTAAGCTGTTTTAAAAAATACTTAAATAGTTGGGCATGGTGGCACACTCCTGTAATCCCAGCACCTCAGGAGGCTGAAACAGGAGGATTGAAAGTTCACAACCAGCCTCAGCAACTTAGCAAGACGCTAAGCAATTCAGCCAGACCCTGTCTGGCTAAAATTTTTAAAAAGAGGTGGGTATATGGCTCAGTGGTTATGCACCCATGGGTTCAATTCCCAGTACCAAAAAAAAAAAAAAAAACCAACTTAAATTGCTAACTTTAAAAATTAATATAACAAATGATACTGGTATAAAATATGTAATTCAAAATCGCTGTACAAGCATCTTTTCTTAGTTCTTAAGTCCTACATAGCTTCTTTCAGCAATTACTATGGAGAGCTTTTAGATGGAAGGGAGAAATTGTGTCAATTAATTCTTCCAAGTTTAAAGTGATTGTTACACTGTTTTGTCTGTCAGAAGTATAATCAACTCAATCAAAAGATATGTTCATATAAATATACTCAGCGAGTCCTATGGTAGAGTAAGAAAACAATATTTTGAAAAAAGCTTTAAAAACTGCACTAAAGTAAAATTTGTAGCAAATACACATTCATTCACATGAGTCAAAAGAGGAAAAAAATTACTATTGTTAGATGGATAAAAGAAGGACAATACTCAAAAAGTCATAGACATTCTATCTTTCAAGAACAAAAAAACAAATGAGTGAATATATAAATAAAATCCTGGACATATAAAATCATTTTGAAATTCACACAAAAACCATAAATTCTAATGAGACATATACAGATAAACTGAATTTTAAAAATCAGTGATTTAAAAAACACTGGCTCAAGAACCAAAGACCCTCAATTACCTGAATATGTCACTTAGCTACATCTTTCACAAATTTCAGTTTTCCCAATTAAAAAAATAAAGAAGCTCTTCTTAATCTCTACAATCTCTCAAATTCTACCATATCTGACAGAAATAAAACTATAAAATTAGAGTTGGGAAAAGTCACAATTTGAAGTCAGTATCAAATATACAAGCACAATACAGATAATAAATAAGCCTGAATACTTTGCTTATAAGTCTATTTTCAAAATCATACATTTAAATACTAATAAGCTTAATACAATAGCTCTCTATTCACAATGTCTAATAAGCATACAAAGATACAAAAAATTCTAAGGTAAATATATTATGACTATAGTCTTTATATACCTGCCCTCTCAATCCACTTCTTGTTGTAGTAAAATTAACCTCAGTAACAATAGAAGCTGCATCTGGTGGAATAAAGGGATTTGGGTTTCTTGTTGATAGAAAAAGGCGGAATTCTTCATTGTAGTCAATAATCTTGTCACCTATTTGTACCACATAACGCGGTCCTGTTCAAAATAAGGACACATGCAATTAGTTGCCCTAAATATTCTATATATCACTACATGATACTTAAAAATATAATTTTCAAATACTTCCAAGATTATTAGACACTTTTAAACATAGTCTAAAAAGACAGCAAAAGTCACACTATCCAAGGAACTATTAGACAGAAGGATCTGTTAATAAGCAAGAGTGAATAAGATTCATTTTGATGATCCTGGAATGCTGAAGTATCAAAGGAGTATCTACTTATATTTAGTGTGGTTTCAATATTAAGTACATTTTTTGTATTTCAAATTTTTCTGAAACAGTTGATTATAAATTACAAAAATAGAAACTCAATTAAATAGTATTTCCTATTTCTAAATTCATTTATTAAAAAGTTTATTGTACTAGTATTTATGTTGCAATACTTGAAAATGGAATGATAAAATCCTAAGATATAAAGATATAAGTAAATGCAAATATATGTATTATCAACTAAATAAAAAGGCAACCTATGGGTTGGGTAAAATATTTGCAAACCATTTATCATAAAAAGGGTTAATATCAGCTGGGTGTGGTGGCACATGCCTGTAATCCCAAAACTTTGGGAGGCTGAGACAGGAGAATTATGAGTTCAAAGCCAGCCTAAGCAATGGCGAGGTGCTAAGCAACTCAGTGAAACTCTGTCTCTAATAAACACAAAAAATAGGGCTGGGGAAGTGGCTCAGTGGTGAAGTACCCCTGAGTGCAAATCCCGGTACAAAAAAAAAAAAAGAATTAATATCAAAACTTATAAAAATTTCTTATAATTCAATAGCATAAAAATAAATAACCCAATTAAAATGGGCAAAGAACCTGAATATACATTTGTACAAAGAAATAAAAATGTCCAGCAGATATGTGAAAAGGTGTTCAACATATCTACTCACTGGGGAAAAACAAATTAAAACTACTGTAAAATATACACCCATGATGTCTATTACTGGGAGACAAGAGATAACAAATGTTGGTGAGGTTATAGAGAAAGGGAACTTTTGGTAGGAATGTAGATTAGTACAGCTATTATGGAAAATATCATGGAGGTCCCTAAAAGTTATTTAAGATAGTCATTACTACCCCTGGCACATCTGTGAAGACTCTAATGGTGTGACTTTATTTGGTTTGCAATCAGAGAAATGGAAAAACAGAGATCTGGTTATGTACTATGACTTGAAATGCATTTAAATAAAATAACTAAATAAAAAAAAATATATAACTATTATATGACAAGGAATCCCTCTTCTGAATAGATAACCAAATGAAATGAAACTACCACCCTACAAAGATATCTGCACTGCTATGTTCATTGCAGTATTATTCACAATAGCCATGTTACAGAATATCAAAGTGTCCATCATTGGAAAAATGGATAAAGAAAATATGGTAGAGAAACATACAATGGAATATTGTTCATTGATAACAAAGGAGATCCAGCAATTTGCCGCAATATGGATGAACCTGGAGAGTATTATCTTAAGTGAAACAAGCCAAACAAAGAGAAAGAAAATTATTGCACAATCTCCCTTAACATGTGAGATCTAAAAAAATAAACATTCCAAATATACAGAAATAGAGAATAAAACAGTGGATACCAAAGGAAGAGGCGGTATACAGGAAATGGGAAGATGCAGGTCAAAGGATGCAAAGTAGCACATATATGGAATAATTACATCTAGAAACGATATACAAATATAAGAACTAGAGTATATAAAATTATATAGTATTCAGCATTTTTGCTTAGTAAATTTTGTCTGCTCTCACAACACAGAAAAACGGATAACTAAAAAGATGGATATGTTAACTTGCTTCACTATCATAGCCATTTTACTCTCTACATGTATTTTACATAATGTTTTAAACCTTAGATATACACAACAAAGTGTCTTTTTAGAAAAGATGAACATAACTTGAAAGTAAAAGAATGGAAAAGTATATACCATGTAAGCACTAGCTTAAAAACGTAGTGTACCATTTCAGTATCAGACCCTAAAACTTGAGATGCTTCTAGATATAAATGGTATATCCTAATGACAAAGAACAGAATTGAATAAGAAGATATTGAAGATATTGATATCCCAAGCATGTATATGCATAATATACAATATAGCTTCAAAATATTTAAAGTAAAGCTGGTTAAGCTTTCAGAAGTAAAAGAAAAACAGACAAATTAAAAATCATACAGACTTTTCAGCATTTAACTCAACACATATACAACAAACAGAAAAAAAGAAAAAAAAACCAATGATGTGGAAGATCTGAATATCACATTTAACAAACTTGATTTAACTGAACTAAAATAAAAATTAAACCAAAGAGTCAAATTTGCAGAATTTTTATGCATACCTGTAATACTTACTAAAGGTAACCAAATGATAAATCAGAAAGAAAGCATCAGAAGAATCCCCTCAAATTAAAGTACTTTAGAATAAGTTCCCTGACGACAATAGAGATAAAGTAAATATCAATGACAAAACAAAAGGTTAAGTAGAAAATATCCAACTACCAGGAAATTAAACAACAAAATGTTAAGTAATTTATAAATCAAAGAAGAAATCAAAAAACAAGATATGAAACTAAATAAGGGCATGGCAGAAAATTAAAAGATATAAATAAGGAAAAGATCAAATATCACTGTTTTGAATTTCCATCTCAAGAACCAAAAATATATATAAAATAAAACGAAATCCAAGGAAAATAATAGGAATGAAATAATAAAGAACAAAAGTCAATTTTAAAATATAATGGAAGGAAATCAAAATTAAAAGGTGATACTCTGTAAGATTAGTACTACTGATAAACCCTTATCAAGACTGATGAAAGAAAAAGAAAAGAAAATAGATCAACCTCAGGAAAAAAAGGAAGCCTCGTTACAAAGGCATTAGAAATTTAAAAGATATAATATTATCTAAAAACACACACCAATATATTTGATAATTTGGATTAATGAACAAATACCTTCTAAAAAGTACACAGCCTGGAGTTTTAAGATGGTGAAATGGAAAAGGTCGCTAATCTGGCTGCTCTGTGACATGAAACACAAAACAAACACGCAGCTTCTCAGCAAGGTGGGTAAACCAAAAAAGAGAGGAGGGACTTTACTGGAATTTAATACTGCGCATTCAAAGCAGATCAAGGACTCAGGAGATTGGATATAATAAGGTAAAAATTTGCAGTGTCACAGCTGCTGCCACCAGCCAAAGCCCCTTAGTGATCCCTCCAGAAGCAAAGTGGAGGGGCAAGGGAATTAAAGAAACCCTCATTTTTAAGAGGCCTGAGGAGTGTCTGGGTACAAAGAGCTTAGAGATCAAAGAAACTGCGTCACTAAACTGACTAAACTCTCCTTATGGGAAAGAAGCCTCCATATTTCCAGGCTGCCTGCAGAGGGCAGACAAATGAAACATTCTGTAGCCATGGCACAGGGGCCAGCAGCTGAGAGAGCCAATTCCTAGCAAACCCGAATTTGTCCTACAATACAGGCCCAGTAAACACACATTGAATGACATGAAGTGTGCCTAAGTGACCAGAAGAAAAATCAAACGTGGAGAGAGGTTTACACAGGGGACTACTGGTTGAAGAAACCCATCTGGCTCTACCCTCCCCCTCCAACACAGCTGCTTGCAGGACCTGCTGGGACACACACACCTAGCTGGGAATTCGAAAGGGTGCAGATGAGAGAGATTGAGTTAGGAAACTGAACCCCAGACCAGGAAGCTAGGGGACAGCAGGAGACATAGTTGACTAAGAATTGGCTTCTCAGACAGAAGTGGAAACCAGGGGAGATCTCTGGGGTGCAGTCTTTCAGTGCTGATGGGCAATGGATGGGCCTTGGCAGTGTGCTGATTTAAAATGACCAGACCAACTGGCATCTAGCAAAGAGCCTGAAGCCCACCTGAGCCTAAATGCTATCTCCAGGAATCCCACCTATAGGATTGTCTCTTTCACCCCATCAACTCCACCCAACACTGCTGAGAAGGAAAACTGAGAATCTTTTGAACTCTGGTAGATACAATTCTTTAACTTTTCATTGAGATCTTTTTTATAATTTTTTTTTCTATGTTTAATTTTGACCTTGGACATTTATATATATTCATGTTTGGTTTTTTCCTCACTTCTAGCATTTTTGAAGCCAATTATTTTTCATGGATCAATATTTTGTGGACAAGTGTATTTGATAGTATATCCAATTTGGTTTTTTATTCTTTATTTTAATTTTTTAAATTTTTACTTTATATAAACATTTTTTTCACTTGTTTCCCTTGATTTCTCTCTTTTCCTCTAACAGCCAATCTCTAATGTTCTCTATTAAACTCCTTCTGTAATTTTTTACTTCTATCTTATCTTTTCTCCTCTTCCCTCATTATCATCACATCCTACATCATTTCTCTTTTCTTCACTTGACTATTCAAAATTGTAAAATCTTTTACAAATATAACTATTTTTACTGCGGGCAATAACAGAAAATATTTTTGTTTATTGTGACAGCATTTTAGATGTCATAATAGGAACTATTTGATTTAATGCTGTACATTGTTTGCATTGGTTGTTATTATTTGTCTCCACCTGAACTGTGAGGTACTGGAAACCTTCAGGGACACCACAAGTTCACAGGGTAGAAACTACTACCTCAGGTCCATACTTCTACATGGGTAGACACATAACTATGAAAAGGCAAGGGTACAAATCACCCTAAACAAAACAAGATACGTCAATAATAGAATCTAACAGCACCATGGTGGAAGAAATGTCAAAGAAGGAATTTAGAATGTGCACAGTCAAACTAATTTGTAAAGTAAAGAAAAAAGTAGGGAGTAAAATCAGAATAAAAATGCAGGAAGTGATTACTTCAGTAAAGAGATAAAAATTCTGAAGAAAATCAAACAAATCCTTGAAATGAAGGAATCAATAAACCAAATTAAGAATTCAATGCAAAGCATCACCAATAGACTAGATCACTTGGAAGACAGAACATGGAGCAGTGAAAACAAAATATCTAATCTCGAAAACAAAGTTGACTATCAAGAAAATATGTTAAGAGGTCATGAATAGAACTTCCAAGAAATATGGAATAACTGAAAAGACCAAATTTAATATTTATCGGGATACATGAAGACTCACAGATACAAAGGAAAGGAATGCACAATCTTTTTAATGAGATAATATAAGAAAATTTCACAAACCTAAAGAATGAAATAGAAAATCAAATACAGGAGGCTTAGAAGACCCCAAATATACAAAATTACAACAAAATCACACAAAGGCCCATTATTATGAGAATACCTAACAGAATAAAAATAGAATTTTAAAGACTGCCAGAAATAATGGCTGGTACCATTTAGAGGGAAACTAATCTGGATCTCAACTGATTTCTCAACACAGACTCTCAAAGCTAGGAGGTATTGGAATAAGGTATATCAAGATCTGAAAGAAAATGCAATGCAACCAGAAATACTGTACTCCATAAAATTAAGCTTCAGAACTGACAATGAAATAAAAACCTTCCAGATAAACCTTCCATGATAAAAGTTAAAAGAACGTACAACTAGAAAGCCTGGACCACAAAACATACTCAATATTTCATTAAGAACAAATAATAAAGTGGACTTCAGTCAAAGTTAATCAGAACAGACAAAGGCCACTTAATGCTGCTTAAGGAAACTATACATAAACAAAACATAACAATCTTAAATATTTTTTTAATTTGTATTATTTAGGCTTACATGTTAACAGTGCAAATTGATTCATTGTACATAGATAGAGGATAACATATCAATTCTCTAGTTGTAAGTTGTATAGAATCACAACATATATGCAGTCATACATAAAGTTAGGGCTATGATGACCATCATATTCCACCACCTTTGCTGTCCCCATGCCCCCTCACCCCTTACACCCCTGTAAACAGAGATCCACCATTGTTCCCATGTCCTTCCCCACATAATGGATCAGCATCCACTTATCAACTAGTACATTCGGCATTTGGTTTTCTGAGTTTGGCTTACTTCACTTAGCATGATATTCTCCAACTCCATCCATTTACCTGCAAATGCCATAATTTTATTCTCTCTTATTGCTGAGTAATATTCCATTGTGTATATACACCACAGTTTCTTTATCCAGTCATCTATCGAAGGGCATCTAGGTTGGTTCCACAGTTTAGCTATTGTGAATTGAGATGCTACAAACATTGAAGTGGCTGTAGCACTGTAGTTTGCTGTTTTTAAGTCTTCTGGGTATAGACCCAGGAGTGGGATAGCTGGGTCAAATGGTGGTT
>CM053399.1:78312204-78377319 GCA_028644305.1 Xerus rutilus | reverse complement strand
TTGGTTGGCATCCATTGTCTTTTAGGGCTTGGAATATGTTATTCCATGATCTCCTAGCTATAAGTGTCTGGGTTGAAAAATCTGCTGAGATACAAGTTGGTCTCCCCTTATATATAATCTGGTTCCTCTCTCGTGTGGCCTTTAAAATTCTATCCTTATTCTGTATGTTGGGCATTTTCATTATAATGTGCCTTGGTGTAGATCTATTGAAATTTGTACATTTGGTGTCCTGTAAGCCTCTTGTATTTGATTTTCTATTTCATTTTTCATACTTGGGAAATTTTCTGATATTATTTCATTGAAGAGATTGTGCATTCCTTTGGTTTGAAATTCTGCACTTTCTTCTATCCCAATAAATCTTACATTTGGTCTTTTGATGCTGTCCCATATTTCTTGTATGTTCTGATCATGATTTTTTACCATCTTCATTGTATGGTCAAATTTATTTTCAAGATTGTATATCTTGTCTTCACTATCTGAGGTTCTGTCTTCCAGGTGATCTAGTCTGCTAGTGATGCTTTCTATTGAGTTTTTTATTTGGTTAATTGTTTCCTTCATTTCAAGAATTTCTGATTGGTTTTTTTTCCACAATCTCTAGCTCTTTCTTAAAGTAATCTATTGCTACTTGTAATTGCTCTCTTATCTCTTTGTTAGAATGATCGATGGTTGCCTTTATTCGCTCACCTATTTCTTTGTTAGATTGATCAATTTTTGCCTATAATTGTTCACTTATGTCATTCTTTAGTTCGCTGATCATTTTAATTATGTACATTCTGAATTCTTTCTCTGACATTTCATCTACTGTGCTGTCAATGGATTCTGTTACAGTGGTATCCAGGTTTACTTGGGGCACTTTTTTCCCTTGTTTTGTCATGTTGATTGTGTATCTTCCTTTCTTGAAATACCAATCTGAGGTATTGCGGCTTCTATCCTATAATCTTGCATTGACACTACAGATTACCTGTGTCTCACCTTGGAGCTACTTCTGTTCCCCCAGTGTCCCCAGATGGGCACTACTATCACTAAAGTTGGTGGCGGAAGTAGTGGACGTACCTCTAGAGGGCAGTGGGAGTGGCATTGGCTGGGCTCCTGAGGCGGCCCCTGAGGGCTGTTTTGCCCCTCTCTTGCACTCCTGCTGGTGAACAGGAATTCTGGAGTGGAACTAGAGATGGGCTCAGGTCTCACTTACGCAGAGTCACAAGCTGGAGAGTCTGTGTGAGACTCTTACCATGAGTGTGAGCTCCCTAGGGATTAGAGGCTAGCAGGCTCTGGTCTGCCTTCAACTGGGCACCCTGGCATTCCCTAAGGGCGGTTTTGGGCCTTTTGTCTCACCTGACCACAGGAACTCTGGAGCAGAACTGAGGCGGTCCCAGAGTGCACTAGGGTGGGGCCTCTTCACACTGGGGTCTCTGGAGGCCACTCTTACCCTGGGTGTGCCTTCCTCTGTGGCTAGTAGCAATCAGACTCTGATCAACCCTTAGTTGGACACCCGTGGAGTTTCCTGAGGGTGGATCGGGGCCCTCTGTAGCTCCTGCCGGACCCCGGGAACTCTGGAGCAGAACTGGGGCAGACCCAGGCTGCCCTTGGACAGGGCTGCCTTGCGCTGGTGTCTCTGGATCAACTCTTGACCTGAATTTGGGCTTCCCAATGGCTAGAGGTAGCAGGCCCTGGTCTCCCTTTGGCTGGACAACCGTGGAGGTTCCTGAGGGCGGGTCAGGGTCCTGTGGGGCTCCTGCTGGTCCACAGGAATTCTGGAGCAGAACTGGGTCGTGCCCAGGCTGCCCTTGGCCGGGGCTGTCTCGCGCTAGGGTCTCTGTGGGGACTCTTACCCTGAGTTTGGGCTCCCCTGTTGCTAGAGGTAGCAGTCCCTAGTCTCCCTTTAGCTGAATACCCGTGGAGGTTCCTGAGGGCGGATCAGGGCCCTCTGCTGCTCTTGCCAGTGCCCAGAAAATCCAGAGTGGAACTGAGGTGGGCCCAGGCCGCCCTTGGGTGGGGCTTCCTCCACTGGTATCTCTGGAGCGACTCTTGCCCTGAATTTGGGCTCCCCAGTGGCTAGACGTAGCAGTCTCTGGTCTCCCTTTGGCTGGACAACCATGGAGGTTCCCTGAGTTTGGGCTCCTCTGTGGCTCGAGGTAGCAGTCCCTGGTCTCCCTTTTGCTGGACACCCATGGAGGTTCCTGCAGGCGGATGGGGCCCTCTGCGGCTCCTGCTGATGCACAGGAACTCTGGAGAGGAACTGCAGTGGGCCGAAGCTGCCCTTGGGCAGGGCTGTCTCCACTTGGGTCTCTGGAGCGACTCTTACCCTGAATTTGGGCTCCCCAGTGGCTAGCGGCTGGGGCCGTGTGTCCACGGGAGCAACTGCTAGGGGCCCTGCATGGTTGGGTGGGCGCTGGAGCCAGGTACCCTGTGTAGAAGCAGTCCGAGCCCTGGGCTGGAGCTCCAAGCCACCCGCAGCTGAGCTCCGCAGCCGTTTGCTGCTGAAGTCACACTGCTTGTGGCATTGGCTGCTGCCTGGTGGCCCTACTTACACACGCAAGTGGAATTCCTGCGGGGGTAGCTGTAGGATGATGTCCAGAAGCTGGCTGGGAGATGGTATTTCCACAACTTCAATCTCTGGCTCTGGAGAGATTGACCGCAGCATCCGCCTAGGCCACCATCTTGGAACCACCCCAATCTTAAATATTTATGCCCTAAACACTGGAGCATCTATGCACATCAAACAACCCTTTTCAATTTCAAGAATCAATAGACACAACATAGTAATACTGGTTGATTTTAACATTCATCTCTCATCAGTGGATAGATCCTCCAAATAAAAACTAAAAAAAATAAGCTACAGAACTAAAAAATGTAATTAATAATTTAGACTTTACAGACATATACAGAATATTTCACCCATCAATGACTGAATATACTTTCTTCTCACCAGCACATTGATCCTTCTAAAATATAGACCATGTTATATAAACTATCACATATATTGGTATACATGTGTAATATTATCTTAATACATTTTTAGCATCTGTAAGATTATTCTGATATCTCCCTTTCCATTGATATTAATCTGTTCTTGCTTTTTTTCTTGAATAGACTTATTTGATTTTTATCAAATTTTAGCTGTATTATTTCTTTTCTATTACATATATTTCTGATCATACTCTTATTTTTCCTTTCTATTACCTAACTGGAAAATTTAATCTAAGTTATTTCTGATATAAGTACTTTAAGATATAAATATTTATCTGAGTATTGTTTCATCCTAGAGATTCTGATATTTTAAGCTTTTCTTATCACTTAAAGTACTTTCTGTTTACTTTCCTTGTACTTTCTTCTTTGATCTGTGAGACATTTATAAGTGTGCCATTTAATTTTGAAGTAGTTGTGTTGTGGGGTGGGGTTTATAAGTCTTAAGGTGATTGATTTCTAATGTAATAAATCATGGAGGAAACATAGGCTGCATGATTTCAAATTTTTAAAAAAGTAATGAAAATGCTCTTTATATTAATTGTACTGGTTACACACATGTCAAAACTGACCAAATTGTGTAATTGAAATATATGCATTTTATTGTACTTCAATTTTACCTTAATAAAACTATGGGGGGGAAAGTACACCGCTCATACATACATACCAAACAAATAGAATACAAACATAATAAATGAGTTCACTGTTTAAAGGGGTCAGGTTTACCAGCTCTTTGCAATAAAAACAGAAAAGAACATAATGGGAAAATGTATTATGTAAGTACAAAGGTAATAAAAGTCGTTTTGGGATTTGGGCTTCTGTTATGTGTTCTGGAAATAGTAGAAAGGAAATGTGATTTTCCTGGGTGAGGTAAAAAAGAACAGACAATACTATGATTTGGTATCTTAATTTTTTTTATATAGGAGGTAAGAGTCATGGAGCCAGTTCTATTAGCTTGAAGTGGAAAATGCAGGAGTGCAACATAATTTTATCTGTCTAGATTCTGGAAACCATAATTGATTAAAGGTTTACTGTGACTACTGAAATTTAAACCAAAAAGTGGCCACCATTGTTATGATGCTTGACATTAAAAAAAAAAAAAATTGCTGCCAAACTGATATTTGGTTTGCAGACTGGAATATGCTAATTACTAGTGATTTCCTTTTTATATCCCTTTAGGAAGAAGACCAAACTCAGTTCATTTACTGTATGTAGTACAACATTATGGGTCCAAACTATTCAAAAATGTATCATCATCTGGGTTAGATAAACCCAAATGACATGTGTACTGCCAACTTCCATTACATTAAATGGTTAACATTTTGGCAATGGCTTCCAGTAACAAAACTATTCATACTGATATGTGTATCATTCAGACATAATTAACTCAAGATGAATGAGATTTAAATGAAGACAAATTAAAACACCACCACCCAAATGACCAAAAGGAGAGGACTGAAGGAAATATCCCAAAGCTCATTAAGGGGAAACTGTTGGCTTTACTATCACTAAAGACAAAGAGACCCAACATCTAAATCTCTTCTATGCCTATGAACAGCAGTATATTCCACACTTAGAAATAGACTCATTGGAAAAATATGGCTAGGTTTGAATGACAGCTCCTGCTAAAGGAAGCTCTCTGGAGGTCATTCAAGAGCTATAAATCAATTCTTGCCTTTGGTCCTTCTATCCTTCAGATGCATAGAATTACAGATATCAATAAATAATCCCACCAATTAGCAAATTCAATGTAATGCTACAGACATATATTAACCACAGATAAAATTTCTGGCGGTCTGTAACACTGAATATTGTCTCCAATTGGCTGACTTCAAGTAGAGCTATTAGCTACAAAATAACACCACTATAAGACCAACTGAAATATACCTGTACAGAAACTAATGGGTCAGAACTACTAAACTAGCTTAAAGGTTTCTCAGCCTCAGCACTATTAACAATTTGTATTGGATACATTATTTGTTATAGGGAGCTTTCCTATGCATTTTAAGATGTCCTTAGCATAGATTCACCTGCACCCCAATTGTGACAATCAAAAATATCTCTAGATATAGCCAAATGTCCTTAAGAGGATAAATTTCTCCTGATAGAAAAGCACTGATCCAGCAATTTTTAGGCCATTGGGCCACCAGATCCAACTGAACTACCAAAGTCATACCCGTATGGAGAACCACCCACTACAAACACATATAACATCTAATCACAAACATAACTATTATGTTGCATATACACATGCCTATATAAACCAACCATCCCTTTAAAAAAGTTTCTGGAACACAAGAGCCAACTAATAATGTTCAGTTATCATATTTACTATAACTCCTGGTTCCATACTCTAACCCAGCATGGTTTTGAAATAGCCATAAAGAAATGGAAAGATTAATATTTAAAAAAAACCTTCTGATATTTATTACTAACAAAACTTAAACTATTTGCCACCAACACCATCATCACTCTCAATAACTTTTAGATAACTAGCTGTTTCAATGTTCTTCAACTATTTACAAACTGAAACTGTCAAATCTACCTTTTCTTTTAGCTGAATATCTAACCACACAGGAATGAGGAAGTTTAAATATATATATATATATATATGTATATATACATATATATACATATATATACATGAAGAAACTATACCTTGCTCTTCTTTCCATCAAAATATAGTTGACAGGATTTTTTTAATTTGTTCTAATTAGTTATACATGATGGTAGAATGTATTTTGGCAATATATAAACAGAATATACCTTCTTATTCTTCTGGTTGTACATGATGTAGAGTTACACTAGTCGTGTAATCACATACATACATAGGGTCATAATGTCCAATTCATTCCATTATTTTTCCTACCCCTTAACTCCCTTCCCTCCCTTCACTCACCTCTGCCTAATCCAAAGTACCTCTATTCTTGCCTAGCCTGCCCCCACTAATTGTGAATTCTCATCTGCATATCAGAGAAAACATTCAGCCTTAGGTTCATTGGGACTGGCTTATTTTGCTTAGCATAATATTCTCCAGCTCCATCCATTTTCCAGCAAACGCCATAATTTAATTCTTCTTTATGGCTGAGTAATATTCCATTGTGTATATACCATATTTTCTTTATCCATTCATCTGTTGAAGGGCATCTAGGTTGGTTCCATAGATTAGCTATTGTGAGTGGAGATACTGTCAGTTTATAGCAACAATGATGTGGCTGTGTCACTGTAATATGCCAATTTTAACTCCTTTGGGTATATGCCAAGCAGTAGTATAGCTGGGTCAAATGCTGGTTCCATTCCAAGTTTTCTGAGGAATATCCATATTATTTTCCATAATGGTTACAGCAATTTGAATTCATACTAGCAATGTATGAGTGTACTCTTTTCTCACATCCTCACCATCATTTATTGATGCTAGTATTCTTGATAATTTCCATTCTGACTGGAGAGAGATGAAATCTCAGTGTAGTTTTGATTTGCATTTCTATAATTGCTAGAGATGTTGAAAATTTTTTCATGTATTCATTGATCAATTGTATTTCTTCTTCTGTGAAATATCTGTTCAGTTCCTTAACCCGTCTACTGACTGGGTTATTTGTGGTTTTGGTGTTGATTTTTGAGTTCATTATGTATCCTAAAGATTAATGCGCACTCTGAGGTGCGTGTAGTAAAGATTTTCTCCCATGCTGCAGGCTCTCCCTTCACATTATTGATTGTTTTTGGTTGTTGTTTTTCTGTGAAGAAGCTCATTTGAGTTTGAGTCCTTCTCATTCATTGATTCGTGATTTTACTTCTTGCACTTCTGGAGTCTTGTTAAGGAAATTAGTTCCTAAACTGACATGGTAGAGATTCGGCCTATTTTTTCTTACATTAGGCACAGGGTCTCAGTTCTACTACCTAAGTCCTTGAAAGACTTTTGAATATCATACATTTATGGAAAAGGAATGTATTCTATTCCTATTTGTGTTTTCTTTGACCTTAGAATGTAGAAAGGTAGTTTATATTGCTTAGATTAAGGACATTGAGATATAAAAAATTCGGTAATAGACCATTTTGTGTGATCCTAGGATCATCATCCTTTGTCACCATAGACAATGTATGATGACAAAAGGATCATTTGTGGATCCCATCCCAAAGCAGGAAAGCAAAGCAGACTGACCCCTGCCCTAAGCACAGGGAAGGCAGAGCAGACCCACCCCAGCACAACGTGAGCAGGAGGTAGAAGAGGAGACCGCGCTGTGGCATCTCATCTACCAACATAGCTGTCCCGGCCTGCTTTCACCTAGAGACAGCAGCAAGGACTGGGAAGACAATCACCAAGGTCACTGCAGGCCTGGTTACACCAGCGGTGAGGAATTGGTAACCCGCAGGGACACTACAAGATTGTAACATAGAAACTGTAATACCACAGATCCACACTGCTAGAGAGGACAACACATGATAAACATGAAAAAAACAAGGAAGCAAATGCCCCAAACAAACCAAGATGTTGCAATAATAGAATCCATTGACAGCACATTAGATGAAATGTCTGGAGTTCAGAACATACATAATTAAAATGATCTGTGAAATACAGAATAACATGAGAGAACAATTGCATGCAACAATTGTTCAATCCAACAAAGAGATAAGAGAGTAAATACAGGTAGCAAAAGATTACTCCGTGAAAGAGATAGAGACTGAAAAAAACCAAACAGAAATCCTTGAAATGATGAAAACAATAAACCAAATAAAAAATTCAATAGAAAGCATCACCAATACACTAGATCACTTGGAAGACAAAACCTCAGGCACTGAAGAAAAAATCTATACTCTTGAAAACAAAGTTGACCACACAGTAAAGATGGTTAAGAAACCATGAACAGAACATCCAAAAATTATAGGATAATATGAAAAGACCAAAACTAAGAATTATCAGGATAGAGGAAGGCACAGAGATACAAACCAAAGGAATGCACATTCCCCAATGAAAATTTCCCAAACATAAAGAATGAATTGGAAAATCAAATATAAGGGGCTTACAGGACACCAAATGTACAAAACTACAACATATCCACACCAAGGCACATTATAATGCCTAATATACACAATAAGAATAGAATTTTAAAAGCTGCACGAGAAAAGTTTCAGATTGCATATGTGGGAAATCAATTCAGATCTCAGCAAATTTTTCAGCCCAGACCCTCAAAGCCAGGAGATCCTGGAAAAAACATATATCAAGTTCTGAAATAAAATGGATGCCAACCAAGAATCTTAAATCCAGCAAAATTAAGCTTCATATTTGATGCATATTGAATGACACCTGGATAAAAGAAGACATTGGGAGGAGAAAAAAAATCTTAGAGGTAAATGAGAACTCTGATACAACATTTCAAAATCTCTGGGACACTAAGAAGACTGTGTTAAGAGGAAAGTTCATTGCATTAAGGTCATTCATTAAAAGAATAAAAAGTCAACAAATAAATGACCTGACATTGCATCTCAAAGCTCTAGAAAAAGAAGAACAAATCAACACCAAAGGAAGTAGAAGACAGAAAATAATTAAAATTGGGCCTGAAATCAATGAAATTGAAACAAAAGAAACAATTTTTAAAAACTGACAAAACAAAAAGTTGGTTCTTTGAAAAAATAAATAAAATTGATAAACTCTTAGCCACCCTAATGAAAAGAAGAGAGAAAATTCAAATTACTAAAATTCATAAGGAAAAAGGAAATATCATGAAAGACACTATTGAAATACAGAAGATAGCTAGAAACTATTTTGAAAATCTATACTCCAGTAAAACGAAAATCCCAAAGACACTGACAAATTTCTAGAGGCATATTATCTGCCTAAACTGAATCAGAAGAACATACACAACTTAAACACATCAATTTCAATCAAGGAAATAGAAAACACCATCAAAAGCTTACCAACCAAGAAAAGCCTGGGACCAGACAGATTCCCAGCCAAGTTCTACAAGACCTACAAAGAAGAACTAATATCAATACTCCTCAAATTATTCCATGAAATAGAAAAGGAGGGAACCCTACCAAACTCATTCTATGAGGCTAGTATCAAAGACACATCAAAGAAAGAAAACTTAAGAGCAATATCCCTGGTGAACATAGACACAAAAATTCTCAATAAAATTCTGGCCAATCACATACAAAAACATATTAAAAAGATAGTGCACCACAATCAAGTGGGTTTCATCCCAGGTATGCAAGGTTGATTTAACATACGGGAATCAATAAATGTAATTCATCATATCAATAGACTTAAATACAAGAATCATATGATTATCTCTAAACATTTGACAAAATACAGCACCTATTCACGTTCAAAACAATAGAAATACCAGGTATAGTAGGAACATACCTCAACATTGTAAAAGTTATATATGCTAAACCAAAGGCCAACATAATCCTAAATGGAGAAAAATTGGAAGTATTTCCTCTAAAAACAGGAACAAGATAGGGATGCCCTATTTCAACACTTCTATTCAAAACACAGTCTTTGAAACTCTAGCCACAGCAATTAGATGAAAGAAATCAAAGGGACACGAATAGGAAAAAAAGAAATCAAACTATCATTATTTGCTGATGACATGATTCTATACTTAAAGGATCAAAAAAATTCCACCAGAAAACTTCTAGAATTAATAAATAAGTTCAGCAAAGTAGCAGGATATAAAATCAATACCCAGAAATCAAATGTATTTCTATACATCAGTGATGAATCCTCTGAAAGAGACATTAGGAAAACTACCCCATTCACAACAGCCTCAAAAAAGAAAAAAAAATAGTTAAGAATCAATTTAACAAAATAGGTGAAAGATCTCTACAATGAAAACTACAGGACACTAAAGAAAGAAATTGAAGAAGACCTCAGAAGGTGGAAACATCTCCCATGCTCTTAGATAGGCAGAATCAATATTATCAAAATGGCCATACTATCCAAAGCACTATACAGATTCAATAGATTCCAATTAAAATCTCAATGTCATTCCTTATAGAAATAGAAAAAGCAATCGTGAAGTTCTTTTAGAAAAATAAGAGACCCAGAATATCCAAAGCTAGCAAGAAGAGTGAAGCAGGAGGAATCACAATACCAGATCTTAAACTATACTACAAAGCTTTAGTAACAAAAGTAGCATGGTATTGGCACCAAAATAGGCATGTAGACCAATGGTACTGAATAGAAGACACAAAGACAAAGCCACATAAATACAATTATCTTATACTTAGACAAAGGCGTCCAAAACATACATTGGAGAAAAGATAGTCTCTTCAACAAATGGTGCTGGGAAAACTGGAAATCCCTATGCAGCAAAATGAAACTAAACCTTATCTCTCACCATGCACAAAACTCAATTCAAAGTGGATAAAGGACCTAAGAATTAGACCAGAGACCCTGCCCCTAATAGAGAAAAAAGCCCAAATCTTCATTACGTTGAATTAGTCCCCAACTTTCTTAACAAGACTCCTAAAGCACAAGAAATAAAAGCAAGAATCAATAAATGAGATGGATTCAAACTAAAAAGCTTCTTCTCAGAAAAGAAACAAACAATGAGGTGAACAGACAGCCTACATTCTTGGAACAAATTTTTGCCACACGCACATCAGATAGAGCACTGATCTCCAGGATATACAAAGAACTCAAAGAACACCAAAAACAACAAACAACCCAATCAATGAATGGGCTATGGAACTGAACAGACACTTCTCAGAATAAGCTATATAATCGATCAACAAGTATATGAAAAAATGTTCCACATCTCTAGCAATTAGAGAAATGCAAATCAAAACTACTCTAAGATTTCATCTCACTCTAGTCAGAATGGCAGTTATCAAGAATACAAACAACAATAAATGTTAGTGAGGATGTAGGGGAAAAGGCACACTTATACATTGCTGGTGAGACTGCAAATTGGTGCAACCAATCTGGAAAGCAGTACAGATATTCCTAAGAAAACTTGGAATGGAACCACCATTTGACCCAGCCATTCCACTCCTCCATCCAAATGACATAAAAACAGCATACTATAGTGATGCAGCCACTTCAATGTTTATAGCAGTTCAATTCGCAATAGCTAAACTGTGGAACCAACTTAGATGCACTTCAATAGATGAATGCATAAAGAAACTGTTGTATATATACACAATGGAATATTACTCAGCATTAAAAGAGAATAAAGTTATGGCATTTGCAGGTAAATGGATGGAATTGGAGAATATCATGCAAAGCAAAGTAAGCCAATCCCAAAAAACTAAAGGCCAAATGTTCTCTCTGATAAGTGAATACTGATCCATAATGGGGGAGGGGGCATGGAAAGAATGGAAAAACTTTGATCAAAGGGGAGGAATGGGAAGCGAGGGGACACGGGGACAGGACAGATGGTGGAATGAGATGGACATCATTACCCTAGGCACACATATGACTGCATATATGGTGCAACTCTACATCATGGACAATCAGAGAAATGAAAAGTTGTGCTCCATTTGTGTACAATGAATCAAGATGCATTCTGCTATCATGTATACCTAATTAGAATAAATAAATTTCAAAAATTAAAAAAATTCCTGAGGAACTCATCATTCTGAAAAAGGATGCTCTAGAGTATGTATACTCAACTGGGATTTTAGTAGAATACTATGATATGAATTCACCCAACCATGAGGACAAGATGGAATAAGGTATGATAATGGCAATGACTCTCTTTCTTTAATTCTGACATGAACAAACATCCTGTACAACTGTCTAGAAAGTGATTCATAATGTGAATTAATCATGATGTGGAATACAGAACCCTTTACTGAATCCATAGTAAAGGAACCTTGTTAATATTCCACTCTCAGATAATGCAACATAGATGGATAAAAACTGACATGAACCAAGACTCTTAGATATTTATATTTCATAATCCCTCCAGGATCAGGATATAGAAAAATACTGTCAAATTCTGATAGCTTTAATGGTTTATTTCCGCCCTAGTTATAATGTCACAGCAAGAAGCAGGATCAACAGATCTGAGTTTGCCCAAAAAAAGAACAGAGTGAGACCAGAGGGCTCTTAGAGGCAACCCCATTCTAGCAAGGTCCTGTTCTCCTTAGAAAGCTTCTGCTGTTACATAGTAGATCAAGTAGTCCCTGCCCTATATCCCCACAAATGTATTTAAAAAACAATGTCAAAAGGTAAAATGTCCCCTACATTTCTTTACAGAACATATTAACCACTGCCATATCAAGCATACCTAATCTGGGGAATAATAGAAGATCAAAACAGAGTGCATATTTTGCTATTTTTTTTTGTTTTGTCCAAATAACCCCATTTTCTATTTTAATCTTCTTAGCAATGCATGTGGTATAAGTATGTGCATGCATATGTATATATGTTCATGGCACATTATCCATGTATATCCCCTTTGCATGAACATACTCTTAAAAGTTTTAGAACATCACCTTCTAAAATCCAGAGTGGATCCTTGTAAAGAAAATGGTAATTTACCAATCCTGAGACTGCTAGCCTTAGAATGGTCTACTTTAAAAATTGATTCATGACCAGTATCTGGAATCGTGGATTTGGGAAGAATTCCCTTCATTCTCAGAACTAATAAAAGTGGCTAATTGTGTTTTAACTGTTTATACAAACAATGGGGCTTATGCTGAACACCTACTTTCCTTTGAGAAATTTTGCTATAAGCAAGAGAGAGTTTGCTTACATATTCAATCCCCAATAAGCACTACTGAGTTTGTAAAGAGCTTCCTTGGTAGATAACATTTCACAAGTGTTGCCACAACTTGTTGCTGGCATAACAGATGATCAAAAAATAGTGCATGCTTTGCTATTTCCCTGTTTTTCTCTATTTAGCCCAACATTCTATTACTGGAAGAGTTAAGCATGTCTATATGATTCCACAGGATGAGGGCTCTTGCAAGCTTGTATCAGGTTTAATTACTTTGAGAAATCTTAAAAATATGCACTCCCAGCCAGGCACAGCGGTGCACACCCATAATCCCAGCACTTTGGGAGGCTGGGACAGGGGAATCACAAGTTCAAAACCAGCCTCAGCAATGGTGAGGCGCTAAGCAACTCAGTGAGACCCTGTCTCTACATAAAACACAAAATAGGGCTGGAGATGTGGCTCAGTGGTCTAGTACCCCTGAGTTCAATCCCCAGTACCAAAAAAAAAAAAATTGCACTCCCTGGAAACTCAAATATTTACCTTGAGCAACCAGATCTCGTCTCAACAATGGATAAAGAACAGGTTCTACACCATCCATCTCTTGTATAATAAGGGTTTTCCCAAAACGTACTGCCAACTCAAGAGCTGTGATAAAGTTATTATCCTGTGAGAAAAAAAAATACATATTAATTCCTTTATTATCTCATTATTTACAAAGGTCCTTCCTTATAGATGATAAATGAAGATAGGACTAGAAAAATTATGAGTATTTTAAATGTAATTTTAATGTTAACAACTCAAATTACTCAATTATTTTTCTAGTTATAAGTATTTGATGAATTATTGTAGTTAAATAAATTATCTTAAAATTTTCATCATTTAAATAAAAATAAAAAATAAAAATTATTATCATTTTTTGTTGTGGAAAAAACACATAAAATATACACTAACAATTTTTAAGTATATATTACAGTGTTGTTAATTGTAACTATGAATAGCAGATCTCTAGAACTTTTCTATCCATATCTGAAACACTATACTCATTGAATATCATCTCTTTACCCCACAATACAAAAGTCTTTCTTTAATTTTCTACTATAATTACAAATTTTTAGAGAAATAAATTTCAAATTCTCTCTGCAATAAGTTATCAGGTATTAATAAGAACTACTTTGTCTATATTCAAAATCAACTATTGAATGGGGAGATTAAAAAAGGAAAATAATGAATTCTAGTAGACATTTTTTGTTGTGACAGGTTTAATAATTAAGAATCTTAGACAAGACTCTAAAACCAATAATTTTGAGGCTTTCTGACTAGCAAAAAAAAAAAGCAATTTAAAACATTACTCCATGCCTCCAACTAAGGTGAAAAATAAAATATAATATTTGTGATAATTAATAAGATCTCATACTGCAAACCCAAATGAGATTAAAGTACAATCATGCACCACATAACGTTTCAGTCAACAATGAACTATATATACAACAGTGGTCCCATAAGGTTATAATGGAGCGAAAAAATTCCTATTGACTAGTATATCACAGTTGTCACATCATAGCACAATGCTGTCAGCATATTATAAAAGTAAAGTATATACAATTATGTATAGTATATTATATAATAATAAACTATTACATATATTATATATATACTTTACACTTTAGAGTATATTTTAGAGTACATAGAATATACTTTAGAGTATAATCCTTTTACTTATTTTTTTTTAAGTTAATTTATAAAACAATCATAGGCAGGTCCTTCAGGAGTTATTCCCGAACAAAATGGTATTGATGATACTGACCCTGTGAAGGCCTAGACTGGTGTATGTGTTTGTGTCTTGGCTTTTAACAAAAAATGTTCACAAACGGTCAACAAATATATGAAAAAAATGTGCAATGTCCCTAGCAATTAGAAAAATGCAAATTAAAACTACACTAAGATTTCATCTCACTTCAGTCAGAATGGCAATTATCAAGAATACAGGAAACAATAAATGTTGGCAAGGATGTGGGGAAAAGGATATACTCATACATTGTTGGTGGGACTGCAAAGTAATAACCACTCTGAAAAGCAGTATGGAGATTCCTCAAAAAAGTAGGAATAGAACCACCATTTGACCCAGTAATCCCATGTCTCGGTATATATCCAAAGGATTTAAAATCAGCATACGAAAGTGACACGGCCACATCAATGTTTATAACAGCACAATTCACAATAGCTAAGCTATGGAGTCAATCTAGGTGCCCTTCAACAGATGAATGGATAAAGAAATCGTGGTATATATACACATGGAGTAACATGTGCCAGTAAATGGATGGATCTGGAGATTATCAATCCAAGTGATATAAACCAGTCCCAAAAAGTTAAAAAGCAAAAGGTTGAATGTTTTCTCTGATATCTGGAAGCTAACACACAATAAGAAGGGTTGGTAGGGTAAGAGAAGTTCAGTCGATTAGAAAACGGGAATGAAGGGAAGGTAGGGAGGATAAGAAAGGGAAAGTCAGTGAAATGAATCTGACATAACTTTCCAATGCACATATATAAATACATCACAGTGAATCTCACCATCATGTATATCCACAATAAATTAATTTAAACAAATAATAACTATAGTAAATGGCAGAAAGATCAATAGAGGGAAGGGAGCAGGAGGAGGGGAAAAGGAAGGAGGAGAGGTACCTGGGGTCTAAAATAAAATAAGGCATATCCCATGCTTATATAATTAGGTCAAAATGGAATTAGTGTTATGTATAACTAAAAAAAAAAATTTTTAAAGTTCAAATAGTAAAAAAAATTTTAATTTAAAAATAGGTAAATTCTTATACAATAAAGATATATAAAAAAGAAAATATGTACAGTATGTCTGTTTTAAGCTAAAGTTTATAAGGTACAAATTTAGAGCAAACTAAGGTTAACATTATTGAAGAAAGAAATTTTTTGTGAATTTGGCATAACTTAAATACACAAGTGTTAACAAATTCTCCAGTTAAATACAGTAATGTACTGGGCTTTCCTGTTCACTCAGCACTCACTCACTGACTCAGCTAGAGCAACTTCCAGTCCTGCTGGCTCCATTCATAATAAGTGACTACCTACACAGAGATACAATTTTTTTTTAACATTTTATACCACATTTCTACCTACCTTTTCTATGTTTAGATATGTTTACCATTTTATTAACAACTACCTACAATATTCAGTACAGTAACATGTTGTAAAGCTTTGTAGCACAGAAGCAACAGGCTACATTATACAGGCTGTGTGTGTAGTAGGCCATATGATATGGGTTTGTAAAAGCACATTCTATGACATTCACACAATGGCAAACTGCCCAACACATTTCTCAGGACATATCCTCCTGATTAAGCAATACATGATTATATTTTATGTATTATCTAACTTTCAATTATTCTTACTACAAACAAATGAGATAGAAACCCCCATTTATTTAAAAAAAAAAAAGCAAGGTAAGTTTTAGAAATAACTTTTCAAATACAAGAGCATACCTATAATAAATCATACACTAGGGATTCCAAAAATGAAATTTAAATACAACCAAAAGGGCTGGGATTATGGCTCAGTGGTAGAGCACTTGCCTCGCACGTGGGAGGCACTGGGTTCGATCCTCAGCACCGCATATAAATAAATGAATAAATAAAGGTCAATCAACAACTTAAAAAAATTTTTTTAAATAAATAAATACAACCAAAAATAATATCCTCAGCAAGATATATATGACAGTGAGAAGTCACTATTTTAAAAAAAAAAAGACTATGATTACATTTTACTGACCAAAATGTCAAAATTGGGACATATTATTTTTGCTTGTGGGTATATTATAGGAATAGGAAATTATGAGAGGCATTCAGAAACTATAAATGTGCTAACAGACCTGGAGAACTTTTTGATCTCCAAGCTAAATTATTTATATTTGTGCCATTTGTGCCACTATTGTTTGTTTCTCTAATCTACTACATCATCATCCTCATAAGAACAGAAAGGATGACTACTTTACTCGCTATGAAATTCCCAAGGCTTAGATCAATACCTAGCACCGAATAAATACTCTTATCGCTTTTGGACAAATTATAAAACTGAAGCTAAGAGAGTTATATTTCTTTGCCCAAATCCAATACCAGGTAAATTATAGGGCTCAGTCTTGAATCTGTTTTCTAATTATACACCCAGAGTTATTTTCACTTTAAGACACTTTTCTTAGCTGGCATCTGAATAACTAATACATACCTGTTGATTAATAACCTCCAAACGTGAGTCCTTCAAATGTGTTTTTAACCATTCTGTAGCTTGGGATGAAGGATCTATAAGAAATGGACACACTCGACTCTAGATTGAAGAGAAGAAGAAGAAAGTTATTTAAATGATTATGTTTTTATTTAATGGAAATAAATTTCTAAATGAGCTTTTCTCCCCCGCTTTGGAGGACACAAATATACAACCAAAAGGAAGAAATACAGATACAGTATAGATCAGTACCTGAACCAAATTAATAAATTTTCAAAGAAACAATATTAAGTAAACAGTGCATAGTCCTATTTAGTATACAATTACTCAAAGTGTGTATTAACAATATGCTAAGCAAGAATTTTATTCACATGCTAATGTTATTTGCACTATTTTTTCTGGTTTTTAAAATACACAATAAAGTTATTCCC
Source organism: Xerus rutilus (assembly GCA_028644305.1). Lineage (NCBI taxonomy): Eukaryota > Metazoa > Chordata > Mammalia > Rodentia > Sciuridae > Xerus > Xerus rutilus. Next base: position 78,360,011 of record CM053399.1, on the reverse strand, counting down.
TAACTTTATACATCTTCTGGTTGAATAAACCATAAAGGCCTTGTAAGAGGCCTATGAGCTAATCATGAGAATATTGCTGAAATAATTATTAACATAGTTATCTACATTTTAAGACACTGATTCTTCTAAAGCAGTACATTTCTACTATAAAACCTTGTCTTATAAAAGAAAATTACAGAGGTTGTATGTTTAAATCTAATGAACTAAAAACTAAATCCATTACAGAATGTCCTGCATTAGTTAAACTCTAAAGCAAACAGGAGTTTAGAAACCAGTGAAGATGTCTTACACACAATGACTCTTAAAGATGAAAGGAAGCCAATTATATGTATCAAATATATATCACATATGTGATAACTTTTGAAGTCATCTAATAATCACCACTGCCTAGTAAATCAGACTGACCTAATTTTTCTTAGATTTTCACTTATTTGAAAAATGTAATTGTGCATTATAAGGATAAGAGAATACATGTGAATAGTAGAATAAAAACTTTGGATTGGGGTATACCAATCTAATAAAAACACATTATTTCAGTGGTATATCAAGAAGGAAGGGAATGGTAGGGATAGTGTGTCCTGCAGACTACTAGCTTTTTGTCATCAACACCATTTAGAATTCCTAGCACATGGTCATAATAAAGAAATGCCTGGCTTTAAAGCAGTTTTAAAGTCTCCACAAAGAACTAGTTTTTGTTTGTAGCCAGAGTAGAATACTGCCACCTCACCATGTTACATCACTGTATGATCATTACACAGAATCTATTTCTACAAGTTTCACTTACTGTTCCATCATATAAATGCACTATTCCTAGAAAAATTATGTGGTTAGTAATTAGGTTCTTAGCATTACTGTGGGTTTTGGGATCTAATTTTATGATGGCATTCAATAATAAACATTTCACAATTCTATTAGATTTTGCTTAACCCTGAAAGTATGATTCTAAAATTTGAAGGAGTTCTTACCCATGATTTCAAACCAATGATCTGATGCAGTTAAAAAAAAGAAAAGAAAATGGTAATGTTTCAAAATCTATTTTTATCAAAGAAAATATGCTTAACAAATTTAAAGGGTATTTAAAAACAAGTTTTTGTTCATCTCATACTTTTACAGAGATTTAGAGAACATTTCTAAAGTGTATTTTATCTGTTACATAATTAAATGTAGTTAAATTTTACAATTAACAACTTATAGATCAAAAATATTGAGCTTTCATTCATTCATTCATCTACCATGACTTAAAGCGAATCTACAGTAACACAGAATACAAAGGATACAGAAATTAAAAGAATACATTCCCTTCACCTCAATGAACTGGCATCCAATAAAGAAGCAAAAATGAAAAACCCATCATTATGAAGTGCACAAAATGCTACAGAAGGATGACAGATGAAAATACGGTAGGCGACCAGGAAATAATTCAAATCAATCAAAGCAAAGAAAGATTAACTAAGCAAAGAAGTAGGGGAAAAAACATTTTAGATAAAAACAATACCATGATGAAAAGAAGAATAACAAAGTTTGGAGTATTTGGAAAATTTCCATTTGCTAGACATAGCTTGATTAAGAAAATGTGGGCAAAGATGATACATAAAAATGGCAGAAGTAATATGGTGTCTGTGTGAACATGAAGATTTTTTTATACCATGTCTAAAGATGGTGGAAATTTCAAAATGCAGGCAATGGGAATATTAATTGAAATAATATTATTATCAAATTTATGTTTTTAAAGGATCACTTCAATAGCTGTAAAAGAAGTGATACTCAGGGACAAGGAATCAGCTGGTATAATAATATATTTATCCAGATACAAATTGATGAAGGTATAAATGAAGCCACTGGTAGTGGATGTGGTTAAAACAGGATGGATTCTTTTTTTGGGGGGAGGCGGGGTGCCAGGGATTGAACTCAGGGGCACTCGACCACTGAGCCACATCCCCAGTCCTATTTTGTGTTTTATGTAGAGACAGGGTCTCACTGAATTGCTTAGTGCTTCACTATTGCTGAGGCTGGTTTTGAACTCGCAATTCTCCTGTCTCAGCCTCCCAAAGTACTAGGATTACAGGCGTGCACCACCACACCTGGCTCAGGATGGATTCTTGAGATAGTTGATAAATATATTTGATGAGAATGGATGAATAATAAACTGAAAGAAAAAAGAGACAATGGGAATGACTCCCAGATTGTAGTTTGCATGACTGGGTCAAGACTGCAATTTTGCCAATGATAGGAAATAAAAGAGAAACCAATGATAAAAAAAATTAAAAGCAAAAAGAGTTTTATAGTGAAGCGCTACCTTTGCCATCTTGCACGTGCCACTTAACATATTTCTGATGGGGTTATTAATCACCTAGCCCTATATCCAAGGTATGAGCAGATGTCCCATGCTAAACAATCAGAATCCTTTTGTAAGACTGACATACATGCTACAGGTAGAGGTGGAAGGAGGATGACACATCCTGAATCTGGAAACATAAACTCTCATAATGGAAAACATGGAGACACCAAAAACCACTGTTAATGAGGGTAGAATAAACCTATCTGAGAATAAATCCATCTGTCAGGATGAAGAAAGAAATGTCCTGTTAATATCTTTTGAATTCTGAAGCTAGCTCCAAACTTCTAGACATCTCAATTATTTAAAAGCATAAATAGTTTTTTTTTTTCATTTTTTACTTAAATGTGCTGTAATGGGTCACAGAAAGATTCTCAAAAAAAAAAAAAAAAAAAACCAGCAAATTCAGTTAAAGACAGATAAAGCTTGAGCTTCCTAGATAAAAATACCTTACAGTAGTTGGAATTATATAGGTCAGGAACTCAGAAGAGAGATTCAAGACTAGAAGTAAATAATATCTATTTTAATCCTTTCTTTCTTGAGTTGGGAGGAATATTGGACAGGGGACATTTCTGAAAGTGATGACTCTTAAAACATTTAGGACATTTTATAATTTTATTTTTATTTTTAATATCTTAAGTGGGATAAAAGCAAAAACACTTTACAAATAAAATTAAAGCCTTTCTCTTTATTAGCTAAGGAGAGTTACATTAATAAGAATAATACAAAATAATTAAGGTTGTGCATGCAGGCGCACGTGTGCATACACACTCCTGTGAGAGGCAGTTTTAGAGTACAAACTGGTGCTAGACAGCTTCTATTTGGATCCTGGCTCAACTACTTGACAGCAATGGACAAGTGATTAACTCTTCTGTGCCTCAATTTCCTTATTTATAAAAAGGGTTACATGTGCACCTACTTGATTGAGTTGATGTCAGAACTATGAGTTGAGTATTTTCTTTACCTATGTTAATTCTTAAACAATAATATATGTACACATAGTAATTACTAGATAAGTGTTGATTATTATTTATTGGGGAAATGAAGAATTTCCTCTTTATGATTAACATTTATAATTCTTTGTTCTTAGACTAATATCAAATTAGTTAGCATTTCCTTGACATACACCAAATAGCAGAAAGGGGAAAAAAATCTCAGAAACTTTGAGCTGGTGAAAGAAAACCAATTAGACATCGAACTGTCCATAAACAATAAGTGTAAATATTCAATAGATGTCTTCACAAGAGAAAATTATATAAAATCTGAAATTTTTATTTATCCTCTTTTCCATCTCCATTTAAAATGCTTTTTGGGCTGGGGTTGTGGCTTGGTGGTAGAGCACTTGCTTAGCATGCGTGAGGCACTGGGTTCAATTCTCAGCACCACATATAAATAAATAAAATAAAGGAGAACTATTAATTTAAGCCATAGCCCAAGCAATCCACAATGGATGATCACATCAGCCAAATTTTTCTCTGCTTCTCAAAGACATAGGTTATATAAGCTTTCTGCTAACGTAAACCTAATTCCTGTTACAAGGCCAAGGATGAATAAAGGTTAGACTATTTCCTCTCTCAGAGAATACATGAGCTTCAACAGTTAGCATAACCTAAATATGAGAATTTCAAGCATTTAGGTTAAGACCAATAAATAGTTTTTGACACAAAGGTTTTTCCTAGCATCTAAAAATTCTTTGAGTAACTATAAGACTTGAATCTACATAGCCTCCACTGAAAGGGAAAATATCAGAAAAGTTGTTGTACCCTTGAGGAAATTTTATGAACCTCAGAATCAAAATTACATCTTATTTATCATACTTAGTCATCTTTCTTCAGAGGAGTCTTCACAGATGTACAAGTAGTATATGTTTAGAGATTTAATTTCACATACATTCATAGTATTTTCATGATTAGATGTTACAAACATGTACTACTCAATCATACCCTTAACTATAATTACTTATTTTAAATCTAATCTACCTTAGAATTGAAATAGAATGTTGACGATAATGGCAAATTCATTCAACAAAATCACTGATTACCATACCCTACCAAAATTTTTACAAATAATTTTTGTTTTATTAAATAACAGCATATAAATAACTAAAAGGAACTCAGCAATATTAAATGCAAAGTAAAGATAACCTTCTTATTAAAATTAAATTCAAAGACAATTTGCTCATATTCATTATGAAAGACAACTCAGAACACAAAATTGAGTATTTTCAATTGGTATCAGCAAAAAAAAAAATTACTATGATAAATACATGTTTTCTAAAGACCTACTTCTCCTGGTTGCTTCTGGAACAAAAAGAGAATTCTTAAACTAGAACTTTTTTAAAAATCTGCAATTACATTCTTGGATTACTGAAACAAGAAGAGGTGATTACAAATCCTTGGGGAAGCAAAAACAAATCTGATAAAAAGCATACACTTTGCTATGATGCAATGAACTTATTTACAAACAAATTTAGAGTTCCACATTCATGGTTACAATGGAAAAGCAATGATAAAAACTGTTAAAAAAATCAAAAAACTAGCAAAATCAAATTAAAATAAGGGAAAAGTATTCAGTTTGTGGTCAGCAACTTCTTTTCTGGTAGGACACCAATGCAATGAACCAAACTACAATCAGATGATTAAAAGGTCTAATAAACCAAACAAATTATCCAGGAATAAACCAGGCCCAAAATATGAATCTTAAAAAACAGTTTATGCTACCTAAAGGGGATCATTACTCAATGCTCATCTCTGAGACTACAAAATTACAGAATAAGGAAACGGTGTCCGGGCAGGGAGAAGAGTTACAGAGAGAAAATACAACACTGGTAATACAAAATATAGGCTATTGAGAGAGAAAAAATAGAAGAAAGTTCACATTATCAAGAAGGAAAAATTATCTTCCAAGTTTCATATTGGGAAGGAAAATCAAGTTAATGGTTAAAATCAAACTGTTCAAGTAATGATTTTTTTTCTGTGTACAAGCCTTTGAATTTAGTTTTCATATTCACTGCCAAAAAGATTATAATATTTTCAAGTTCAAGAAAACATTGACAAAGAACAGTTTTCCAAAATATACATATGGTCATCTCCAACTTAAAATCCAAAACTTAAATTCACTTTGCATAATTTTATTTTGCAACATAAAGTGGAAAATGCAAAATTTATAAAGTCATATATTCTAGATTAAATAAGTAAACAAACAAACCAGTTATCTCTATAGCATTTCTATTACTAGTAGAAAGTTCTATTTAGAATATTTTGGCATAAAAAATTCCACTTTAGTTTATACATTTATATTAGGGTAAAAAATAAATTATATTGAGAAACATACATTCACTAACTGAATAAGTGAAATTTCATTAGCAAAATATTTTCACTTTTACACGACTAAGAAAAGATAACTGCAAAATCCTAAGAATTTAAAGAATCCCTGCAGCAACCCTCCAAAGAAAGTATTTCTTAAAAAATTGAAGCAAATTAATTACCTGTAATATAACAAGAGCATTTTCTATGGAAAGGTCATCAGATGGTAGGCCTTCACTTTTCCAAATTAACTGCTCACTTTCAGTACAAAGAAATCTTCTCAGATCAAATTCTGAAAAGTTAAAAATATCAAGAATACTTCAGTACAATAATCTTACACTTGATAAAGGAAAGAAAATAAAACTATTTAAGATATACTGAGGCAAAGCCAGGTGCCATGGTGCATGCCTGTAATCCCAGCAGCTCAGGAGGCTGAGGTAAGAGGATCACCCAAGTTCAAAGCCAGCCTCAGTAACAGAGATGTGCTAAGCAACTCAGTGAGACCCTATCTCTAAAATAAAATACAAAATAGGGCTGGGGATGTGGCTCAGTGGTTGAGTGCCCCTGAGTTCAATCCCTAGTATCCAAAAATAAAATAAAATAACATATACTAAAGCAAAAGTCCTATGACAACCTTTAATTTGAAACCCATTCATCTACATTTAGCACCCAAATCTAAGGATAAAGAAGTTTAAAAAAAAAAAAAAGTTCAAAGGAATAGAACATAGAACTTTAGTTAACTCAGATTTCTTCTGAGTGAATGTTTACAATCATAAGTAATTTTGTGCAAACAAAATGAACAAGAAATTTTGGAGTTCCTACATCTCGTCTTATTATATAAAATTATTGTAAAGATAAAATAAAATGTTTAGCTGCATTCATGCAATATCAAAAATAATTTAATGGCCTGTTATTTATAGTGATTTAGGAATAGAGGATGCAATAACAAAATGATTCCCAAAACATTTGTGAAATTTGGCAAACCTACAGTCTAGTATTCTTATAACTTACAGAAAAGTTTAATCACTGAAGAAAAGTAAAATAGCTAGGCATAATGGCAAATGCCTCTAATCCAGGAACTTGGGAGGCTGAAGCAGGAGGATCACAAGTTAGAGGCCAGCCTCAGCAACTTAGGGAGACACTATCTCAAAATGAAAAATAAAAAGAACTGGGAATGTAGTTCAGTGGTTAACCACCACCCCCCCACTCCCTGGGGTTCAATCCCCAGTACAAATAAATAAATAACAAAACAAAAGAGTAAAATAACAAAGGTCAAATGTACATTTTCAGAATAGTGAAATTTCAGAATCACAAATAACTAAATACAAACTTTCAAGACCAGCTGACTTGGTCCATTCTTCCAAACACGTTTTTCTGAGACACTCAGGAGCAGCAGAAAGATATGTAATAAATGCAGCAGATAGTTGAGCTCTTTTAGGAAGAGTAGCTAATTCCTCTGTTATCTCTGCAACCTGGAAAAAGAGAGAAATAGATGTAAATGGATATGTCCTAACATGGAAGAAAATTACAGCATCACAGAATTTTGTTTATGGAAAAAATCAAATACTGGTTTAAGTAATAACCCCTATCTATTTGAATACACCAGTCAAAATTTTAAATTAACAAGACCACAGGCCTTGCTATGATTTTGTATGAAATCCTAATGTATTTGTAGAAATAAATACATTTGTCATTGAAAATTAATTATTATAATGAATAATGAGCTTTCATCCTTACCACAGTTGAATGTTGTGAATTTGTATTACTTTATAAAAAAGATTAACACAGTGATGAACAAAAGTACATAACAAAGATAATGCATTGAGACTCATTATTGTAAGCTTTAGAGCAGATGAACTATAAGACAGAATAGAAAGGGCAGCGATACAGAAGGAATGAAAGACAGTGACAGAGTTGGTTGGAGGCCAACTGTGAAAGGTTTTCCATGCAATGTAAAGAATTTTCTGTTTCAACACTTTGTTTAAGCAGGCAGCAAATAATGTAATCAGATGGATTTTAAAAACATATTTCAGCTAACAAATGAAGGATGAATTAGTTGAAGGGTTAGGTAAGAGAGAGACAAATTAGGAAAATCCAGATAAGAAAGAAAAAAGATTGGCATTAAAGATTGAAGGCAAATATAAAGACTATTGCAAATTGTTAAGACAATTAAACAAGGAAGAATCTAAGAAAGCCCACATTTTTAGTTTTGATGTCTAGAAGAAATATGACTTCAGTGAATTATGAACTGAAGGAGATTTGAAATGAGAAAAAAAAATAAGTTAGTTTAGACTTATGTTGGGTGGATTCCTAAGAGACAAAAATAATGCAATTATCTAAAGTATAGTTGGAAATATTAAGTTTAAGCTCTGTATATCCCAGAAATTTAGCTCTGGTCATCATTGTGGTATAGATGACATTAAGCCTGAATGAGATAAGATCTGTTCCATTTCAGAAATAAGACCTAACAAGGAGAATCCTAAAGATAATATTATTGGGTGAGCAGATGAGGATCAGGTGAGGGAAGGAATCCAGTTTTAAAATATGAAATTAAAAGAAAATGAGAGAGAGACAAGACTAACAAAGTAGAAATAATAGAATATTTCAGGAAGAAATAAATGGCCAACAATGTTGAATCCTGAAATTATTGTCCCAATAAAGGTAAATTCAAATAAGTCTCTAAAGAGAACTACGTTTACATCAGATCATTTTCATCCCTTCCCTTCCCCTCAGCAACAGGTAACTAAAAGGGGATCTGTTTGTTTTCCTAAAAATCCATTCATATAAAGATACTTCGCATTAAGATTAATTCACTTAGTGACCATGTGTACATAGATCATTTCTCCAAAGCCAGCTGCAAGTTAATGGATATTTGTCTTTCACTTTTTTAACAAACACATGGCATCATAAGTTTCCTGTGTCTTTAAGACTCTGATCCTTCTCTCAAACAAACCTGGGCATTCCATCTCTTGTGTTCTCTATCAAGCTGATTAATTAAGACTTCTGCAGCTTTGATTGTTTCCTGTGCTTTGCTAACTTCAGCTTCAAGTTTGGCAGCTTCTGAAGTCCTGCTCTGAAATCTAAGAAAACATTTAATTAAAAACAAGAACAATTTAAAAGATAGTAAATGAAATTATCCATAGATAGTTAAGTACACATTTATGCTAGAATTTAATAATACTGAAAATATTTGTGTAAAATGCATCATTAATAAAACAGACAAATTCACCAACACATATTTAAAATCTATAATTCTCCACTTCAAAAAGCTAGACAGGTACTCCATACCCTTCTATATTTATGTACATGTTTCTCTATGGCATTCAAGACCCTGTCCAAAGACTGATCCAATCTCTCTTCCTACGTTTATTACTTACTAGTTCAGTTCACCAAAGTATATATCAATATCTGAAAAACATCAACATTATCAGAAAATGCTCTATCCTTTATCTTATGTGATCCTCAGGATGTTATCTTCCAACCACTCCCTTATCCCCTTAATCAAATCCTCTTAACATCTACCTACCAAAAATAAAAGTACAATTTCAAAATTCACCTCAAATATCCAAGAAATACATTATATATAATCTCACCCTCAGTGCCCATTTACCAGTTTATAACTCTCTTTTTAACTTGTTTTCCTTGAAAATATTTATACAAATATGTGCCTATAATATGTCCAGGATTGTATCAAACATTTTTTTTTAATAACATCTCATTTCATTCTTATGACAACAGTTCAAAATAAAAGCATTAAATTTCTCGTTATCAATATAGAAATTTAGACCACAAGAGACTGCACAAAGATTCACCAATCATCAGTAAAGGATCTAATAAAATTTACATACAAATGTGCCTGACATTAAGTTCCATGCATTTTATGGTACATTTCATTGCGTTTCTATCCTCTTCTTTCTTCACCTAGACATAAGACTCTACAATTGAGTTGTTCAGTAAGTTACCCACTAGCTACATGTGGCTAGCTAAGTTAATGAAAGATAAATAAAATCAAAAGTTCAATTCTTCAGTCATATTGCACACACTGCAAGTACGCAGTAGCCACATATGGCTATTTGCTACCATACTGGACAGAGTATATTACAAAATACTTCAATCATCTCATAAAATGCCATTGGATATTGCTGCTCTTCAGAAACTGAAAACAAAACTGTATCTTTATTCACTACATAATTTATACTATATCTTGTGCCTTGTTCTATAACAAATATTTAAGTTAAATCAATTTTCCTATTTCTGAAAAAGTTGTATAAAAAATGTCAAGCATATCCTTAACTTTTTCAAGTTATAATTAAAATTGATAGATCATGCTTATTTTTTAATTCCCTTATTCTTTGTTAGTATATAATAAGTGCCACAGCCTAGAGTAATAGCATGGTGATAAGTAACATCATGGTGATTAGCATTATAATCCATTCTTGATTAATGATTATATAAAGAAATATGCCATTCTACTTCATTTAAAATTCTCAGCATTACTTTAAAGAACAGAGATAAATATATAAAGTGTCTAGTACAATACCTGATACAGCAAGTGACTAATAAATATATTTGAAACATTGCTACCATACACCAATTACTTAATAAATATTAGAGAATTAGCTGGATATTAAGTATTGAGTATGAGCATATGACATTGAAAATGCTATGTTTTCTTTATACTTATCTAATAATACCTGGAAGAAAATAATGTGATTTCTTTCCTAAATTTCTAAATAAAAATTGTGCATGAAAATTGAAAACACTGAGTTGATAGACTTAAGGTTTGCATTTTAATTTGCTTTTATATATGTATGTATATATATTTAATTTATAGAGAAAAAGGATACATATTACACACACACACACACACACACACACACAGATAACAGTTTCCTGAATGTAGAAACAAAAATTCCCAGTTTTTTTTGATGAATTTCTTTCCTTGTACAATAATTCTTTCATAAATTAAAAACAAGGAAACATGACACATCACTTCAAAAACATCTGTAGCATATAGATAACTATATGTTATCTATAGTATGTGTAAAAAAACACATACTATAGATAACATACAGTTATAGTAGTGTCATAAAATGGAAAGTGTCATAAAACTGAAAGCAACCATAACACATACTATATTAAATCATATATTCTCCAGTTTTCCAAGTTTTTGCAATTATAAAAGAAAATATTCCCATATTTATCATAATTCTCATCCTTGGTAGCAATCATAGGACCCAGAGATACACAAAAGACTTTATGACTAATCATATTCACAAATTATCCTTAAACATAAGTATAATATTTGCATGAAGAAATCTTTTTTTCAACACCAAACAAAAAATTTAACAGGACAGAATTTTTTTAACATGCCAACACACTTACAGAAAAAGTAGTGATAGCATGATTTGATATTAAGGACTAAAATTTTAAAGTCAAAATAAAAAGAATATGGAATATCAAATGCAGCCTTAATTCAGCCTTAATTCATGATATTTAATTATTCTTGCTCAATTTTTCACTAGTACCTGGGAATATATGTAGCAGTAGCTACTTAAAGAGACAGAAGATATTTATTCTCACCAAAAATTTCTTTAAAAAGAAGTACCTTCTTTACAAAGTAGAAGACAAAGAGGCAAACCCAAACATCTACAGTTATCTGATCCTTCACAAAAGTGGAGAAAAGACATCCTTTATAACAAAATGATGCTAGGAAAATGGGTTATCTACATGTAGAATAAAATTAGACCCTTATCTCTAACCCTGCACAAAAATCAACTCAAAATGAATTAAAGATGTAGAAATTAGACTTGAAACTATACAACTCCTAGAAGAAAATGTAAAGTCAACACTCCAGAATGTAGGCACAATTATTTTCTCAAAAGTACCCCTAAAGCTCAGGAAATAATGCCAAGAGTTAATAAGTGGGACAGCATCAAATTAAAAAGTTTCTGCACAGCAAAGGGACAATTAGGAATGAGAAGAAAGAACCCACAGAATGAGAGAAAATCAGTCGTCATGAATACAAATAATAAAAGCCGAAAAGCATGTGCAGAGAAAGGAACACTTTTACTGTCAGTGAGAGTGTCAGTTATCACAACCTCTATAGAAATTAGTATGGAGACTCCTCAAAAGGCTAGGCATGGAACCACCACATGACCCATACATACCACTTCTGGATATTTATCCTGAAGAATTAAAATCATCTTACTACAATGACACATGTTTACAGAAACAATTCACAACTGCCAAAATATGGAAGCAGCCTAAGTGTCCATCAATGGATGAATGGATAAAGAATGTGTGGTATATATACACAATGGTGTTTTATTCAGCTATAAAGAAAAATGAAATTGCTGGGTGCGGTGGCACATGTCTGTAATCCCAACAGCTCAGGAGGCTGAGACAGAACAGCGAATACAAACCCAGCCTTAGCAAAAGCGAGGCACTAAGCAACTCAGTAAGACCCGGTCTCTAAGTAAAATACAAAATATGGCTGGGCATGTGGCACAGTGGTTGAGTGTCCCTGAGTTCAATCCCTAGTATGTTCCATACAAAAAATAAATAAAAGAGAGAGAAATGAAAATATGTCATTTGCAGGAAAATGGATGAAACTTGAAACTATCATGTTAAGTGAAATAAGACAAGGGTCATATGTTTTCTCTCATATATGAGATTTAGAGAGAAAAAAGGAAAAGAAAAGTGGTGATGAATCTCATGAAAATCAAAGGGAGATCAGTAGAAGAAAGGAACCAAGGGGTGAGAGGCAGGGAAGGAGGGGAAAAGTGTTGGGGAGTGATACTGGCCAAATTGTCCTGTTATATTGTATGCATATACGAATATGTAACAATCCCATCATTATGTACAACCATAATACACCAATGAAAAAATGTGGAAAAAAGTACCTTCTATATTATTCCATACCCTTACCATCATTAGAGTAATACATTACAAAAAGAAGTTAAAAATAGTAATTACAATTAAAATTTTCAAAACTAAGAAGTCAGTTGAGGTAAATATTTCAAGTATTCAAAATACGTTTCAAACTTTAACTTACTTCTCTTTGAGTTCTGAGACCTTTTGACCAACAGAGTTAAGAAGCTCCTCTAGTTTCCTTTTTCTGTCTTCAGTTTTCTTCAAATTCCTAAAATATAACTCAATATTATAAAAGACATTCTATTCTAGATATAAGTATTAAAGCAGCAACAATACTTTGAAATGTAATCTTGCAGTTAAAACACAATGAAAACTATCAATAGTTACATAAGTAACACTTTTGCTTCAAATTAAATTTGAGAAACAACATTAAAATTAAAAAAGTTTATCCTTTGATCCAACTATACTTCTCCAAATCTATATTAAAAAACATTTGTGCAAGTAGACTTTTGGATTAAAAGAATAGACTAAACAAAATCATTTATCATCTCTTGTTTCTGAAGCTCTATTAAAATGAAAACAAAACAAAAAAAAAGGTTATATATGACAAGGATAAAGAGAGAATAAATGGAGAAACTTCAATAAAATTCTGAAAAGTAATAACTGACAAACCAGAACACAAAAACTAAATGACTGCAGGAAAAGTTTCCTTAAAAAAGGTGGAATTCCAGCCGGGCACAGTGATGCAAGCCTGTAATCCCAGCACTTAGGGAGGCTGAGACAGGAGAATAACGAGTTCAAAGCCAGCCTCAGCAATGGCGAGGTGCTAAGCAACTCAGTGAGACTCTGTCTCTACATAAAACACAAAATAGGGCTGAGGATGTGGCTCAGTGATCAAGTACCCCTGAGTTCAATCCCCAGTATAAAAAAAAAAAAAGGTGGAATTCCAAAATGCTCAGAAAATATAAACAGGTACCCCTGAATCTAACAATAAAACTAAATATAGAAATTTAATAGTTAATATTACAAAGAGTTTGACCTCAAATTTTCTACCTCACTGAAAGCAGACTTTCTCTCTAAAACCAACCCAGAATGCAGCAACAACAGCTATGCCCCAAACAACTCCATCTACCCATGCACTATGAACATTCTTTGAAGAAAAAAATGAATGACAACATCCTTGTAAAAACTACCCAAGGCAGGGGAGGTACTATAGAGAGCCATCCATGGGCTGTGTGTGGACCCCCATGCAAGAGTCCCACACAGCACTAGACATGGGCTGACCTGCTATAGCTGCAGCCCCTATGAGATGGGTGTAACCTGCCAAGATGCCAATCAACCTGCCGACTGAAAGACTCCGCCTTCTGCCTACCCTGGGAAAGAATGTTCTATGGAAGGTCTTTGTAGTCCCCCTATATAAATAAAGCACACATGGGATCCATTTTGCCTTTTGCCATTTTGCCTTTTGCCATTTTGCCAGTTGCCAGAAGAATCATCTGGCTGTGGGCCCATCCTAACACCGTGTTTTGAAACTATTTTCTGTGTTCTGTGGTTTTCTCACCAGCTTATTTCTTTTAGCCACTCTTTTACTGGTCAGGGAATCTTGTCCCTACCTTCCACACAGGACGTGGATGACCAGGTGTGTCTTTAAAAAAAAAGTTTGTGGAAAAAATAATCTTTTTTCCAACTATAAATCATCTTGTCTGAATAGAACTTTAGCAGTCAACTGGATACATAATAAGCTACCTTGAAACCAACCTGATTTGGGGACTTGTATGCAATGTCAAATTTTCCTTAATTTCTTAAAGCTATCTTTAAGCTACCTAAAATGGTGATTTTTACTAATCTCCAGCCAAAAGGGCCCCAAATGACACAGAAGTACAAAAATAAATTACCAATGGAATAATGCAAGAAACTGTCCCAGAACTGATAAATGAATTTCTAAATTTAAAGTGGACAGTAACTATCTACTACCAAGAATTGTAAAATTTCACAATGTTAGAAACTAAAATCCTAAAAACTTTCAAAGGAAAAAAATATGGGGTAACATACAAAACACTGGGGATCAAAATGATATTAGACATTTCATGAGAAATGTTGGACTCTAGAAGAGAGCACAATAGGAGCTCTCAATCTTTAGTGTGCAAAGAAATCACCTAGAGGAAGTGTTGAACAGATTGCAAGGTCTCATACCTCACCCACACATGGTATTTGATTCTGAAACTCTGAATGAAGCCTAGTATTCTAAAACAGCACAATTACTGACCACATATGATGATATAATATAGATATTTCTAGATAGGCAGGTCTCAAAATAGTTTACATCCCTTATGCTTTTTCTTAGGAAGATACTGTGGAGCATATACTAGAAAAATGAGGGACTAAACTAAGAAAACTTCATAATAAAAGGATTCAATACAGAAAACAGATAAAGGTTTTCCCTTGAATAATGGTAAATAGCACTTTCTAGATAACAACTACAAGCAGCAGCCCTAGGGAGAAACTAATCTAGATTGGGACAGGAGAAAAGGCTCTAGGAGGAATAACGCTAAAAAAAGTAAATAGAACACTAGACTATTAAAGTGTTTTAGGGTTCTGACAAAGAGACTAGATAAATTTCTGATATATAAACAGGAAAAAAGATAATCAATTGAAAAAAAATGAAATAATCACTACTATTAAGAATAACCAAAATATGCACAAGAAAGGAAATAAACTCATATAACATGTCTCAGATATGAAATATTTTGTTGT
Source organism: Xerus rutilus (assembly GCA_028644305.1). Classification (NCBI taxonomy): domain Eukaryota; kingdom Metazoa; phylum Chordata; class Mammalia; order Rodentia; family Sciuridae; genus Xerus; species Xerus rutilus. Next base: position 78,344,741 of record CM053399.1, on the reverse strand, counting down.
CAAAATAATAAAAACACTTATGAGTCAACATAAAAATTCATATAATTATATTGAGAAAATCAAGAAGTTAAAATTGAGCTAAAATCTTTTGTCCAGAGTGTAAAGTTACATGAAAAACTGAACAATCAAGAACATAACAAACTCTCAGTGCATCTAGAACAAAGGAGTAAAATGTAACGCTGACTTAGTAACGATAGCCAATTGGACCTTTAAGCTCAAAGAGTAAATCATTAAATCTTCCTCTCTACATGCCCAGAAATTGTTTTGAAAAACATATTCTAAATATTTCCTAGAACTTAGATAATGAAAACCAACATAAAAGCCCTCAATTCCAAAACCTTCTTTTTTAAATTTAACATTATTACTTTATAACACTTTGATTCTTTCTAAAGGAATAATGTCCTGCTAACAACATGACAGATGAAGTAAGTTGGTTCTGCTATCTGTATCCTAATTGCTTCCTTTTTTGATCTGTTTAATTTATAATCTACATTTAACTAACTCACTTTAACCTTTAATATTATCAGCTGCCTTTTTAAAATAGAGAAAAAAATGAATACTAATATAACAAATTCGTAAAATTAATGAAGACAAATGTTAGAATTATATATATATGCACATACATATATATATTATATTTCACTTACGATACTAATCCTGCCTGTTCAGTTTCCAAAGGCTGAATTCGTTCCAAGACATGGGAATACTGTACATTGGCTTTAACCCAGGCAGCCAAAGGCGCAGCTGCAGTACTGGCACGTTTGGCATTCTAAAAAATTCATTAGAAGTTACCCAATATCCTGACATAATTCCAAACAAATGCAAAGTTCACTTTAACACATTTTTATTTAGGCATTTATTTAAAAAATCAACCTAAATAATGAAATCTTTGATTTACAGCTAAAATGAAAATATAGTGAACTGCTATTCTGATTAAGAGGAATATACACATTCTACTTTTAGCTTAAAAATAAATCTTGAACCACACAGAATCTTTAGCATAAATATGATTTACCAACATAATTACTCCATTGGTCCCAATTATAATAAATAAATATATCAACCACAACAATGTTTAAGCATTATTTTTCTTCTACACATGGGATACATTTTTATTACATAAGAACAATTTTGAAATCATTATTACTGATATCAAAGAAGATGTACATAACATTTTAAATAAGAATCTAAAAAAAACCCCAAAATCATGGAATTTAAACTGTTCACTGAAATTTGATATAACTCTCCTAACATAGTCATCTGTTATTATTTGATAAATACACAGGAGGAAAAAATGCATAATAGAAGAGTTGCAAGTAAAAAAAAAAAATGCTAAGGTGGGAATTTGACATTGAGAGCAGATACCAAGATTCAAATACCACACTTAATATTCTCCTGCTACCTGGATTCTAGCTTACCTAATTCTGCTAGTGAATGCTTCCCAACTATAACACCTATAGATTTATTTTTTTGCTTTCAGTTTTTAGGTGATCTAACAACTGGTAATGACACCTAAAAAAGCCAAATATCATATGCAATATAAAAGAGAATTTATGGTATAACTGTTAAAAATTACCTTTGGATCAAAAGAGCCTTTATTTTTAAAAAGAAGTTCTTCAACACTCTCTCTTATTTCCTTTGGAATATTTCGTGCATCAAAGGTTGCTATGTCTTCTCTTACACCTCTTTTGGCAAGAAAACTAAAATTAAAACAATAATTCAAATAAGGCTAAGTGAAAATTTATATTTCTGAAAAATATCAATATGAAAAAATGATGTATGTAATACTTTTAATCCATTAATTAACAAAAAATAGAATATTAAAAAACTTAAGCTTCTAATAGTTATCTTTTTTGATAGCAAAGACAAACTCTATAAAAATGCAAAACCATGTAATGTCCTGTGAATAAACTAGAGCAACAAGTGAAATGTCAGAATAACAATCTTATTCCACCCACATCCTTACTTATGAACTACTAGGTGTTCACATGCTCTAGGATATACAAGGAAATATTGTAACTCCTTTATAAAGCATTTTAAAGTATTCCCTCATCCTAAATCTTCTCTCCTATCACCAGATATAAAAAGGACTCTTTACCATCAACCCAAATCCACACACAAAACTTAATATCAGCACAAGCCATAGTCCCTTTTCAAGAGATTCTTTACACCTTAGAAATAGCTGGGTAATTTAGTCAAGTTTAAAGAAAACAAGCTTAATAATTTGTCTTACTTATCTATCACACATTTTCCCCTCTGATAAACAGTAAGGCTTATAACACTGGCATCAAATACCAGTATGATAATGAGAAAGGTGAAGCTGCACAGCTCCATGTTCAATTAACACTCACCCTTTTTTAGTTTATTTCTTTCATATTATTTATGGTTTGCTCCCTCCTCTCTCTTTTTCCCTCATTCAATTCTCCTGCTCTTCTATCCCCATCTCAGCCCCAAAATTAGAAGACTCAGAATAGTGGCTGTATTTTCTTTAAGTATAAAACATACTAAAATCCCAGTACTCTCTACTATGCAAAAAACAAGTAAAGAATTAAATTTAATGAGACATTCTGAAAGATTCTAAGGCATTTAGTTCCTCCTCCTTGGATATTTTTATCACTTATGGAAGAAGCATACAGAGATCTTGATATATGTTTTCAGAGAACACCTTGTAATTTCAGGGCAAGGTATATAACCATGTATTCAGATAAAGGTGAGTTTGAGAAATAAAAATATATATATATATATATATATATATATATTAAAAACTATGAAAGAGGGTATAGTTCATTGTTGAAATAGCATTTTTGACAAATTCAAAAACTTACCTTTTCATGCTCACCCAAGACGTATCAAAGATACCCATCAGCCTTAAAACTCCTTCAAGAATGTCTCGGATTACATCAGGTGGCATGCGTAGTGAGCGAATTTCTGAAAGAGATTCTGGCTTAATGTTTCCAACTGCTAGTTTAGCTTCATTCACTAGAGGCTAAAAGAAGAGAAAAAAAAAAGGTAAGGTCATCTTATTTTCAAAATATGTATTATCAAAAAAAAAAAAAATCAAGCCGGGCGTGGTGGCTCAAGCCTGTAATCCCAGCACTTAGGGAGGCTGAGACAGGAGAATCCCGAGTTCAAAGCCAACCTCAGCAACGCAATGGCAAGGTGCTAAGCAACTCAGCGAGACCCTGTCTCTACATAAAACACAAAATAGGGCTGAGGATGTGGCTCAGTGGTCAAGTGCCCCTGAGTTCAATCCCCAGTACCAAAAAAAAAAAAAAAAAAAAATCAATAATTTTACAAATTATTTTTAGAACTAGTTGGGTAATTTAGTCAAATCTGAAGAAAATAAGCTCAATGATTTGTCTTATTTATCTATAACACTTTTTCCCCTCTACAATCAAACAATAAGACTTATAGAAAAAAAGATTTATTTTTAATTACCATCAGTTAAGTCATTTGCTTTCCTTGGCAGGCTTTGTTTTTTGCTTTTTCTTTTATAAGTAATTTTCTGGTTAAAGGCCACATTTGACAATATTATTAGAAAATAACTTCAGCTATAAAAACTGTTAAAATTCCTACATACAAATGGTAGTCAAATATGTAACTGGATCTTCAAATATTTTTTCACTTACCTGTACTTCCTTTAATTCATCATCAATTTTATTTTTTCTTTCTTCAATTTTAACAACTTCTTCTGCTATTCTGTGCTTCAATCTTTCAAGTTCTGTCTTTTGCTCACTAGCATCCTATAGGAATATTTATGTGACATTCCAATTAATTTCAATACACTAAATATTTAAAAACAGGATACAAAAATATAACTTATTTTAAAAATACACATTTTCTATTAAATTTTCTTCTAATACTTATTTGGAATCTATTTCATGAGAATTTCCAAAATATTCTATATTTACTATCAGAAAGATTTGTATGCTTTAATTTTTTGACTTAACAAAGCAATAAATCACTGTAATACAAAACTGAAACAAGTCAGAAATGCATAATTTTAAAAATTATTATAATAAGACACATATAAGACTTGAAACAAGGGAGGTCGGTATTATGTTCATTTTGTAAATGAGAAAACTAAAAATAAAAGTCTTTAATTCTAATATGAGATGAATAATTCTTTTAGAGTAACTTGTATAATAAAAGACTGTGTTTCTATACTTCTATCTTAAACATAAATTTATTGAAATCAAGACATTAATAAAAAGATGGCAAATACCTGGGGAAAAAATGAGAAGACTTAAAGAACAATAAATTATACATTAATATCATATGACCTCTTTGTTCATGAATTTTAAAAAAAATCAATGCTGTTAGATCCCACAATAATGAAAATATGTGAATATTATAAATGTATGTTTGGGCTTATTTATATTAACTGAAAACCACAGAAAAAATTTATCAAAAAAAATCTTCCAAGTATCCTTACAATACTGGTTTCAACTATATTGTAAGCATTCAGGGAACATAAAACCTACTAATAATACATGATGTCCTACTGACAAATATATCAATATACTTGATCTGAGTACAACCAGGACACAGAAATTTATTAATCTACCACTAAAATTATTTTTCCTCTGCCCCATTCTAATCCTCAGGCATGTTACACATCAGCCCATCTGGAACTTTCCCACAATCCACAAACATTTCTACCTTTGTACTTCTGCTACCACTCCTATCAGAATCTTTCTTTAAGTTCAGCCCATGTGTTCCTTCATATCTTTCTCTTCCAGCTGGAAGTTATCTCTATTGTGAGTTTTTACAGCATTTAATCTGTACTCTTCTTTTGCAACAAACACAGAATTGCAACCTTAAGAAATTGCAGTTTGGTGTTTAATATATAAACACCAATATCTCTGAATAATACTTTACCAAAAAACAAGAGTATCTGCTATCATAATTAACTAAGCAAAATTATTAACTTATGAGATGCACAGTTATTCTTCTGAGTCTCTACTAGGTAAGACAATCAGTACAATCTTAGAAAAATTCCTTCTTAGGACAATTCAAAGAGTAGCATAGCACCTAATACATATTATTAATATAATCTAGGTTGAGATTACACAATGAAACTATGTGCTGGATAATTTCCTCTTATAAACATACAATTATCAACAGTGCTGTCTTTTATGTAGTTTTTATTTTTACATATTTCAAATTACTCTTCTAAGATAAGAAGAAATATTTTTAACAGTAAAATGGCTGGCTACTTTTAATAAATATGTTAATTTGGTTCTAAACTGCCTTGAGGAAAAAAAATTATAATAAACTTTTATAGTATCAAAATTACATTTATATGTGTGATATATATATATATATATTTACCATGTAGAAACCACTAACTTGATTTCTATCATTAAGAGTTTCCCTATTTCTGTAATTCCATACTAAGTAAATCACATAGTATGCAATTTTTTGTGTCTGGCTTTTTTCACTTAGCATAATGCTTCTGAGATGTATCCTCATGTAATTTCCATTCCTCTCAGTTACCAACCTAAAAGTGGGATTACTGGGTTATATGGGAACTTTATATTTAACATTACACAAAACTGCCTAATCTTTTAAGAGGCTATACCGTTTTGTACTTCCTCCTGCAATTATCAGAGTTCCAAATATGCCCATCCTTACTATCATGTTATATTATCAATCATTCAATATTATCCATTATAGTGAATGTGCAGTGGCATCTCACTAGGGGCTTTAATTCACATTTTCTTCATGACTCATGATGTTGAGCATGTTCTCATGTTACCCTTTCTTGTGTCCTCTTTTGTGAAGTGTCCATTCAAATCTTTTGCCATTTGTTAAACTAAATTTTTTGTTTTACAATTATAAAGTTATAAAACTTTTCAAGTATTCTGGATACAAATCCTTTATCATATATGTGTTTTGGAAACATTCTCTCCAAGTCTGTGGTTGGCCTTTTCATTTCAAAATTTACTGAAAAAGAGGATAATTTTTTAATTTTGATAATATTCTGTTGTGTATATATATACCACATTTCTTTACCCATTCATCTGTTGAAAGGCACCTAGGTTAGTTCCATAGTTTAGCAGTTTTGAATTGAGCTTCCATGAACATTTATGTGGCTGTGTCATTGTAATACGCTGATTTTAAGTCCTTTGGGTATATGCTGAGGAGTGAAGTAGCTGGGTCAATTGGTGGTTCCATTCCAAGTTTTCCGAGGAAGCTCTATATTACTTCCCATAATAGTTGCACCAATTTGCATTTCTACTAGCAATGTATTAGTGTACCTTTTTCCTCACATCCTTGACAATGTTTATTGTTGCTTGTATTCTTGATAACTGCCTTTCTGACTGGAGTGAGTTGAAATCTTAGAGTAGTTTCTTTTCTTTTCTTTTTTTTTTTTTTTTGGAGGGGGGGCATGTACCAGGGACTGAACTCAGAGGCACTCGACCACTGAGCCACATCCCCAGCCCTATTTTGTATTTTATTTTGAGACAGGGTCTCACTGAGTTACTTAGTGCTTTGCTAAATTGCTGAGTCTGGCTTTGAACTTGCGATCCTGCCTCCGCCTCCCCAGCTGCTGGGATTATAGGTATGCACTGGTGCATTAGTCTGATAAATGGATGGAGCTAGAGAATATCATTTAAAGTGAAATAAACCAATCTCTATAAACCAAAGGCCAAATTTTTTTCAGATATGTGGATGCTAACTCACAATGGTGGGGGACAGCTGCTAGGGATTAAACAGAAGAGAGTGAAGAAAGGAGAGGGAGAATAAGGGTATGAAGGATAGAGAGTACAATGAATTGGACATTATTACTCTATGTACATATAGGACTACATGACTGGTAGGACTCTACATCATGTACTACCAGAAGAATGAGAAATTATACTCCATTTATGTATGATGTATCATAGTGCATTCTACTGTCATGTACAACTAATTAGAACAAATAAAAAAATGATTCTAAAGAAATCAAATAATAAAAAAAGAAATAGGGAAAAAAGAATACTTGAGGAAAACATTCAGAAAAATCTCCTTTGAAAGTATTTGACAAAAGAAAATGATGGCTAAAAATAGGATATAAATAAAATATAAAATCTCATGCAAATCTTAACACAATAAAGACATTTTATAAATTTTGAGAGTATTAAAAACAAGAAAAACTTTCAAAGTCTAAAGGAGAGAATTTTAAGAAAGTAATAAGAGATCAATTTAACTGGCAGAACACTGAAATAAAGAAATCAATTACAAACAAATCCATATGAATTTAAAATAAAGAAGGGTTTAGATAAATAAGCATAAGGTCAATTGAGGGGGCACAGTTATGATTCTAAACAATAAGGAAAAATAACATGCTGTTTCATAAAAGATCAAGTATGTGATACAATCAGTCTGATTCAGTATGGATGAGCAATATTTTTTAAATCCATTTAAGTTAAAATATTTTTTTCACAATGATTAACAATTAGGTATAAAACTTCTGCACTCAAACATCACCTGCATTGACACTGTGATCTCTTGAAGGGCAGCATCTGCTTCATCTTGCTTAGTTTTAAGTAATATACTTTGTTCACCAGCTCTTCTGTTCAGTTCATCCACAAGAGCTTTAGCTTCATTTAGTTTAGACACACCAGCCTACATCGATAAAATATTGATGAATGATATTAAAAACAAAAGTTTATATACACATAGTAAATAAAGCCCTATAAGAAAGAATCAAGCAAATATAAGTGGGTACATGCAAAACAGTAACAAGTGGGCTTAGTTTTTTTCTTTTTGCTAATTATAATGATTTATTAAACATCATACCCATTAAGTTGTAGTAAAAGACTCCACAAAGTTTTAAGGAAAAACAGTTAAAGCTAAACAGATCAGCATATATTTGACAGCTTAAACAATTAGTTAAACACTTTTCATTCAATGAGTTAGATGGGAGAGAAACTAGACAGCAAGGAAAAATTCAGAAAATCTTTTCCAATTTTTAGTCTCACTAGGCAAAAGAACTCAAGGGTTACTCTTTTTTGTAATGGACATGACTTGATTTTGTTTGCCTCACATATGGCTCTGGTGGACTATAATTCAAAATGCCTTGCCTGCACTTTACGTGGTTATTTGACCCAGATCTAGCCACTGTGGTATCCTACCCACTGCCTATGATTAATACAAGAAAGGACAGGAAAAATAATCATTTTCTTCTATGAGTTAAGTTTTTCTCACCTAACAAATCAAAAGATTTGGAGAGAAAGTCATGGCAAAAAAAAAATCCAACCAATATTTACTGACCTCTTAACATAAAAGACAGGTATCAAGCTAGGTTATTCTCATATTAATTGAAGTAATATGCTCACATACAATTACCATTGACCTAATCAAGCAGCAGTTCAACAAGTTTAAATAAATTTACCAGAAACAGGGTATCAGTGGTACATGCCTAATTTACCAGAAACTGAGCGCAGTGGTACATGCCTATAATCCCAGCACTTTGGGAGGCTGAGACAGGAGAACTGAGAGTTCAAAGCCAGCCTCAACAACAGTGAGGCAATAAGCAACTCAGTGAGACCCTACATAAAACACAAAATAGGGCTGGGGATGTGGCTCAGTGATTGAGAACTCCTGAGTTCAATCCCCAGTATCAAAACAAAAAACTAAATTGAGAAATTAACCCTCCCAAAATCATGTACAGTTTAGTGGCCTACCATAAATGAAAGTGAATCATTAGAAAGAAGGACAAACATAATCATATCAATTAAGATGGATCCTAGTTTATTATCTTAACAGAGAGAAACTAAGACCTGGGGAGAGGAAATGCTCTCTGACAGGTCCAGAGGCTGGCATTCATTTAACTTAAGTTAAACTTAGAGAAATATAGGAAGAAACTGTTCAGAATGTAGTAAGAGAAGTGACATGGATAAGAACATTGCTTTATAAAATATAATTTCAATCTCAATAGAATTTTTAATTTTCTTCAAAAATATAATTTCAATTTCATAATATCCAAGATTATGCTATACAATAACCTTTGCAAAGGAATGTCTCAATGTCTAAAAATATTTTCATATGAAAAAAACTTAAGGACAACAATATAAAAACTGTTAAAAATACATAAATACTATCCAGTAAAGTAAGACATAATAAATAATAAAAAATTCAAATCATTATATTATAATCTACTGGGCAATATAGGCAGGGAGGTGGAATTCTTTTCCAAAGCTTTTAATACAGTACATTATTTATTTATACTAAATATATGCCACAGGTAACATGGCATTGTAACTTATATAATACTTGCTTCCTATAAACAATAAAATAATTTAAAATTAAAATCAAATAATGACAAAGATAAAAGCATTGGATATAACCAATACTGTACCTGCAAATGACTTTGTCTTTTTAATAATTCCTTTTTCTTGCTGCTACTAATGGAAGAATACACACGTAAAAAGGTCATATATCGACTTGGTGTAGCACCATATGCTTTACAGGACTCATGGATTAATAAAAACGATTTCAGAAAGTCAGGATCAACTAGAAAAAGATAGAAAATATAATTACTTATAAGTTTGATTCATTAAAAATTAGAAAAATAATAATAACTTATTTATTTCATATTAGATAATTCCACTTCAAAATTATCAATATACAATATAATTTTTGCACAGGCATTCCTAGAGATCTATTCATAGTGCCTATCTTCCTTAAGAATTTGAATTATCTACTTTAAGTGGTCTCTATCTTCTGCTACCATAAATTTTCCCTGAACATGTTTATTGCTGAAAAAAAAAGAAATCTATAGGGTCTCATAACATAAAAGAATTGGGACTATATAGCCCATATAACAGAAAAAGGAACTCAATACAATTTGCTTGAGTTGAATCACAACACCAAACCAAGTATCTATTAACTCCCATTTGATAGAGGGAAACAAGACTTCAAAAGCCAAAAATTGAGAATAAGTTCACATGAGATTCAATATATTCATAATCAAACACATTACCTCCCTTTCACTGACTTAATTTCCTTCTGTATTCTCTACTGCAGTGAATGAAATAAACTTTCAATGAATTCTACAAGCCAGAATCCTTTCCTTGCATGTTGCAACCATTACACAATCAAGTCCCATACAGATAACCACCTAATATCCCCAAATTATTCTTTTCCCTCCATTCTTACCTCTGCCTTTATTCAGGACTTTTATTATGTCTTTCTTAGATTATTGCAATGAACTTCTAAAGTTGTCTAATTGCCTTCAGTTTTTTCCTACACCAATCTATTTTCCAATAACTGAAGAAAAGAGATTCCTGTTTCTAAAACAAGACTCCGGTTACATCCCTATTAAAATCTCTCAATAACCCCAGATCACTCACAAGTTATAATACAAACTTGGCATAATATGGGAGGCTCTTCATTACCTGATCCTGTCAATCTTTTCTTCTTTATCTAGTGCTCTACTATTTATACATCTTATGCTTCAGCCGTTTAGGCTATTCATAGTTCCATAAAAATGCCCATATTATTTCTCTAAGTCTTTTCCAATATTATGTCCATACTCAAAGAAATTCATAAAATTTTTCTGGGTTTAAATTGAGTTCTATGATATATCTAAATGATAAGCTAGTATCAAAAGTTTAGAGTACTAGTCAAGAACTCTAAAAATATAACTGGGACCTTAAGACTACTCAGTCAAAAAAATAATGGGTTCAGAACAGAACAATGGCATTTCATAAATAAAAATCAGATAAAATTGGTTTCATAAAAATACTACCTGAATTTTTTTTCTTCTCTTCTTTTCCTTTTTTGTCACTGCATTTCTCTTCATCTGTTTCACTGAATAACATTTCAGGTATCTAAAACATATACAACAATTTTTTAAAACTCAAAAAGTCAGGGCTCAAGGTGTGGCTCATGGTAGAGCACATGCCTAGATGTTAGAGGCCCTAGGTGCAATCCCCAACACCACCAAAAAACAAAAAACAAAAAAATTAAAACTCAAATCAGTATGAAAAAGTTTAATTAGGTCCCACATCAAAGGTTAAAAACCTTTAACACAAAACCTTTATCAACTGCACTTTTTTTCTTTATAGATAGAGAAAAAAACATATCTATCTTTAGAACGCATTATTTACTAGACATTGCAACACATCAACCATTAATTGATTGCAAACTAATGGCACACAGGGTAAAGCTCCAACATATCACTTAAAAATGATTAGACAGTATGAAATAAAAGGTATTAAAATTTGGATTGAATTTTTAAATATCATTTATGATCATAAAAGTAATAAAAATGTTTTATTTGGCATCAAATTAATAAAATGTCTTCATGGCACAACAGGGTAAAGATTCTTAGCTTTTATAAGTAAGAAATAACTCAAAGTGAGTGAAAATAATTTCATATTTAATAACTAATAATTTCATAAATGGCAATTCTAAAATTTTCTTTCTAGCTATGGCTGGGTTTTTTGCCACTATCAAAATTAAACAAATAAAGTTTTATAAACACATATCCTATTATTAAAGAAAATGTGATAAACTAGTGAGACTACTACTTTAGAATATACAAAAGAAAGCAGTTTTCTGGAGTAAAATATAAAAGCTCTGAAATATAAAAAAAAAAAATGCCAGGTGCAGTAGTGCACACCTGTAATCCCAGCACTTAGGGAGGCTAAGACAAGAGAATCACGAGTTCAAAACCAGCCTCAGCAATGGTGAGGCACTAAGCAACTCAGTGAAACCCTGTCTCTAAATAAAACAAAATAGGGCTGAGGATGTGGCTCAGTGGTCGAGTACCCCGGAGTTCAATCCCTGGTACCAAAAAAAAAAAAGCTTAAATTTCTTTCACAGATATGGTGAACATTAATAGCAAAAAGAAACACAAGTAACCCAAGTAATTAGGCAAAATAATAATCGTAATTTTTTAAAATTTCTTAGCCTGAATAAAACACAAGCCAAAAGATCCGCTATTTAAGAGTTTAAAAGCTGCTATTTTTCTTGAGCCAGAGTTATGTTTTTTCTCAACCATCTTCACTGATCTCTCACAAAACTGTTAGGTCTCTATGAGAATTTTTTACTCCTGATCCCTCACTTTCTGTTATACCTCATTAGAATCTATGAGCAAATCCTATTGTTTCTACTACAAAACATATTCAAAAATCCCAACTACTTACATCTTCCCACCAGACTCATCGCTCAAGCCACCATTTTCTTTCACCTAGATTACTGTAACAGTTTATATATAACTGCTTCTACCTTTGCCTCCTATAGTCTACTTTCAGACCAGAAACCAGATTAATTCTATCAAAACATGAGTCAGAATATTTTTTGCTCAAAAACTTCTAATAGTAAGTTCTCCGGAAAACCTAAAATGCCTCATGGCTTACAAAACCCTAACCTAATTGGTGGTCTCTTACTTCTCTATTATCATCTATTACTTTATTCCTCCATCACTCTGTTCCAGGTGAAGAGGTTTCTTGCTGATCCTAAAAATCATCAGGAATGTTCTCATCTCAAAATCTGCACCTAGAAAGCTTTCCCCATTTTTCTGTGACAAGAATGTAAAAAATCCATAAGGGCAGGCAACTTTATTTCCTCCCCTCTACTGTATCTTCAGTGTACAGAACATTACTTCTTCTTAAAGAATGCCTCTATTCATGTGGTCTCCTCAGATTAAAATGCCTTTCCTCTCCTTTATCTACTTGTTGAAATATAACTAAAATACCATCTCACTTATAAAACTCTGTCTATTTTCTCATATTACAATCTTCACTGAATCACAACCGGCATTTCTATCTGTGTTCTATTATAATCTCTATAATTTCTATTAGAATCTATTATAACCTGTATATCTATTACAAAAATAAAGAAATGAATATTTGGAAATAGTCAAAGGACAATGCTAAAAATTATTATTTATTAAAGTGAGGCAAATTAAGAGTCTTCTAGCAGAGACAGTGCTATGAGTTCACACTTTAAACTCATCTCCCTCCAAATGTATTGCACAAGCCAGGTGCGGTGGCGCAAGCCTGTAATCCCAGCGCTTAGGGAGGCTGAGACAGGAGAATCGTGAGTTCAAAGCCAGCCTCAGCAAAGGCAAGGTGCTAAGCAACTCAGTGAGACCCTGTCTCTACATAAAATACAAAATAGTGCAGAGGATGTGGTTCAGTGGTCGAGTGCCCTGAGTTCAATCTCCAGTACCAAAAAAAAAAAAAAAAACCAAATGTATTGCACAGCAATAATACATTTCTTTTTTAAAAAAGGGTTAAATTTTTAATTGGTAAAATTCTTGCTTTTAAAAAAGTCTAGGCTAGCCTACAATAGGCTAAAAAATTAAAGGAATAAAAATTTAATGTATAAATATCTTTATGGTCCTCATTTAAATGTATAATCCTTAACCTAAATTCTATACTCAGTTACTAACTATAATATAAGAATAAAAGTAAAACAGATATTTTCAAACATAAGAGAAATGTTTGGTGCCATAATTAAGATAATGTTAAAACGAAAACCAAAGAAAAGTTGTAAAATCAATTAATTTCAAAAACAAGATATGAGTTGTTTTCATTTTCATGTTTAAATGTTAAACTTACTTTCTTCATACTGCTATCTGACCAACCATCCATCCACAACACCTGGCATTTCTTATGCAAAGCTGGATTACTTTCACAGTTTATTATGAAGTTTAAATTTGCAGAATCCATTATTAAGACAATATGCAAATTTTGCTGAATTCCTGAAAAATATATAAGAAAATTATAATCACAGTCAATTACAAGAATAATAATAGAATCAGCGATTCTATATATGATCTAGTTTCATGAGATTGAAATTTCCTGAAATGTTATATTAGGAAAAGTTATTCTTTTTTGGGGGGTGGGGGTAGTACCACAGATTGAACTCAGGGGAACTTGACCACTGAGCCACATCCCCAACCTTATTTTGTATTTTATTTAGAGACAGGGTCTCACTGAGTTGCTTAGCGCCTCACTTTCGCTGAAGCTGGCTTTGAACTCACGATCCTCCTGCCTTAGCCTCCGGAGCAGCTGGGATTATAGGCGTGCACTACCGCGCCTGCCTAGAAGCTGTTTTTCTTAAAAAACAAATAGGAAAAAATACTACGGTACAAAATTTGGTTTAAATATACTTGTGTCTGTATTTGTGTGTGCATGCTAAGGAAAAAGATTCAGAGGGCTTGGAATGTAGTTCGGTGGCAGAGGGAATGCATAACATGTGTGAGGTGCTGGGTTCAATGCCCAGCACAGAAGGAAGGAAGGAAGGAAGGAAGGAAGGAAGGAAGGAAGGAAGGAAGGAAGGAAGGAAGGAAGGAAGGAAGGAAGGAAGGAAAAGAAAGATTCAGGAAAGTATCCTTTAAAGATAGAGGTATAGTAACATCTGGATGGTATAATTATTCCCTCATTTTTTATTTATTTCAATTTCAGATTTCTACAATACACATAAAACTGCTTCTATGTTAATAAAAGGATGCTAACCCACAACAAGGGAGGGTGGGAAGAGGAAAGATAGAAGTCCATCGGATTATACAAAGAGAAATGAAGGGAAGGCAGGGAGGAGGGGAATAGGAAAGACAGTAGAATTAATCAGACATAACTTTCCTATCCTTGTCTCCATAACATGTACAACAACAAGAATAGGATCCTAATTAGAATAAGTTATACTTCATGTATACACAATATGTCAAAATACCCTCTACTGTCATGAATATCTAAAAAGAACAAATAAAAAATTTTTAAATTAAAATTTAACAAACTATAAAGTCTGGTACAATCTAAATATCCAACTGCTTTCTAAGATTGAAGATACTAAAGTAACAATAATTTTACCACATGAAAACAAAGGAAAATATTCCAAAGAAATATTCCCCTTCGCTAAAATTTTCATCATTCCCCTTTGCTAAAATTAGGCTAAAGTGCTTTCATCACAGGCTAGTCAAAATACTATTTATATGTTACTTACTAAAAGCTCCAGATAAAAAGAAAAAGGTATAAATTAAATGGCATTTACTTCATCTGAAACAGGATTTGAATTGATTAATGAATTTTATGTCACTTACTATATGTGAAGTAATTGAAGACTGGTCCAAAAAAACCATCCTGTGAAGCTTGATCCTTAAGAGGCAATAGCAAGGGCTCTAATTCTTCAAGAGTATAGAGTCCAGGAACTTCACCTACAAAAAAATATTAGATTTTTTTTTTAACTTTGGTTGCAATACACTAATTTAAAACACATTTTACATACACGGTGCTTTTCAATTTTTGTATTAAATAATCAGTCCTTATCGGATCCTTCCTTCCAAAAATATGTAAGCCCTATCACACCTACATGACTCTAAACCTACATCTATAACCTTCATTGCATCAAATTCTAACTCCTAATAAAGTCATTCAAGAGAGTTCTTGGGCTGAGGATTGAGCTCAGAAGTAGAGCACCTGCCTAGTAGGTGCCAGGCCCTGGATTGATCCCCAGCACCACAGAGTGAGAGTGAGAAAGAAAGAGAGAGAGAGTGTGTGTGTGTGTGTGTGTGTGTGTGTGTGTGTGCGCGCGCGCACACACACACACACAAGAGCAGATAGATCTCATAATCTAGCCATCTATTTACCTTTCAGATTTTTTACCCCTTCTCACTCATAAGACTTGCTTTCTTACATGTTTATAAATACAACAAAATATTTCCCTTTCTAGAATGTATACCTAGTCCTGTGGCCCTTATCCTTCCCTAAATGACTGCTTATGAAGACTCTACTTCACCAACTGCTATGCCCATAAGCCTATCCTATTTACCCAAATATTAAGTACAGCCCTCTTATCTCTCACGTGCCATCCAAACATACCATTTAGCATTTATCACATCACTCGATAATGAACTACTTTACTCTCCCACTTAATTACTCTAATTCTCAAAGGATAAATATTTTAAAACATCCAATATTAAACCATAGAGAACTCTTACTATATATCTGGAACATAAATATTTGTTAGATAAATGAATTAATGAACTTATACTAGAAATCAAGGCACCTATTCCATGGCCTTCTACTAGGCAACAGAATAATGAAAGGCAAATCAAAGTTGATTAACACTATAAGCGGCCCTGGACCATTTTCAATAAATATTTTTTAAACCAATAACTCACAAGAAACTAAGATTAAGTGAAAATTCCTTTCTATACATCCAAAGCATTACATTCATGTCGGGTCCATCACAGTCCTATTCCTACTTTTCTTTGGACTCAACTAAAAGGCACCAGACCACCCTCTACCAGCAAAGCTTATATATGCTCACACACATGCATATATAAGTCTGTTTTATAAGTTGTTCTTTAAATTTCAGTCTCGACACAATACTTTTTATTGGGGAGGGTGGAGTACCAGGCATTGAATTCAGGGGTACTCAACCACTAAGCCACATCCCCAGCCCTATTTTGCATTTTATTTAGAGACAGGGTCTCACTGAGTTGCTTAACATAACCTCACTTTTGCTGAGGCTGGCTTTGAACTAGCAATCCTCCTGCCTGAGCCTCTCAAGTTGCTGGGATTACAGGCATGCTCCATAGGATCTGGCAGCAGAATACTTCTGATGCCTTAAATTTAGCAAAGACTAATAGCTCTACTTCCATATTATACTCCTTAGGGAATAAGAAATTGAAATAGAAAAAAAGAGAAAAAAAATTATTGAATACTTTGTCTGAAAAGAAACTGCCAAAATTTAATTTGTTGTTTTTGCAGTTATATCTTGATAAGATCAATTTATCAGCCAGGTGAGGTGGCTCATGCCTGTAACAATATCAGCAGCTCAGGAGGCTGAGGCAGGAGGATCACAAAGTCAGCCTTGGCAACTTAGCTAGGCCCTAAGCCACTTAACAGGGCCCTGTCTCAAAATAAAAAGGGCTTGGGATGTGACTGAGTAGTTAAATGTCCCTGAGTTCAACCCCCTCTCCCCCCAAAATAATTAGAACAATTTATCTTAAGTAATAATTGGGTTAATGCTTATCTGGATGTTCATTCCTCCTTTTCTCTCTTCTCTACACAGTCTCTCACACACACATACACATATACACACAAACTGTGTATCAGGTCTATCAGTTTTATGTCAGCCAAATGAACTGGACAAAGTTTCCAACAAGCAATGTTAAACAATAGGCAAAAATGTGGGGTTTTTTTGTTTTGATGTGGCTGCCTTACTGTAGTATGCTGATTTTAAATCCTTTGTATATATACACTAAGGAATGGATAACTGGGTCAAATGGTGGTTCCATTCCTACTTTTTTGAGGAATCTCCAAACAAATGCTTTCCATTGTGGTTGCACCAATTTGCAGTCCCACCAGCAATGTATGAGTGTACCTTTTTCCCTACATCCACTCCAACATTTACTGTTACTTATATTCTTGATTATTGCCATTGTGACTGGAGTAAGATGGAATCTCAGTGTAATTTTAATTTGCATTTCTCTAGATGTTGAACAATTTTTCATGTATTTGTTGACCATTCGTATTTCTTCTACTATGAAGTGCTTGTTCAGTTCCTTTGCCCATTTATTGATTGGATTATTTAGGTTTTGTTTTTGTTTTATTTTTGTTTTTTGGTGTTAAGTTTTCTGAGTTCTTTGTGTATCCTGGAGATTAATGCTCTATCTGAGGTGCAGGTGGTAAAGATTTTCTTCCATTCAGTAGGATCTCTTTACGTTCTTGATTGTTTCCTTTGCTATGAAGAAGCTTTTCAGTTTGATACCATCCTATTAATTGAGTCTTGATTTTACTTCTTGCACTTTAGGAGTCTCATTGAGAAAGTCAGTTCCTAAGCCAACATGATGGAAAGTTGGACCAACATTTTCTTCTAGTAAGTACAGGGTCTCTGTTCTAATGTCCAGGTCCTTAATCCACTTTAAGTTGAGTTTTGTGCAGGGTGAGAGATAGGGATTCAAGTTCATTCTGTTACCTATGGATTTCCAGTTTTCCCAGCACCATTTGCTGAACAGGTTACCTTTTCTCCAATGTATGTTTACAGCACCTTTGTCTAGTATGAGATAACTGTATTTATGTGGGTATGTCTCTATGTCTTCTATTCCATTGATCTTCATGTTTGTTTTGGTGCCAATACCATGCTGTTGGAATGTGTTCCTTAAAAATCAAGACAGCCAGGCACAGTGGCCCACTCCTATAATCCCAGTGGCTCTCAATGAGGCATGAAACTATGGCAGAAGGGCTATTTAAAAATCAGGTTGTAGAACATCAACTAATAAACAAACGCTACCCCTACTCCTATCCCTCCCCAGAATCTTATTTAATGGTTTTGGGATAGTAGCAAAGAATTAGGTTTTCTTTCTTTCTTTTCTTTCTTTTTTTTTTTAATTTTATTTTCTAGGTGATTCTACCATGCAATTAAGGATACAAAATGCTGGATAATAAAATGGATCTACAGCTTTGTATTATATCTCAAAAGAAAATGATTCAAATCAGGAATGCAAAATGGAAACAATGATTTTCAAACAAAAATCCTGAAATCTACAGTAAATATTCCTACAACCTATAAAATTCTGTAAGTACAGAAATTCCACTTAGTTCTACACTTCAGAAAGTATTTATTTTAAGAGTACTCTTAAATATTTCTCTATTATAAGCCGGGCGTGGTGGCGCACGTCTGTAATCCCTGCACTTTGGGAGGCTGAGACAGGAGAATCGCGAGTTCAAAGCCAGCCTCAGCAACGGCGAGGCGCTAAGCAACTCAGTGAGACCCTGTCTCTACATAAAACACAAAATAGGGCTGGGGATGTGGCTCAGCGGTCCAGTGCCCCTGAGTTCAATCCCCAGTACAAAAAAAAAAAAAAAAAATATTTCTCTATTATATAAATGCATATTATAAATGCATTTGCCCTTTTTTTCTCAAAAATAATTTTAATGTCTTCTTTCAAAAAGTGAGATTACTTACAAGCAGTAAATAGTAGATAATATATTTTAATCAATTAAGGAAACAGATGTGCATTTTTTCAGAATAATGAATACTGATATAGTCCAGATATATATGAAATGTGGACATCAACATATAGAATTCTTCAGTATTTCATATATCTGGAATACATCTATATTTATGTCTATACTAAGGTCATACCATAATTATTCAACCATTTCAGTACTGATGGAAGTACTATCAAATTTTTTGTGATTACAAATTATACTACATGTTTCCTTACATACTAGTCGTTCTATTTCTATGGGTAAAATTCTTACAGATACAGAATACTGCAGCAAAGGATATGGCACATTTTTATGTAAGTTCTAGTAGATAGCTTTCCTAAAGGTTAAACATATAATACCCCACTAAAAGAACAGGAGAGGGTCAATTTTTCTGTAATTCCTTAATATTCAATATTAACAATAACTTTTATATAATTCCTAAGTTATTGGTTTTATAAAAATGGCACTTCTCCATTCTGTTGCCACAAGCATATTTACTCCTATAACACCTTAGTAAAAACTATACCCAAAGTTCTCTGAACTATAGGTAAATTTTATATAAGATAATTTTACTTGAATAATTTTTATATTACTATTTTTATTTTCTTTGAATAGAAACCATTCACTTACCTGAAGACAAAAGGCTATTGATCATCTCCAAAAACGTAGGATGTACAAATTGATAATCCTCAAGAAGTAAAACTACCTGTTGTGCTTCAATTCCTGCAAGATTCAGCACCTGCAAAAAAAAAAAAAAAAAATTAGTACTCTTTATATATTTTGGCAGTTAAAAATTGTCACTCTATGTACATACATTATGTTACTATCATGCATTTATATTTGAGTAATCAAAATTAAATCAAACTTTAGCCATATAGCTTGGATAGTAAAATGAATCCACAAATAAATACTAGTTGAGAGAAGATTTAATTATTTTAGAGCTAGAACATTAAACCAGCTAGAACATTTTTATATATACCCATATATTTCCTCTATAAATTCCATCATTTTAGTTTTTATTCATATTCATCTAATATCCCATAATCTGAGGTACCTACGCCTTATAAATCCCTAAAAGAATCTCTTAAATCTCTATAAATAAGAATGTAATTATTCTAATATTTATAGAAAAAATAATCATCAAAATTAAAAATAAATTTTATGTTACATATTAGAGGAATAAAGATGTTAGAAGTCATTTAGAAAAATAACTAATATGATTAAAAATACAACAAAGTGAAGGATCATGAGCAACTTACATGTTTGAGATCATTTGTGAACTGCTTCAATTCATATCCTCTGGAAATCTTTGGAGAAAATAGCACTGCTCCATGCATATGACTGACTAAAGAAGTGATGGTCCGACGTCCTACACCACTGCGTCCTGCTAATAGAAGTGAACCTCCAGGGAAACTCAGTACTCTATCTATCCTAGAAATGTACTCCAGGACTTCTTGGAAAAGTAAAATATCTAAATTCTGGTTATCTCGTCCATAATGAATAAGACCCTTTCAAAAAATCAAAAAGAATATTTTATAATTAATATAAATACTAACTACATAACAAAAATGTTACTTATCTAGACTGAAATATTTTTGGGACATTCAAGAAGAGGGGTAAAGTAACTACACACCAATATTTTACCTATCCAGTAATCTATCTTTCTAGGCATGCTCTAAGAAAAAACTCATAAGATGTCAAAAAAGTTAGAGGGCTTACAAAAAACAGCTACCCTTGGATATTAATATACTAATAAAAAGTACATGAGATAGTTGGTTAACTAAAAAACTAAAAACTCTCAGATTTTATCATTGTAACAAATCAATGAACATGGACTATGAAAGTCTCAGAACTCTAGACTTAGTGCCTAGAAAAGCTTTTGTGAACTCTTGCTCTTTTGTACTACTTGGGAATAATTCAAAAGCCCACATAAGTACCATATCCTGCTACAGACTGAGCAAAAGAGTGTAAAAGAGAGAAAAGACAACTAGAGTTCACATACTTAACAACTTTCAATATTTCCAAGTATTGCAGTATCAATTCGAGGCAAATCAATCAGTTTACCAGACCACAACAAAAGACTTTTCCTGACACCAAATCTATACTAACTCTCAATATGCAATACCATTTCTTCTTTATTATATCTAAACAGAAACAAAACAAAGATAGCAACCAAGAAAAAGATATGAAGAGAGAAAGAAAAAAACCTTGTACACAGTGTTATCCCAAGTTTCAGTGGACCAGGAGCATCAATATCATCTGTGAGCCTGATAAAAATTCGATTCTCTGGGCCTCACCTACTGTGTTTGACTCTGGAGATGGAACTCAAGAATCTGCATATTTTTTACTCCTCCAGATGATACGGATACTCACTAAAGTTTAACAATCACTGCTATAGGATGTTTTCCCAATTAATGTTAAGCTTCATTAATATTTCTAATAAATACCTTCTTGCAAAATATATCTTAGTGTATTTACAAGGATTTGTTTAAAGCATACCTGCGTCTACTTATGTGTGCTTCTAGTTATGTTAAATTCTGAAAGAGTAGAATTAGTTTTGTCTGTTCTATGACTTGTTATCTCCATGACCTCAAAATGTTTCCAATAAATATTTTTAAATAACAGTAATCATAACAAATCTTAATTCATATTAATTATTTATTATTCAAAGTAATGATTATACCTTTTTAATAACATCCTTGAAATCTGCAGAGGTTAGTTTTCCAAGTGGTTTTCCATGTGGAGGTAATGGTTGCCCTGGGGCTACCCTTGTTCCTAAATTATGTCGGGCTCCCCATGTAACATAGAAACTATCTGTAGAAATAAAAGATATGTTGCTTCATATGCATTATTAGTAATTGGAGAATCAGTAAATATATTGTTTTTTAAATTTAGTCAAAATATGATTATCCCCAGAAATAAAAATATATATTAAATATATTAATTACCTGGAAGATCAATAAAATCAGTTAAGATATAGAGACTTTAAATATATTATCAAACTCTCAAGAGAACTGGCTGATTATATCTTTGTTCTATATTCTTCCTCTACCTCCTTCCCCCCAAATGAACCGGCTTTCTTCTAATTTAACCTTCTTTCCCTTGTCTATTCTCAGTTTGTCTCATTTTCCTCCTCCTTCAGAATCACCACATAAAAATTATAAATTAGGCAGAGTGTGGTGCACTCCTGCAATCCCAGTGGCTTGGGAGACTGAGGCAAAGGAATCCCGAGTTCAAAGCTAGCCTCAGGATTTACCAAGGATGTAATCAATTTAGCAAGAACCTGTCTCAAAAATACAAAATTAAAAATGTCTGAGGATATGGTTCAGTGGTAAGCACCCCTGGTTCAATCCTTGGTTTAAAAACATTTTTTAATTAAAAATAATATATAAAATTGATAAAACAATCTCAAAAATCCCCTTGAGAAATAACATTGATATATTAATATTTTAAGGGTCCTTACTGCTAAAATTTTTCAAAAAGCAAATTTTAATTAGAAAACAAAAATCTCCAAACTTCCCTTAAATTTATCTAAAACATTATTCATGTTACCATATAAGGAAAATCTACTCACCATTCTATTGAAATTTTCCCTCCCCAACTGCTTTGGGGGATAATTCCATTAGATAGCCCCTTGCCCCATGCCCAGCTCTACCATCTCCTAAAGCAATGACCATCGTACCTTCCCCACAACCAAGCTACTTCATGTTCTCCTCCTTGCTTTCACCATCACATTTCTCAATTTTTTTCTATCTGAAAAGATCACCATACTAAACCATTTATTTGGGAACAGCAAAGCTCTAGTCTCCAAATCCAAAACTTGACAGTCATTATCCCCATGAACTTTCCCAATTTCCTTGAGGTTTTAACTCCTTGCAACTACATTCCCCTACTCATCAAGCCACAAACCACTACTACTTTTCCGTTTTCTGCTTATCCCTAATTAACTTATTTTGCCCCAAGATCCAAATTCAGCCTTCTATTCTTTTAATTCTAAAGAGTTCTATATAATTATTTACCTTTTTCAGTGGATTGAGTTGTCAACTATTTATATACCCCCAAAATCACTCATTACTTATTTCAAGGCAAGTTTCCAAAACTCTAGTCTAGTCTCATGTCTGCAATTATTAACAGACATATAATTCACACATTCACTCACTTGACATTTATCTACTGAGCACCTGTTGAAACATTGTACTTCCTGCTTGACACAAGTAGTGAATAAGACATGATTTCTATCCTCATATTTGATACACTCTATGTAGATTTGAAAAACATTCAATTAAAGCTTGGAAATATTCAAAAATGTACCATAAATTTTTTCGGTGACCATAATTATTGATAATAACTACATTATCTTCACATTTCATCATTTCTCACAGGAGCTACTATAATAACTTCCTAACCTTCACCCCTGCTACAAGTCTCTGGCACTCAAGTATATTCTCACAGCTACAAGAGTAATACATACAAAATAAAAACTGGTTGTGCCATGCCACTACAATATCAATTTCCCACTCCCTTAAAAAAAGGGAGGGAAGGATGAAAGAAACTCCATACTTCTAATAAAGGCCCTCTATAATCAAGCTCCCACTGACTGCTTAAATCTCCTGTCTCCTCCATACTCTACAAAGTCATCTCAAGCCTTGACTTTTTTGTTTTTCCTTCTCCTGTGTTGTCCTTCTTCTCTTCTTCACCCATCATATTCATCCTTTAAAATCCAGTTTGACAAATCCTTCACAATCTCAAGAATCAAAGAGACACAACAAAATAATACTGGGTGACTTCAACATGCCTCTCTCACAAATGGATAGCTCTTCAAAACCAAAACTAAATAAAAAAGCTGTAGAATTAAAAAATACAATTAATAATTTAGGCTTAACAAATATATAGAGAATATTTCATCCATCAATGACTGAATACACTTTCTTCTCAGCAGCATATGGATCACATGCTAAATAAATCATATCTTAGGCCACAAAGCAACTCTTAGCAAATACAAAAAAACAGATATCTTGCATTTTATTAGACCATAATGGAATGAAATTAGAAAATAATGATAAAATAAAAAATAGAAGCTACTCTAACACCTGAAGGCTAAAAAATACACTATTGAATGATCAATGAATAGCTGACAAATCGGGGATGAAATTAAAAAATACTTAGAGGTAAATAAGAATAGCAATACAACATATCAAAATCTCTGGGACACTATGAAGGCAGTTCTAAGAGGAAAGTTAATTGTATCGAGCTCATGCATTCAAAGAATCACTAAATAACCTAACTTTACACCTCAAAGCCCTAGGAAAAAGAAGAACAAATCAACACCAAAAGCAGAAGACAGGAAATAATTAAAATCAGAGCCAAAATTAATGAAATTGAAACAAAAAAAAAATCAATGAAACAAGAAGTTGGTTCTTTGGAAAAAATAAACAAAATTGATAAACACTTACACAAGCTAATGAAGAAAAAGAGAAAACTAAAATTACTAAAATTCATGATGAAAAAGGAAATATCATCATGGACACTACTGAAACAGATGATAATCAGAAGCTACTTTGCAAATCTATATAACATTCAAATAGAAAATCTGAAAACATTGACAAACTTCTACAGGCATAATACCTACCCAAATTGAATCAAGGAGACATAGAAAATTTAAACACATCAACTTCAAGTAATCAAATTGAAGACACCATCAGAAGCCTACCAAAAAACAAAGTCCAGGACCAGATGGATTCTCAGCCAAGTTCTACAAGACCTTCAAAGAAGAATTTATACCAATACTCAAATTATTCCATGAAATAGAAAAGAATGGAGCCCTTAGAAACTCATTCTATGAAACCAGACAAAGACACATAAAGGAAATAAAACTTCAGACCAGCATCCCTGATGAACACTGATGCAAAAATTCTCAATAAAATACTGGCAAATTGCATACCAAAAAAAAATGTAAATGACAGTTCATGATCAAGTGAGGTTCATCCCAGGGATGCAAGGTTGGTTAAACACATGGAAATCAATAAACATAATTCACCACATCAATAGAAAAACTGAAAGTATTCCCTGTAAAAACTGTAACAAGACAAGGACGCCCTATTTCACCACTCCTATTCAAAATAGTACTTGAAGTTCTAGCCAAAACAATTATACAAATGAAAGAAATTAAAGGGATATGAATAGGAAAAGAGCTCAAACTATCCCTATTTGTCAACAACATGATTCTACACTTAGAAGACCCAAAAACTACACTAGAACTTATAAACAAATTCAGAAATCTAGAACTCATAAACAAATTCAGCAAAGTAGGAAAGTATAAAATCAGAGTCATAAATCAATTGTATTCCTATACACCAAGATGTATCAGCTGAAAGAGAAATCAGGAAAATTATCCCGTTCACAATTGTCTAAAAAAATAATAAAATACTAAACTGGGTGCAGTGGTGCAAGCCTGTAATCCCAGCACTTAGGGAGGCTGAGACAGGAGAATCACGAGTTCAAAGCCAGCCTCAGCAATGGTGAGGCACGAAGCAACTCAGTGAGACCCTGTCTCTACATAAAACACAAAATAGGGCTGGGGATGTGGCTCAGTGGTCGAGTGTCCCTGAGTTCAATCTCCAGTACCAAAATAATAATAATAATAATAATTTAAAAATACTAGAAAATCAATCTAACAAAAAAGTTGAAAGACCTATTCAATCAAAATCAAAGAACTCTAAAAGAAATTGAAAGGAATTCAGAAAGCAGAAAGATCTCCCATGTTCTTAAATAGGCAGCATTAACATTGTCAAGATGACCATACTACCAAAATTGCTATACAGATTTAATGCAATTTCCATTAATATTCCAAGGTTATTCCTTATAGAAATAGAAAAACAGTCATGAGAAATTAATTTGGAAAATTAAGAGGTCAAGAAAAGTGAAGCAGGTGGCATCACAATCAGACTTTAAATTATAATACAGAGCAACAGTAACAAAAACAGCATGGTATTGGCATCAAAACAAACATGTAGACCAATGGAATAAAATAGAAGACACAGAGACATACCTACATAAATACAGCTATCTCATACTAGACAAAGGTGCTGTAAACATACATTGGAGAAAAGGTAACCTGTTCAGCAAATGGTGCTGGGAAAACTGGAAATCCATAGGTAACAGAATGAACTTGAATCCCTATCTCTCACCCTGCACAAAACTCAACTCAAAGTGGATCAAGGACCTGGAACAGAGACCCTGCACTTACTAGAAGAAAATGTTGGCCCAACTGCCATCATGTTGGCTTAGGAACCGACTTTCTCAATAAGACTCCTAAAGTGCAAGAAGTAAAATCAAGACTCAATTAATGGGATGGTATCAAACTGAAAAGCTTCTTCACAGCAAAGGAAACAATCAAGAACATGAAGAGACAGCCTAAAAACTGTGAGAAAATCTTTACCACCTGCACCTCAGATACAGCATTAATCTCCAGGATGTACAAAGAACTCAGAAAACTTAACACCAAAAAAACCCAAATAACCCAGTCAATAAATGGGCAAAGGAACTGAACAAGCACTTCACAGAAGAAATATGAATGTTCAACAAATATATGAAAAAATGTTCAACATCTTTAGCAATTAAAGAAATGCAAATTAAAACTGCAGTGATATTCTATCTTACTCCCATCAGAATGATAATAATCAAGAATACAAGTAACAATAAATGTTGGCCAGGATGTACAGAAAAAGTTTCACTATACATTGCTGGTGGAACTGCAAATTGGTGCAACCACTCTGAAAAGCAGTATGGAGATTCCTAAGAAAACTTGAAATGGAACCACCATTTGATCCAGTTATCCCAGTCTATACCCAAAGGATTTAAAATCAGCATCCTACAGTGCCGTATCCACATCAATGTTTATAGCAGCTCAATTCACAATAGCTAAGCTATGGAACCAACATAGGTGTCCTTCAACAGATAAATGGATAAAGAAATTGTGGTACATATATACATGGAATATTACTCAGCCATTAAAAAGAATGTATGTTCACAACAAAAAGGTATGTTCACAAATTCTGCCATTTGCCAGAAAAATGGATGGATCTGGGGACTGTTATGCTAAGCAAAATAATCCAGTCACCAAAAAAAAGAAAACAACTAAAGGTCAAGTTCTCTCTGATATGGGGATGCTAACATACAACAAGGGGGTGAAGGGAAGAAAAGAAGTCCATTGGATTACAGTAAGGGGAATGAAGGGATGAGAGGGGGGAGGAGAATAGGAAGAACAGTATAATTAATCCAACATAACTTTCCTATCCTTATATTTGAATACTTGACGAGGGTAACTCTGCATCAAGTACAGCCACAATAGGATCCTACTTAAAATAAGTTATACTCCAAGTATGTATAACATGCCAAAATACATTCTACTGTCATGTATATCTAAATAAAACAAATAAAAATAAATAAAATCCAGTATGACCACTTACCATTACTCAAAAACCATTCAAAACTTAGGTATAAATCTAACAAAATATGCATAGAACTTATACAATGAAAAATAGCAATGATGAAAAAAAGCAAAGGATATCTAAATAAATGGAGAGACGTACCTTGTTCATGAATTGGAAGACTCGACAAAAAGATGTCAATTTCCCCCAAATCAATATAAAAATGTAATGTAATACCTATCAAAATCTAAGTAACACTTCTCAGATACACATAAGATTATTCTAAGATTTAAATAAACAGGCAAAAGAACTAAAGAGCTAAAAAAATCTCAAGGAAGAAATACAAAATAGGAGAAATCAGTCTGTCCCATTTCAAGATATATAGTAGCTATAAGTAATCAAGATATTGTGGTTAAGAACATACATACATGAATGGAACAGAACAAAGAAGGCAGAAATAGACCCAAATTGCTAATTCTTGACAAAAGATGCTAAAGCAATTCAGGCAGAAAGCTTTTTCTCAATAAATAAATCATCCACAGGCCAAAAAAAAAAAAAGAATTTGACCTAAGTCTCACTCCTTAAATACATACATTAACTCAAAATGGTCCACTGATTCAAATTTAAAATATAAAAGCATTTATATAAAAGAAAAAACATAGAAGAGAGTCTTTAGGATCTAGGACTAGAAAAAGAAATCTTAAACTTGATACCAAAAGACCATTAAAAAGAAAAATTGATAGATTAAACTTAACAAAATTAAAAACTTTTTATCTGTGAAAGATCCTTTCAAGAGGATACAGGGACAAGCTACAGAGTAGGGAAATATATTTGTAAACAAAAGACTATTATCTATATATAAGGATTCTCAAAACTCAACAGTAAAAAAAAACAAATAATCCAATTAGAAAATAGGCAAAAAACATGAATAGTTCCCCAAATAGAATAGACAGATGGCAAATAAGCACATGAGAACATGTTCAACTTTACTAGCCACTCAGAAATGTAAATTATGTACACAGTTATCAGAATGGCTGAAATAAAAATAGTGACAACATCAAATGCTAGTAAGAATATAGAGCAACTAGATCACTCATACATTGCTGATAGAAACATAAAGTGATACTGCTGCTCTAGAAAACAGCTTGGTAGTTACTTTAAAAATGAGCATTTACCATATACAACCTGGGGATTGCTTTCCTGAGCTTTTATTACAGAAAAAAAAATGTATGTTCACATAAAAACCTGTGCATATATGCTTATAGAAGCTTTACTCCTAATACACAAAAACTGAAAACACCCAGATGTCCTTCAACAGATAAATGTTAAAGAAATAGTGGAACATCCATTGAATGGAATATCAACGCATCAATAAAAACAACCTGTTGAAATATATAACTTGTATGTATCTCCAGAGAATTTTGTTGAGTGAAAATAACATTTGTGAACTGATAAAAATGAAGAACAGATTAGTGGTTTCCAAGAAATAAAAGGGAAGTAGGCTATAAAAGGCAAACATAGTAAATACTTGTGGTTATAATGTAAATGTATCTGAATTTTGGGAGTTTGTTGTTGTTTGTTTGTTTTCTTTTTTAATTCTGGAGATGAATCCAGGCAAGCACTATACCACTGTACTACATCCCCAGTCCTGTTTGTAAAAAAATAAAATAAAAAACACACAGCATTTTGCTATCGTACAGGTTTAAACTTGTGATACTCGTGCAAAATTTTCTATATCTTAACTGCATTGATGTCAATATCCTGAATGTGATGTTATAATTTATCCAGATGCTACCACTGGGGAAACTCAAGTAAAACTTACAGGTGCTAATCCTGTATTAATTCTTACAAGTGAATATGAATCTACAATTATCTCAATATTCTTTTAATTTAAAACTTTCAATGTAAATTTCTCAAAAAAGAATTCACTTAGCTCATCTAAAAATCTGAAATGTTGGCTCTATCCCAAACATATTCACAAAAGCAGTATTACTTAAGTCATGCTCTATTGCAATCATCACTTTAACCACCTATTTCCACAGATCTTCATGGCATCTAAACATACTAGCAATAATTACCACCATAAGCAGATTTTCACAATTATAACTTTCTTTTTAAGGATAAGATATATATGTAGTTTATTTTTATGTCCAAAATTAAGTTTTTCTTAATAAACTAACATTTCACTATGTGAAAATCCTGTGTGCCTAGATCTAAGATGTCAAATCTGTATTTAAAAAATAAAAAAGATTTTTTTAAAAACTTTCATTGAAAAGCAAAAATTTCAAAAACAACAATACATTATTTATTGAGTCTTACTTTAGAAACTATGAAAAATATCAAACATTAGAGGATTTAGACACCCAGTAATGTCAATACTATCTAATGATCAAAGGACATGCCACTTTTTTTGCAAGACATTCTACAGACCAAAGGTTCAGATTGCAAAGGATGGCATCATTTAAGAAACCCAGTCTCTCCATGAAAGCTACGGGCCATAATGACATAAACTCTTACTCAAATTTGAACTAAATCTAAACTGTTATTAGGCTTCTCTCAACATTTTATCTTGCCTTAGGTTCTTTTGAACTCATTTCATAATTCCAGGTCTTGGACAATACCTAGAAAATTCTTTATATCAAGCTTAACTTTCTTCCTACCTTTAATATTCAGTACTTCTTGATTCCTAATTATGACCCTGGGACCAATATCACATCTAGAAATATACTATATATATAATGTATCACATAAAATATTTTTGAAGCCTAGCTTTATATTCTGAATCCATTTTATAGTTTGAAAGCAGTTTTACTAGGAAATATTTCCTTACTGTGGTCTTTTCTCAAAGGCCTTCTCACCATGATAATTTTCTACAACATTCATTACTCTCAGCAGTTTTCAAAATGCAAATTGGTTATTAAGCAGTAATAATTCCAAATGCAGCATAGCTTCTTTGACCAAATAATGTTATGCTTTATTTACCATGACAATGGAAAAAGCTGGAAAAGAATATATAGGAAATTCTGTGCTAATGGCATTATGGGTGGTGACAGGAAAAATAATGGATATTACTATTAATTAAAAGGTCATTATATACCTAGGATTCTGTGAATATTCAAACATGATATGCAATTTCTACTGACTGAGAAAAGAAATCTGTTTTTTATTCTGCACATAATACTGAAAATAGATTCTGATTTTAACATGTTACAATTTATATCAATACCACCTGAATTTGCATCATTATTAAAGAAGCTATCTTTAAAAAACAAAAAGGAAGGAGGCAGGGCAAGATGGCAGCGGCGTAGAGAGAGGCACCATCCAGTCTCGCCAAACTAAAGATCAAAATTTTGCAACACAAATTTCTTCCACCCAACTTTTCGGCAGTAAATTACAGCCATCATCACAGAAAATTTCACTTTCGCGTGTAAGCAGAGCAAGCGGTCTTCACCAGAGTGCGTCTCCAGCAGCAGCGACCGCAAGCGGCCGCGGGGCAGTGCAACCCCCACAGCTCAGCAGAACTCACCGAGGGCAGGAACTGTGTCTACCCGAGAAAATTGGCTCCAGAGCCCAATCAACCACACAGGATCCAAAGCAAGCTTGCGTGGTCCCACGACCCCAGCCGTCAGCCACTGGGGAGCGCGCCAGTGAAGGCAGCGCTACAAAGGAAGATTGGGACCGCACCAGTTCTGCTCCAGAGTGCAGGACAAACAAAGCAGCGGAGGGTGCAGATCTGCCAAAAGGAACTTCCATGGGGACACAGACAACAGGAAATTGGAGTAAGCTACTACGAGCCTCTGGGAGCATAATCGAAGTGGGATATTGGAAAACAACTCTGTATAATCTTCCACGCACAGCTTCGCCAGCGAACCAGAAATTAACCAGGTTGGGAATCTCACACGCGAAACACGAGCCGAGTAAGTCCAGCTAGCAACGAACAACGCCACCTACTGGAGGTGAAAGGAAACACACCTGTCTATTCACTTTGAGACTGTGCTTGTATATTGATTGTTTGTTTGTTTTTTGTTCTGTTTTTTGTTTTGTTTGTTTGTTTGTCTGTTTGGTTTTTTTTCTTCTTCTTTCATTTTTTTCCTCTCTCTTTTTACTTCCTCTATGCTCTTCCACTCTTTTTTCCTTTTTTCCTTTTTTCCTTTCCTTTACTTCCTCTATGCTCTTCCACTCTCACTTTGCATTTTATCCTTTATCTTTCTCTCCCAATATTTCTACTGTTTAATCTTTTTGCTTTATTTCTCTGTTCTTTCCCATCTTTCTCTATCCTCCCCTCGTTTCTCTCCCACTCCTCCTACCCTCTAATCCCCAACAGTTGTGAATCCAAAGATTTGTTTTACAGTGGGGACATAGCAGATTGGGACTCCCGAACCGAATACTGGAGGGGCACTAGATAGTCCTGTTTCTACCATTTACATAAGTTTTCTTTTTCTTGCTATTGTTGCTTGCTGTACCCTACATCTCTTCCTCCCTACTGGTCCTCCCCAACTCACTGTCACCCTCTCAAGTACTAGTCAGCCCCTCTTGGATTCATTTTTCATGCGTTATAAGAGCTAATAACCATACCCTCACTTCCTGCTAACCCAACAATCTATCCTACACCCCACCCTCAAGGTTCCCTAGCCCACCAACAGTAACTATAGACTCCTGTGCGAACTTATTGTTTACATAATAGATTGCTAAGGAACCCATAATTGTTGTATATTGTGACTAAACTGTAAATGTATTAGGGAACTATTAGGAACTACTTGGTTTGAAACTATATATTGCTTGTATTGTGATCAACTAATATTGAGCCCCCCTTTAAAAGAGCGGTACTGAAACCCTGCAGCAAAACTATACACATAGGAGCAAAAACTGTAATAACTTGGCTCAACAGAGCTAGAAGGAAAGACACACAAACATCATGAAAAAACAAGGGAAGAAAATGACTCAAACAAACCAAGATTCTTCAATATTAGAATCCATGGTCAGCTCAGCAGAAGTAATGACAGAACATGAATTCAGGGTGTACATAATCAAAATGTTCTGTGACTTAAAGAATGATATCAGAGAGCAAGCCCAGTCAGCAAAAGATCATTTTGATAAAGAGATACACAGACAAATTCAGGAAGTAAAAGATCACTTCAAAACAGAGATGCTTAGGCAATTACAGGAA
>CM053399.1:78132116-78311704 GCA_028644305.1 Xerus rutilus | reverse complement strand
CTGCGTCTAATTGAGGAGAAAGTAGGCCCAAATCTCCATCACATTGGATTAGGCCCCGAATTCCTTAACAAGACTCCTATAGCACAAGAAATAAAAGCAAGAATCAATAAATGGGACGGACTTAAACTAAAAAGCTTCTTCTCAGCAAAAGAAACTATCAATGAGGTGAACAGAGAATCTACACTCTGGGAGCAAATTTTTGCCACACGCACATCAGATAGAGCACTGATCTCCAGGATATATAAAGAACTCAAAAAACTTAACACCAAAAAAACAAATAACCCAATCAATAAATGGGCTAAGGAGCTGAATAGAAACTTCTTAGAGGAAGAAATACAATCAATAAATAAATACATGAATAAATGTTCGTCATCTCTAGCTATTAGAGAAATGCAAATGAAAACTACACTCAGATTTCATCTTACACCAGTCAGAATGGCAGCTATCCAAAATACCAGCAACAATAAGTGCTGGCGAGGATGTGGAGAAAAAGGTACACTTAAACATTGCTGGTGGGACTGCAAATTGGTGCAACCAATCTGGAAAGCAGTTTGGAGATTTCTTAAAAACCTTGGAATGGAACCACCATTCGATCCAGCTATCCCACTGCTTGGCCTATACCCATAAGATTTAAAAACAGCACATTATAATAAAGCAATCACCTCAATGTTTATAGCAGCACAATTCACAATTGCAAAACTATGGAAGCAACCCAGATGCCCTTCAATAGATGAATGGATAAACAAACTGTGGTACATATACACAATGGAATATTATTCAGCAATAAGAGATAATAAAATTATGGCATTTGCAGGCAAATGGATGGAATTAGAGATCATTATGCTTAGTGAAGTAAGCCAATCCCAAAAAACCAAATGCTGAATGTTCTCTGATCAGTGGATAAGGATACATAAGGGGGGTGGGAACGGGAAACATAGGAGAAATACAGGAACTCTAGACGTGGCTGGGGGAGGTGGGAGGAAGGAAAGGGGAATGGGCATAGTAATGATGGTTGTTTGAGATGGTCATTACTATCCCTGGTACATCTACAAAGACTCTAATGGTGTGACTTTATCTGGTTTGCAATCAGAGAAATGGAAAAACTGAGCTCTGGTTATGTACTATGACTTGAAATGCATTTAAATAAAATAAGTAAATTAAAAAAAAAAAGAAAATTAAAAAAAAAATGAAAGTCGTCATAATAAAATGTGGCTTTTCTCAATGATCTATAAGTTTCATATACATACAGCCATATAAAAAAACTCTAATAGTAAAAATGTTTCAGGAAAAAAACCATTTTCGTATTGCAAATGTAAGATAGTATTGCCTGAACTCCTTTTCCCTAAGAACAATTACTATCATTATATTTTATCTAGATCATAATTATGGACATCTAGCAAAAACTCACAAGGCAGTTCCCCATATGGAAAAATTAGATTTATCCGAAGCTTTAATGGTTTAGACATGTGAAATCATGCTACAGGTAAGAAAAATAATTTTAAAGTTTTCATAATGATTATATATATACAACACTCTATTATATTACCTGCCATGTTGTCTAATATATCCGAGCCCCAATCTCCTTGAAACACTGATGTTAAAATATTATCAAACAAATGAAGCTCCTTTGCACCAACAATTTTGTCACGAAATAAGCGCCGTGCTTCATATGCTACAATTTCTAATACATAATCTATTGGATGGTTTGAGGATCCTAAAAAAGGCAAAATTTTCTTTAATTTTAATAAAACTGAAATTATTTCAAAATGTTTAACATAACATTAGAAAGAGTAAGAAACTACATACCGTAATTTTGGCATCAGATACATTTTTTAAAAAAAGAAAAAGTTAAAATTCATTTTATTAGTAAGACTATGTTTTTTGATTTAAATATACATCAAACACTACTGTCTCTAGCTCAATAAAAATGTCATGATTTCAAAAAGCACATTAAATATAGTTCAAAATCAAATTTTTTAAAAATTTTTTATAGTTGCAGATGGACGCAGTATCTTTATTTATTTATTTTTATGTGGTGCTAAGGATCGAACCCAGTGACTCATGCATGTAAGGCAAGCACTCTACCCCAAGCTACAGCCCCAGCCCCTCAAAATCAAATTTTAATAGTGACAGCAATAAATCACTTGGAAGAAGAGATATCGTTTTATAAAAATATTTAAAATAACCATGATATTTAAATTGAATATTACTACAATTCTAATTTTTAAAATATTATTATTATCACAGTACTCATTAAACACATCTATTACAACTATAATATACATCATAAAAGCGTGCACACAAACTTACATGCACACACACAGGCAACACTTACCTCCCTCTAAATCATATCTAAATAAGCCAAGAACCCACTGGGTAAGAATGCAAGGAGTAAAGAAATAGTGGCTGTAATCATCAACTGTAAATTTAGCCCGCACCTGAAAAAAAATATATTGTAAACAATTTGTCAACTTTCTTGAACATATATAATCATGCTATAAATTTTTCAGTCACCTTAGCCCTTAGAGAATGCCAATCTCTACCTGTGGATAGAAACTTACTTCAACAGAATTGTTTTTATTAGTTATCATTTGTAGTCTACAGTATATAAACATTTTAAAACATTATTCTACTAGAGTTTCACAGGTTTCAACATACTGCTAAATGTTGTTTATGGCAAGAATAAAAGGAAAAGAAAAAAGCATAAACAGCCCTGCTAAAGAAGTTCAGGACTTTATAATCTAAACTTTATAAAATAGTGGTTGCAGTTCCAAGAGACTCACAGATCTAGGCAAGATCCATTCTCTAATGGCGGGGAACCACAGAGCTATTTTATGTTCCAAAAGTCCCTGAATCAATACAAGCACTCTTCCTCAAAAGAACCTGTCCCTTCTGCTGCAGGGACAGAACCATTATTCTTAATCTCATCTTGACCACTCACCATGTCAATCAATTTTTTTAAAAAGTAACTTCTTGCTTTTCAATCTTACTTTCCCCACTTCTACTCCAATACTATAAAAAGCATCTTCCATACTTTTCCTAACTTGCGCATGCTGTCCCCTTTACCTAGAAAGAACTTCTTTTATCTCTAAACCACTTTGTGAATTTCTAATTCATTTTTGAAAACTTAGATCAAAATTAACCTAGTCCTTAACAACTACCATACACAACAGTTATATATTCTCTGTGCTGTCTCTGTAATTTGAAAATATGTTGTTGTTACATTTATTATACCACAGTAATAGTTTATTTATATAACTCAATCTCTCATTAGACTATGAACCTCCATAGTAAGAGAACTGACCATGTTTGTATCCCTAGGACTACCACCGGCAATAAAAGGTACTCAAATGTCTTCTGCATCTCCGTGCTTATTCTTGGTTTTTTTTTTTTTTTTTGTACCAGGGATTGAACGCAGGGGTACTTGACCACTGAGCCATATCCCCAGCCCTATTTTGTGTTTTATGTAGAGATAGGGTCTCACTGAGTTGCTTACTGCCTCGCCATTGCTGAGGCTGGCTTTGAATTCGCGATCCTCCTGTCTCAGCCTCCCAAAGTGCTGGGATTATAGGCATATGCCACCGCGACCAGCCTCCATGCTTATTCTTAAGTAATCTTCCCCACTTTATCAAGGAAGTATACTTTAGACATTTCCTCACAGATAGAAGGAAAGAAATAAACATCAAATGCTACTGTCAGGTTTGAAACATGGCTGATAGAAACTGACAGAAGTCAGGAGGAAGGCCTGGTTTTTGAAAGAAAGTGATCACCATTCTAAACATGCTAAATTAGAGCTGAAAGCAAAGTAATCATCTAACATTAATTCATTCAACCAACAAATATGTATTGAGTACCTTTCAGAAACCACACCAGAAATAGAATATATAAGGTACACATTTCACCTACCCTCAAAATTTTCAATCTCTAGTAGAAAAGATTAATAAAAAACCGAAAGGTAAAGACTGGACATCAACAGAGGTCAAAATTAAAGGTAGATCTCTGGGAACATTATCAATACATATGAAAACTACAATATAAATGCACATATACCTGTTCATAAACTTGTACCATAGATCCTGCTAAGAGATAGATTTTTGATGAAGAACCCCAAATAGAATGATTCTTCAAATTTTTATGCAGAACTGCTTCCAAATACGCTCCATAAATTGTTTGCAATTGCTCTCTTTCTGGGTAACTAAAAAAGAGCATATAAGAAAAAAAATTAAATAAATCAATATTTTAAATTATTATTTTAATGTTGTTACACAGTAGCAATTGGGGGGGGGGGTTCCAAAAATTTTTATTAGTATTTTATAATTATATGAGATAGTGAAATCTATTGTTATATATTCCTACATACACACATTAGAACAATATAATTTGGTCAATTTTGTTTACCAGTTCCTCCCTGCTCCTACTCCCCGGGGCCCATTGCTCTATACTGGTCTTCCTTCTATTTTAATGAGATTTCCCCCATCTCTTTTTTTATTCTTTTCTCTCTCTAGCTTCCACATATGAGAAAAAACATACAACCTTGGACTTTCTGAGTTTGGCTTACTTCACTTAACCTATGCCCTCAAGTTTCATCCATTTTCCTACAAATGACATAATTTTGTTCTTCTTTAAAACTAAGTAAAACTTCATTGTGTATATATACCATCAATGGACACCTAGGCTGTTTCTATAATTTGGTCATAGTGAATTGTGCTGCTATAAACATGGGCAAGCATGTGTCACTATTATGTGCTGACTTTAATTCTTTTATATTTTGGGGGTGAGGGGTACCAGGGATTGAACTCAGGGACACTCAACTACTGTGCCACATCCCTAGTCCTATTTTGTATTTTTTTTTTTTAGAGATGGGGTCTCACTAAGTTGCATAGCACCTCGCTTTTACTAAGGCTGGCTTTGAACTCGGGATTCTCCTGCCTCAGCCTTCTGAGCCACTGAGATTACAGACATGCACCATTGCACCTGGCTGATTTTAATTCTTTAGAATAAATACCAAGAGTAGTATATCTGGATCATGCAGACATTCCATTTCTAGTCTCTTAAGGATTTTCACAGTGGCACTAATTTATAATCCCACTAACAACATAAGAGTGTTCCTTTTTCCCCACATCCTCTCCAGCATTTATTTTTATTTATATTCTTGATAACTGTCATTTTAATTGGAATGAGATGGAATCTCAGTGTAGCTTTGATGTGTATTTCCACAATTGCTAAAGATATTGAACATTTTTTCATATATTTTTTGGCCCTTTGCATTTCTTATTTTGAGAAATGTCTGTTTAGTTCCTTTTCCCATTAAATGATTGGGTAATTTATAGTGGTTTTCAACTTGAACTGTTCTAAGTGCCAGATCACCCAAAGGCTAAGGCTAGGCTCATGGTACCTGTTTTCACTTCAACCAAATTAGATCCCTAAGTATCTACTGTCAAAAAATCTAAGTCATAATAGGAGATTCCAATGAAATTACTTAAACACAGATTGTTTGAAAAACCACTGATCTTTAGAAAGCAACAAAAGGAAAATCAGACTTACAATAAAGCATTTTAAAATAAGTACAATCTATACATAAGGCAGAATCCACCTCAGAACTATAAAAACAGAACCAACACACACACACACAAAAAAATCAACTCCTTTCTCCAAAACCAAATTAATTTCCACACAGCTTAATTGGTAGCAGTGACATTTCAGAAAGAGGAACATTAATAGATGAAGTGCAATTAGTTTGAAAGCATAAAGACAGGTAAAGAGAGAGTGCCATAACCAGCAAAATTCAGGAGATCTTATAATAATTACAGATATAAATTGCAGAGATGGATAGATGTATTAGTATTGATACTATCAATCATTAAAATGACCTAATTCTCTCTCTGATTCAATAAAAATTGTTTTTATTGCAAAAATTTCAAATAATTGGATAATGCTTTTTTTGTTCTGTGAAACACATAAAGCATTTAAATCTAAAATCTACCATTTTTACATATTCAAAAGAAATGAAATCAGTATGTCAGAGATA
This sequence comes from Xerus rutilus, assembly GCA_028644305.1. NCBI lineage: Eukaryota > Metazoa > Chordata > Mammalia > Rodentia > Sciuridae > Xerus > Xerus rutilus. The sequence continues at coordinate 78,305,676 of CM053399.1, read as the reverse complement.
TCTGCACTCTCGCATTCACTGCAGCACTGCTTACAACGGCCAAAAAAATGGAAGCAACCTAAGTGCCCATCAACCAATGAATAGATAAAGAAAATGTGGTACATAAATGCACCACATTTAAAAAGATATACGAATGGCCAACAGGTATATGTTGGCCATAAAATACTATTCAGCAATAAAAAGAATGAAATCCTGTCATTTGCAACAACATAGGTGGAACTGGTTATGTTAAGAAAAATAAGTCAGGCACAAAATGACAAATACTGTAATATCTTTCATATACAGAATCTAAAAATATTGATCTCATAGAATTTGAGAGTTGAATAGTAGTTATCAGAGGCGAGTAGAGTAGTAGAGTACTTATAGAGTTGGGAGGGAGGGGAGAAGATTAATCAGTGGGTACTAAGTTAGAGCTAGATGGGTGTAAAAAGTTCTGGTGAGATTCTGCACAGTAAGGTGACAATAGATAACAACAATGTATTATACATTTCAGAAATCTAGAATAAAGGATTTTTAAATGTTTTCACCATCAAAAATGATAAGTCTAAGGAAATACATATATTTAACCTAATTTAAACATTATACAATGTATACATGTATCAAACCTACATGGTACCCCATTAACACATACCATATTTATGTTGCATATTAAAACATTTTGAATTAAAATCTACCACTTTAATTCCTAACACTGATATTTTAAAACACAAACTATACAAAACAGTCCTCATTTCCTTATGTATTTCTAACACATAGAATGATTTGATTAAAGCTTTTATCATTCTAAATTATTAGTTTGGGAAAGCTAAGAAAATATATCAAAACTTAAGTCTGACCATCTTACATTCTACATTTTGAAGAAATATCATTAATGGAAACCTCTAAATAAGATGCAATTATATATGATGTCTCTCCAAATTAAAAAAAAATGTAAACACTAAGATACGTACTCTACAGCACAAAGACGAACAATAGAAGTAAATCTGGTAGTAAGTTTGTGTCTTCCCAGTCTTCCTCCAGCTGACATGGAAGCTACAATTTGAATATTTTCTAAACCAACCCATTCCAAATTTTCATCATAAAATCCTTGATATGTCAATACCTATTTGAAAATAAATCATTTTAATGTTTACACTTTAGATTTTCTAATCAGAATATTTTGTCTAAATTTCAATGATTTCCAAATGTAATTATCATCCTCTACATACCTCAAGACTTTAAGATTGAAATACATTTAAAATTCTAGACCACTGAACAATAAATACAGTTCAATCTGAATTTAATGTTAGCTGAATTATCTTCATTTCAAAAAATGTTTTTCCTGACAATAAACATATAAATCCAAATGATATTATAAATCTATTAGCGTTAATCAAAACAAAATATCAGGAATAAGGGTAAATATTTTGGCTTTTTCCTATATTTTATCATATTCTGCAGTTAAATGGTAAAGCTAAATTTGGACCTACATAAATAAGCATAGTGAGCTATAAGAACTTGGCATTTCTAATGAAATTTAAATAACATCAAGGAAAAAATCTTGCACACTGTATAAGAATGTGTGATTTTGAATTCTGAGGCAAAAAGGGAGACTAATGGGCTAAAGCAGACAGAAAAGGGGCATGATCAAGTAAGTATAACTGCTGTCAGATAAATGCAAAAAAATGAAGAAAAATCTTCCCCAATTCCAATACCATCCCCACCTTCCACTTTCCTCTTTGTTTTAAAAAAAAGGACAGGTGATAGATGTGGCATAAAGGGTTTACTTTCCCTATCATATGTTATCTCCATGTAATACAAACTTCTTAAGGCAAGAAAATCAAAGAAACCTAGAACAAGACTGAAACGCTTCATGAATTCAATTTCCATGACACACGCTAAATAAAACTGGCCCTAAAAAATTAAAGCAGATTTTCTATCTAGAAGAAAAATTATTGGAATTAAACTGTTTACAATTATTCAAAAATACATCAAGTAATAAGACTTACCTGCTGTAGGAAAGCTACCAATGTACTGGTCCCCCATTTATCAAGCTTAGGTAGGTTGATATCTTTTAAGTACAAAACAAGTCTTTCACAGTCTTTTGGTCTATATACTCGACCAGTATTAGTACTGATTACCATACAAGTCTGGCTTAATTTTTGCAGGAGATGCCGAGAAGTAGTTTGTGCACTACAGTGAACTGTAGCAATCTGAGTGGACCGGAGTTGAGAAAAGGCATACCTGAGCAGCATCCTGCAAAAGATGTATGACATTTGACTTTGAAAATATGACCAACATAATATTTTCTATATTCAACGTAGGATTTCTATTTTAAAAGTATTTTAATTTCTAAATTATTATGATGATGTTTAAAATAGAAATGGAAAACACAGATATAGTACCCATAATTATCATTGTAACTTTCTAAATTTTAGATTAGAAAATAAATGTATTTTTTAAGGTACTATTTGGATTTTTTTCAACCAGAACAGTCAAAATTCTCAAAAGTAATTTGGTTGGATTGAGTTTGTATAGAATATACCAATTCTGTTTCCCTACAGTTAAGGGAAAGAGTTTAAATTCTCCTAGGTTAAAAAAAAAATTATGATGATTTTATAGATTTTTAAATGACTACTCTCCTAACAGTAATGTAAAACTAATAATTCATAGATTCTTTATTTACAAAAACTATACCCTATAAGCCTTAAAAATAGGTGGATTCTATGAAATTAAAAGCTAAATCAAGAGCTGGGACTATAGTTCACTGGTAAAAATCACATTCTAAAGGCCCTCAATTCAATCCTCAGCACTGCAAACACAAAAAAAAATAAAAAATAAAAAAATAACAACAACAAGAACAAATAATGCTGAATAGAGAACTAACTTCAACATTTAAATTTTATAACTAAAACACATGGTATTTTACATCTATGTATGCATCTTATTGCATACATATAACTAAGAGTAACTTCTCAGATTGTTCTTTTTCCATTAGAAATCACATAATATGGCAAAGGACACATTCTTTTCCATCATCATGATTTTCACAAATGGTGATAAAAGAATCCTCCATAAAAACATAAATGTTACTTTAAACAACAGAAACATAAAAGCTACTAAATAATTGGAAAAAGGGGGCATAAATCCATAATATGCACTCTGTCAACACTTCTCTTACCCTTTGCCACATCCTTCTGGTCCTACAAGAATAAATGGCTGTTTGGTACCAGAACTTAACCAAGGTTTGAAATAATCTAGACCTCGTTGCATATCAGGAGTCTGAATAACTGGAAGAGCTTGGCCATTACTGAAATCATCAGCTGTCAGGTTTTCTGGTTTCTTCAGCACATAAGATGCTAACTGACCTCTACTTGATTCATAGTAGGTGTCCATTGGTTTGTGAGGGTCTGGAGGTGATTCTCTAGCCCAATTAAAAACCTTAAAAAGAAAAAATTGTGTAAGTTTTTATGTACTCCAAATAGAATGTGAAATAAATTTTTTTTTCTGGTACTGAAGATTAAATCCAGAAGTATTTTACCACTGAGCTACAGCCTCAGTTCTTTTTATTTTTAATTTTGAGACAGGGACTCATTGAGTTGCTGACAGTCTTGCTAAGTTGCTGAAGTTGGCCTTAAACTTGAGATCTACCTGCCTCAGTCTATTGAGTCACTGAAATTATAGGTATGCATCACTGTGCCTGCCTGAATGCGTAAAATTTTTTAATTCTTCCAAGTAAATATCCCAAACTAAATAACTTAGTACAAAAAAAATTCACATACACTAAACTTACTTACAAACAAAATATTTAATAATTAAAGTGATATTTTATCTTAAATAATTTTCTCTAAATGATCATTTAAGCAAATAAATAAAAGTACATAGAAGATACCAACTTAGTGGTATAAAATATTGAACTTTTAATAGAGTTATTATAAACACTAAATCACTAGTTGGACAGGGTAGGAATCCTAAAGTCCTTCATTTCCAACATATCTTAGTACTGCGCACTCCAGCGCTACCACCACTGTACTCTGTTATTCTCCTTAATACTGAAAGCTCTTATTTGTGCAGATGTGGAGCATAGTTTAAACCTGATGCTGCTCTTCAACACCTTTATTTTAAACTTTGGCAAGAGAGTCTCTGCTCAAAGCAGTACACTGAGTGGTAACAATGACAACAGAAGCAACAGGATAGCCATGGTAATCTAAACAGAATAGAGAAAGCAGCAAATGGTGCTATTAAATAAGGATCAAAATGGGAAAAGAAGCTGAAACATAATGCTGGAGGCCAACAGAAAGAAAATCCCTAGATGGTGGAATGAAATGGACATCAATGCCCAGGTTCATGTATGACTGCACATATGGTGCAACTCTAATTCATGTACAGTCAGAGAAATGAAAAGTTGTGCTCCATTAGTGTACAATGATTGAAAATGCATCTGCTTTCATGTATATCTAATTAGAATAAATTTTAAAAATTAAAAAAAGATAAAAACAAAAGAAAGAAAATCCCTTATGATGTAGAATTTAACTTTATAAAAAATTGGCATTAAAATATAACCTTTTCACATATTAAAGAAAACATTTACTAATTATTAATTTATCTTTCTACCGCTAATTGCAAAAACTTTTCTATTTAAAGAGATGATAAAAAAAACTATTATTCTGAAATTAAAAAGCAATAAAATAATTATATTTATCTATGTGGTTCACAAACATCTAACATTTTTATGTCTCAAGCCTATTAAAATATTTTATAAAATTTTAGCATCATAAAATAGATCAAAGGAGAAAAATATATATGTAAATATATATACATATATATAAATGTACTATTACTATACTGAATGCTTAATTTCTAAACTTGAAAGTTCTATACCTTATAATTACAAGTCATTGTATTTGGGCAGTTAAGAGTCCATTAAAAAGTTAAAGAAAAGTTTTGACTGCATATAGGCTTTAAACATATATTACCTCTTTGGTAAATTCCAGACGTGACTTCATATTCAGATTTCCACCAAGTCCCCTTATGAGATTAATGATAAATTGGTCATGTTCTTTGCATCCATGTAGATGAGACAAACCATTCATCACAGTCCCAACCAAACTCGTTTCTACCACATAGTCATTCTGTTGATTGAAATCCATAGTATAAATAGACAAAAGGCAAATATTAACTGGTAAAGTGAGAACCACACAAATTGACTTTAAATATCTTTTCAAAAACACCCTTTAAATTCATCCCTCCAATCAAGTTATAGGAAGTTTAGGTTTTATTCAATTTATTCTTTTAAAAAATAAATAATAAAAACTTAATTATATATTTTATTCTATAAATGCTAGAGTCCTCAAGTAGATACATGGTTTCCCTACTTCTAACCCTGAAAACTATAAAAATAAAGGGAGCATTGGTCCAAAAAATATTGTTGCTCATCTCCTCCTGCTGATAAAAAGAACTAGAAGCAAGAGCTATAATAATGACTCTGGAATAAAAGGGCTAAGAAAAGCCAGCTTAAATAAAAATAATTTGGAACTTCCTCTATGAGCAGAATTTTAAAATAAAACTTTTAGATTTAGCTGGCATAGATGGTTTTAATGTGTAAATCTCTGGGCCCTTGGTAAATGCTGGGGAGTTCAGATGAAAATATATTTCTCAGTCTTTATATAAATATTTACTTAGAACCAATCATACATCTGCATGTGGTGCTGGATTTGAAAAAAGAAAAAAGTGCATTAAACATAGTCCCTGTCTTTACAGAATTGAAGCACACGAGAGGAAATGGTTAATATGTTGTTAGTAAGAGCTACATAGCAGCATAACAGAGTATTGTGAGAAACAGTAACTTAAACTGAAGGTTCAAGGCCTCTTTGTAAAAGGTGTTTAAGCTAATACCTAAAGGATAAGTTCTATCCAGCCATGTGGAAAACACACCTGAAAGGAAAGGAAAACTTAGTACTTTTATATACATCAAAAAAAGCTTAACCTGGAGGAAGTAAAGAATCACTAGTTTATTTTTTATTTATTTGTATTTCATTTCATTTCATTTCATTTCATTTCGAAGTACTAGGGATTGAACCCTGAAGTCCTTTACCACTAACCTACATCCCCAGCCCTTTTTGTTTTTTACTTTTAGACAGTTGTTAAAGGTCTTGATAAGTTGCTGAAGCTGGCCTTGAACTTGAGATCTTCTGGCCTCAGCCTCTGAGTCACTGGGATTACAGGAATGTGCTACCATACCTGGCTGGAATCAGCAATTTAAATCAGAAAAGGCCAGAGTGCAGAAACAGGCCATGGTAATACAAAGTTCATTTTCACTGTCTTTAAAGTGGTGTTAGTAAGATATTAAAACACAACAATTTACATTTTTAAAAGATCACTCTGCCTATATAATAAATAATTTTGAAGGAAAAAAATGGGAAGAAGAGTGGGAAGGGAGAAGTTTTTTATAAAAGTAATGACATGAAAGTTAAAAAAAATCACGTAGAATATCTAGAAACTCTCCAGGATCTTCTTTGCATGCTAAACATCTACTCATGCTTCAAATTAAAAATCAAGTGTGATCTCTTTTTTAAAACTCTTCTAAGGGCTAGAGTTGTAAATCAGTGTTAGAGTGCTTGCCTAGCCTGTGTGAGGCACTGGGTTCAATTCTCAGTACCGCATATAAATAGATAAAATAAAGGTCCATCAATGACAACAACAAAAACTCTTCTATAAAAACAGCAATACATTTCCATCCGTTGCATTGTGATTATCTGTTTATAAAGCATTTTCCTCCACTACATAAACCTTGATCAAGGAAAGGGACTACCTTATTAATCTTCACCTCTCAAAATCTCTCTAGTATCATGTTTGACATATATTAGTTAATTCACTTTTGTTGAATAAATAAATGTCCCCTACATTATTGTAAATAATCCACCATCCTGTTCCTACTTTAATACTAGCTTAATATTGTGTACAGTGTGATATATATGTAGGTATTGGTTGACATAGTAAAATGTGACAGCAAGATGGTTTTGCTAGTGAAACAAAAAGATATCTCAATATTAAAGATTTTTAGGTAAGGCATTCAAGGTATCGTAAATGGAAAAATTTAAGTGTTTTTAAAACTAATGTAATCAAAATTTATGCCAAAAGATACACAGGGATGGCAAAGACAACAAATACTTCTCACTCCACCCCCAGGTTCCAGCAGAGCTTTGCCATAAGGCAGTAAAATGCAAGCATCACGCTTAATCATTATACGTGTCACTTCAACAATTAAATATAAAATACTATGGTCAATTTACCTGTTTTAGAACCCATTGTAAAGCCTTTTCAAAATAATCCCTAATCCAATGTTCAAGATTATTCCTGTATTTAGCAGGCTGATTCCTCAACCAAGATTTTATCAGAGAATTAAGATCTGTCTCTTCATCACTGAAACAGATTAACACAAACACATAAATTATTTAGGAAGAAATTGTCAACTTATTTTCAGATAAATTTCTGCTCCATTAAACATTATTCCACACAAGTATTTTATCCTCTAGGACACAAGAGTTGACTTTGATTACTTTTGTATGTATACGTGTGTATAATAATTAAAGCGCCCCATTGCCCCATTCCTCATTTTTGGAAGGTCAAGGGTCACGAATTTTCTCTCATATATGGAAGTTAGAGAGGAAAAAGGAAAAGAAAGGTGGAGGGGGGTCTCATTAAAATTGCATAAGATCAACAGAATAAAGTGACCAGAGGGAATAAAGAGGGGAAGTAAAGGGCAAATACTGGGGAATGATATTGGTCAAACTATACTGTTATATTGTATGCAAGTATGAATATGTAACAACGAAAATCACCATTATGTACAATTACAATACACCAACAAAATATGTAGGGAAATAATAAAGGACTCATTTGTCCTATTACATAGCAAGCGCTCAGCAAATATCTGCTGAAGGAATGAATGAAACCCAAAGCTAAGATAGAATTAAAATACATAGCAACCTAAAAAAGTTTATATGTATCTGTATTTTCATGAAATCATACATATTCATTATGCCTCGCATAAACAATACCTACTTCAGGCGGGGCGCGGTGGTGCATGCCTGTAATCCTAGCACTTAGGGAAGCTGAGACAGAAGAATCCCGAGTTCAAAGCCAGCCTCAGCAATGGTGAGGCACTAAGCAACTCAGTGAGACTCTGTCTCTACATAAAACACAAAATAGGGCTGGGAATGTGGCTCAGTGGTTGAGTATCCCTGAGTTCAATCCCCAGTACCAAAAAAAATAAAATAAAATATCTACTTCACAAACAATTTTACAACCCTCTTTAGCAATGTGTGGTGTTTTCTTCCTGCTATATATTCATCCACTCTACCTACTATTTATTTCATCTCTATTCTATCTTGTATTATAATAATTGTATTTAATCTCCTTAGCTTAAAGGTACGCTCTAAAAAGACTAGCCTTCATAAATGTTAGTTTTACTCTTTTCCTATTGTCTTTTCTAAAGTGTCCAACTTTACATACACATAATAGATACCCAAGATTTAAAAATTTAACTGAAAAATGCTTTTTATCCTAATTTTCTCACAAGATTATTAAGAATACATTGAAGAAACAATAAATTGAGAAGAAATTCTATGAAACTATAAATTTGAAATTATATTACTTTTTTTGCATTTTATTTGGTTTTTTATTTGTTCTTTTTAGTTATACATTACAGTAGAATGCATTTTGACATACATATATGGGGAATAATGAAGTTATATTACTTTTAATAATTAATACTTTATAATATTAATTGAAGTTCATGACTAATTTAATGAAATGTTTCCTATCATGCTGTCAAAAAGAAAATTACATACTTTTGAAACAATCAACCGAATTAATTATACTGTCATATATGGTACACTACCCAAAATAGCTTCAAATGGCCCTATTAATAGTCAAGCACTTTATATAGACTGATAAATAAAAAATTCTAAAATATGAACTCAAAAAGTAAAATAAGACTTATTTATATATACCAAACTATTGTTAATTTGGGGAAATAAAATTGGTTCAAATGTTCATGCGCCGGTATGTGACCACTGCCAATGATATATAAAATCAGTTTATTATTTGTTTTTGCTCTTGAATCTTCTTCCAAATACACTGAAGAAGAAATAATGTTAAGAGGTTTTCAATTTGTAAAATGAAAAGGCCGAACTATAGAACCTATTGAACCTAAAATCCTATAAGATTCTAAAATCAAAACAATGTTGCTGAGATTTTAAATTATTAGCCCCTATTTCATGATTAGTATATGCTCAGTTCTCTGAACTCAATCATAATATTTAAACAAATAGAAAAAAATACAACAAACTAAATACTGGCTGTTTCACTTAAATAAACAAAAACATTTTTAATTGTAATATAACTCAAATGCTAAAATAATTTAATTACAATAAAACAAGAACTCTCTAAATAAGTTAAAACCCAACAACCAACAATACTTCAAAAGAACAGAATCATAAATTAGCAAAAAAAAAAAGTTTATATGCTACTCATACTATTCTTGACTTAGCCAAAATACTAATTGAAATATATTTTATGGCTTACCTAAGAAATATCATTCCCATTCTAGATATTGTGGCTGGTGAGGCACAACTTAAATCATGAGTTTCAAATACAAAGTTAACATTTGGGCCAAACTGAATCCTTTCTCCACTAGGCATAGTGAGTAGTCGATTGTCATCCAGAACAGAATTCAGAGATTCTATCCATTCAGGGTCAATATCACCATCACAGATTATCCATGAGCTCACATCTATTTGAAAACCATAATAGTGCAGTGATCATAGTTAAAAATAAGGAAAATGTATTACCTCTTATTATTTAGAAGTGATTTTTCTAAGTATATTTTTATTACTGAAGTTGAACATGAAGAAAAAGTTGACCATGCTAAAAATTTTCATGTAAATTTTTACCACAAAAGTCCTAGAGAATTCAAAAGTAAGCCTCATTTAGCTGGCCAAAAGACTCACCTATATACCTTGTGATAATGCTTTACCTATAAACATACAGAATTGGTAATTTCCCTATAAGAAATTGGTATGCAACACTTAGATAGTTCTATTCCCATGAGACATCTACAAAATATTCTTCTGACTTTTGTCTTTTACCATATCATGAGAGTATATCAATGCTTTCTATGTAATGTCTCTTAGAAAATATTAGAAACCCAATTTTCAGAGTCAGTGCTTTTTTCAATATATATTAAAAAATGACCTCAAAGGGGAAAAGCAGATTGTATATACAGACTTTGCATGAACAAACTTTTTTTATCCATCCTTCCTAAAATGGAAGTGGTTCAAGTTTAAAACAATTCAAAGACAAATGTGTCAACAGTGAAAGTGTGAGAGATAAGAGACTACATCAAAAATCCCTCCCAATGTCTTAGAGTTCTGAACATTCCAATCACTGCCTTAGAAAAATAACTACTAATTCGATTATGACCTGGTTAAAAACTAAGGAGTCTCCTCTGATTCTACTCAAAAATATTTTTATAAAGCCAACTCAAAAAATTCAGACGAAGCCGGGTGCAGTGGCACACGCGTGTAATCCCAGCAGCCTGAGAGGTTGAGGCAGGAGGATTGCAAGTTCAAAGCCAGTCTCAGCAAAAGCAAGACACTAAGCAACTCAGTGAGATCTTGTCTCTAAATAAAATATAAAAAGGATTAGGGATGTGGCTCAGGGATGGGTTGCCCCTCAGTTCAATCCCTGGTACCCCCCCCAAAAAAAAATTCAGATGAGAAAAGACTACTGTTTTACTACTTAAATTTTCAAACTGATTCAAAACAATGTATTCAAACTAACAAATTAACAGTGTTAATAAATACCAGTTAAATTATGAGGTATTATATCAACTCAGAAATCAAAGATTTTTATATTATTCAGTAAATTAGTTTACAATTTATACAAATTACTCTGAATTTTAATTTTATTAAAAGTTGTTACAGAGAGTAAGTCAAAATATCTTGGCAAAAATATCAAATGCACATTTTATAAGGTAGTTTATGGCTATGTATAAGGCCTAAATTATAAAGACAGCATTACAGACGGGCTCTATTATTTTCCACAACTTACTAACTAAAGCAATGAATTACACAGTAGAGACTAACCTTGTGGTTCCCGAACTACTTGGCGAGCACTGTTTGTCAAAACACCATCAGACCATTCTCTTGTATCCATATCAATATGGCCTAATAATTGATGTCTAGGCATAGCTTTGGGATTCATTGTATATTGTTTTACTGTTTTGCCAGTTTTACAAAGTGCTGCCCTTAACATTCGCCAAAGGGTTGACTTGCCAGCACCACTTGGACCAACAATAACAACTCCCATCCTCTGGCGTAACTGTTCATATAATTCCAAAGCTTTCTTGATCTAGTAGAAAAAAATGTGTTCATATGTTATTTATAATATTCAATTATATTCAGGTCTGCTTTCATTCTATATAGTTGTTCTATTCCAAACATGTAAATTAAGCTTTTGATCTCTTCAATGGAAGATAAAATCTTAAATAAATAATACCTAAATAAATCCTAACATATTCACAACGTGACTTTTAAATTCAGTATTTGTTTAAAAGAAACAGGATGTTTTTAGTTTTTTGACAATATGGCCATTATTTTCTTTACTCATTCACTCATTCAAATACAGTATGTTCATTATTTTATTCACTCATTCATTCATTCACTTATATCCAAAATAAAAATCTGAGGGAAAAGTGTTCATCTGTACTAAAGATACCCACTAAAAAGAAGTTCTAGGAAATGATCAAAGCAAAATAAGTCATGTATAATTATCAAAAACACATATGATGGACTATATGCCAGATACTAGGATGGACACCAGGAATAAAATGATAGGCAAAAATATACATGAATTCTATTTTCCATGAAGATCACTATCTGATGGGGGATAATCAATATTAATCAAATATACAATTAAATAATAAACAAGTATATATTCTAAAAGTAATGAAAGTACATAGTAAAAGGACTTATTAGGACTTCAAAATCAGAGATTTCCCTGAGGCAAGTCATGCTAAGGTTAAAAGATGAAAGATAAGTTAGAAGACGTATAATAAGAACAATTAAGAAGGAGCTAACTAAGAAAAGCTTTTAATATATTATAAAATATTCTTGACAGTTACCTGATTCTGTATGATTTCGTAATTGGCCTCCTCAAAGACTTGCTGTAATGCAGCACTGAGTTCATCATATTCCACTTCTTTAAAGTCAATTCCAGGAAAGACATCTTTAATCAGTGCATCAAACCGGGTACAATCAGCAAATGTGAACTTTGACATTGTATTAAGTCTCAATGCTTGTACCACAATACGACTTTCATTAGCTAGAGAAAAAGTTTTATTTTAAAATAAGATGCTATCAATTTAATGATTACAAAAATTTTTATGTTATATATTTGATATGTTATTAACCATTAAATGATGCACTAGAAACATTTAAAGATATATTAAATCATGTGAATTGGCAAGCTTAACCAAAATTTCTATTTTTTGATTAATGAAAAATAAGTGCCACTGAACAGTAATAAAATTCTTTCCATAGAATTTGAATTCCAAATTATGCAGACTTTAATAATAAAATCATTATCACTTATATTTGTATATTTTACTTTTATGATCTTTATAACAACTCTATAAAATAGCTAAGAAAATATTATTATTCCAGATTTACATATGAAATATTAAGAATGTAAAAGTTTTAAATGTTTTGCCTGAGAAGGCACAGTAATACCACAGGTGGGATTCAAATCCAGGTAAACTAATTCTAAATTTAGGTATCTCTCCAAATATACCAATACTGCCTCCCAGACAGTTTATGTCCTAAAACTAAAAAATAACAAATTGAAAAGCAATCTTTGATAAGCCTTGCTCAAAATTCATTCACATGGGAGACTGAGGTAGAAGGATCACAAGTCCAAGACCAATCATCCTGAGTAAGTTGGTGAAACTTTGTCTCAGAAGTTAAGATTGGGGAATTAAGAGATGTAGCTCAGTGGTAAAGTGCTTGCCTAGCAGCACAAGGCCCTGGGTTTAATCCCCAGTACAAAAAAAAAGAATAAGAAGAAGTAATTTGTTAAGGATTAGCTACAGCTCTTGAGCAAATCATTAAATGTGATTCTCAGATTTTTCCTTGTATTTTCCATCAGGGAAATAATATCATCTAGTATAGCAAACAATTCAAAAATTAAATTACTCAATATAATAAAAATTTCTAGTTTCTGATTTTAAAAAACTGATTCACAAACCCATTCTTAGACCAAATGCAGAGTAATATCATTGCCAGAGTCCTATTTTCAAGGATATGATTGATAACACATATATACAAAACAAAGGCAAGCAATGAATTCATATGCCATCTTTATTCACTATGAGTATGGCTTAAATGTTTCTTAAAAAATCACCAGAGACAGACAAATGGAAAATATTTATTTAACCACTTCACCAAATAGCTATCTACCCTTGTATTTGTCAAAATACAAAAAGCTATCTACTCTTGTATTTGCTAGTTTCCTTTCATAAGACACGTACTTTGATCATTTAAATTCCATATAAGTAATTTTATGTAGTCTTTTCTACTATTTTCACAGTGTCTTACTTAGTTTTCAACAACCTGAAGAATCTGAAAGTTCAGCATTCCCATGAAGGCATACATCAATAGATGATGAAATCATTTATTTTATAAGTGGAAAATCACTCATGTCATATGAACAAAAATAATATAAACATACATGAGTCCATACAAATTAAAATAAATAACAAAAATATAAATGTGGAAAATAAGACAAATCTTTATAGAAGAATTTCAAATAATGTACGTAAATACTCCCCCCTCTATAGAGTAGAGTATCTTCATTTTGAGGGTGAGCTAGATTTTTTAACATGCTTACAAAGCATAAAGTAGAAAACAAAGAAAATAATAACTGTATAAGAAGAAAGCTGGCAAACACTACGTCAGTTAAGTGAAGAAAGACAATCTCATCAGTGATGTCATGTGATTATCATGTACCCACTGATACAATGTGATGAATAGGGCACTTCGCCTCTACCATATTCTTTCTCAAATTTCATAACCCAATCTAACCAGGGTATACTATATTTGAAAGAAAAGACATCCATGTGTTTTAAACTTTCCATTCTAATTAAGACTGGACAAATTTTCACATCTCCACATCCTCTTAATCAGGAACATTGGCAGTGGGGTCCAACAGTCTGTATTTTAACAAGCCAGCAGTAATTCTAATAAACATTTAAGTTTGAGAACAAGTAAATTAAACTATTCCTTTACATGTTACAACTATTTAATATTTTATATACATTTAAAAAGTTATTATATGAGGAGTTGGGGATATAACTCAGTAGTAGAATGCATGCTTTTCATGAGACCCTGGGTTCAATCACCAAGCATCCTCCCCTAAAATTTATTATAGGACATCAGATTAAAAATTAGAAAAACTCAGAACTTTAGTTAAAAACAGTATCACAAAATAGGTTCGTTAGTTGTAACAAATGTAGCAAAGTAATATAGATTATAATAAGAGGTAAAACTAGGGATAGGGTACACAGAAATCATCTGTATCATATAACTTTTTTGTAAATATAAAACTATTCTAAATTAACCTTATTTTAAAAAATAAATTATAATTGGAACAATCAATCATACCATTCTGTTCAGTGCCATTTTTCTTCAACTGTCTAAGAAGATTTCCACTTCCTCGCAGAACTGTCTTCAAAGCTCTCAATCCCCAATCATAATGTTGCTGAGGTGTCAAAAGTTCCCTGAAGTAAAGACATAGAATTCTTGAAGCATCAAATAGCTGTAAGAAATTCTTTTTTCATCACAGCCAAAGAAATCCAAAACATAACTAAAAGAAATCAATACTGATATTCCACTAATTTATGTATAGAGTCAATCACAAAAAAATGATCACTCAAGTACACTACTGAATAAAAAGATAAATGGTGCTCAAGGATCAGATAAACCTTTCACGAACTAGTTAATTATCTTAAATAAGATACTGACAGTTACCTCTTATTTTTATTCCTAAAGTCTTGGATCAATGTATCTTGCTCTCCATCTCTGATATTACCTTGTTCCCCACAATCATTTAAGTGATTTAAACCAAAATTTTAGGCTGCCCCTGCCCAAAGTCAAGGTGTATTACTAGAAATAAGATAAAAGGAAAACTGGGAAAGTTTTCCTCCAAAGAACAGTAGCTTTTCAGTGGTGAGTTAGTAAATTAATTCATTAAGAATCATTTAGCTGGGCCAGGTGCCGTGGCACACACCTATAATCCCAGCCATTTGAGAGTCTGAGACAGAAGAATTCCAAGTTCAAACCCAGCCTCAGCAACAGCAAGGTGCTGAGCAACTCAGTGAGACCCTGTCTCTACATGAAACACAAAATAGGGCTATGGATGTGTACCCCTGAGTTCAATCCCTGGTACCAAAAAAAATCATTTAGCTGGAATACTCCAATATAATTTTGGTTTTTATTTTGGTACCAGGGATTGAACTCAGAAGCACTCAAGCACTGAGCCACATCCCCAGTCCTATTTTGTATTTTATTTAGAGACAGGGTCTCACTGAGTTACTCAGCACCTCGCTTTTGCTGTGGCTGGCTTTGAACTAACAATCCTCCTGCCTCAGCCTCCCTAGCCATTGGGATTACAGGTGTGTACCACACCCAGCCCAATATAAATATTTTGAAGAAAAAATCAAATTAGTAGTATTTAAAAAAAATGAGTAGTTTTGAACCAGATGTTTTTATTGTTCAAATAAAAGCTTTCATATAAACACCTTAAACACATAAACTTATCAATATAAAAATCACTAAAATCAGAAAATGAAAAAATGATCACAAATAACCATAACCAATCATTTGAAAGCAGAATATAAACATATTTAAAACAAGAAAACTCACCTAGATAGGTTGAAAATAGCTACCAATTTTCTACCCAGTACTTTAGCATCTTTAAAGCCTTCTGAATAGAGAATAACTTCTGCAATAAGCTCATTGTCTGGACGAGACATAGCCACTGGCCTAAAAAGCTGTTTAAGATTATCAGGCAGTTTTTGTCTTCCTCCATAACCTTTTCCAGCAGGATTCATAGTGATAAAAATCCCAGAATTAGAATTTATTTCTACCTGAAATAGTAGAATATCAGTATCAAAGATTTGAAATTATATATATTGCCAAAAGAAATTTTAATGTGACATATTTCTACACAGTCTTACATCTTAACAAAAAGTAACCTCCGATGTGCTAATCTATCTCCTTACTCAACATATAAACTGCATAGGAATATACTGCTTTAAAGAAGCTCTTCATAATAAGGTTCTGAGATTGCAAGTTTAAGAGAGGGTACCTAATTTGAATGTCTGTTCATTCATTCAACATGTGTTTAATTAATGTCTTCTTTGTGCTAGGCAGTTTGACAAATACACAAAGACAACCCAGAACTGAAGTCCATAACAGTTCATGGCCTTGAAGCACACATATACCCTAACAAGGAAGTGATAGTGGGATAAATTTCATGACAGGAAAAAGTCAAATAGTATAAGAACACCTGTGGGAGCATTGTTAATATGGTACTAAGAAGAGAAGCTAAACTACAAAGTGTAAACAACAAAGGGACAATTATTAAGTAGAAACACCTACAGTAGTGAAACTAAGAAGTCTGGCTATAAAAGAAAGAAAAGAGGCAGAAAAGGAACTAAACAGGCACTTCACAAAAGAACTATGAATAGTCAAAAATATATGAAAATATGTTCAACATCTCTAGCAATTAGAGAAACACAAATTAAAACTACACTGAGATTTCATCTCACTCCAGTCACAATGGCAATTATCAAGAATATAAGTAACAATAAATTGGCAAGGATGTGAGGAAAACAGTACACTCATACATTGCTGGTGGAACAACAAACTGGTGCAACCACTATGGAAAGCAGTATAGATATTCCTCAGAAAACCATCTGACCCAGTTATCACACTCCTCAGTATATACTCAAAGGATTTAAAATCAGCATCCTACAGTGACACAGCCACATCAATGTTTACAGCAGCTCAATTCACAATAGCTAAGCTGTGGAACCAACCTAGGGTGTCCTTCAACAGATGAATGGATAAAGAAAATGTGATACACACCACACACACACACACACACACACACACACACACACACACAAAATGGAGTATTATTCAGCCATAAAGAAGAATGACTTTTGCTGGTAAATAGATGGATTCTGGAAACTATCATGTAAAGTGAAATAGGTCAGTCCCAAAATACTAAAGGTCAAATGTTCTCTCTGACATATGGATGCTAACACAAAATAAGAGGGAAGGAGGGAAGAACAAAAGTTCATTGGATTGGACAAAGGGAAATGAAGGGAAGGGAGTAGGGATGCGAATAGGAAAGACAGTAGAATGAAATGGACATAACATTCCTGTGTTCATATATGAATACATGACCAGTGAAAATCCACATCATGTACAACCATAAGAATCAGATCCCAACTAGAATAAGTTATACTCCATGCATGTATAACATTTCAAAATACACTCTACTGTCATATGTCTACCTAAAAAGAACAAAAAGAAAGAGGAAGGAAGGAAGGAAGGAAGGAAGGAAGGAAGGAAGGAAGGAAGGAAGGAAGGAAGGAAGAAAGGAAGGAAGGGAGGGAGAGAGGGAGGGAAGGCAGGGAGGGACAAATGAAGCAAGCAAGCAGAGGTTGGAAGAGAAAATGAATTAAAGTAAAATATGTTTATGTTTTAATTATTATTGAGATGGAAAGATGAGATTATGTTTAAAAGCCAATAAGAAATCAGTAGAAGTGGGAAGGCTAAAACTCTAGCACAGGGTGTAAAAGAAGTCCCTGGAAAACACATTCCAAAGCACAAGTAGAAAGATTAGTACTATTTGGAAAAAAAGACAACTCTTTCACTGAAAGAGGAAGAATAGAAAAAAATAATAATAAAATGTAAAATGAAGTTAATTTTGATAATAAAGAGGTCATTCACCATTTTTCTTTGTCAATAATCATGTAAATAACATCAATGTAAAATAGGTCCTACAGATAAATTTGTATCATGAGAATGTTATTATGGATAATGGCATAATTTCACAGTTCTTATAACTTTTTTCTTAAATATTATTTTTTAGTTGTGGATGGACACAATATATTTATTTATTTTTATGTGGTGCTGAGGATCAAACTCAGTGCCTCACACATGCAAGGTAAGAGCTCTACCACTGAGCTACAACTCCTGCCCAGTTCTTATAACTTTTGATATGTTCAGCATTACATAATATAAAGAAGATCTTTACATTTCTGTTCAAATCTATTGAATGTATATATCCCATGGGAAGAAGTGAGGAGCAGAACAGCTATGTGCTTATTATTTTAATACTCATATGAAATAGTGACTTAAAATGTGTGCTTCCAAATTAGACAGACCTGGATTTAATTCCCAATTCCACTAGTTTTATTATCAAGTCTTCATCCATGAAATGCGGGAGAAAAAAAACAGTATCTACCTCAAAAGGTTGTAGTATTAGAGATAATACATTAAAGCACTATGCACAGTGCTAACACACATAATAGTATATAATATACAATGTAATAATACAAATACTATTATAACTGACTTAATCCATATTGAAAGTTTAAAGATGAATGATAGAAGTGGAACCAAAAAAGGATAAGAAACCTCAGAGACATTTCATAGATAAAAAGGTTTATCACACTGGTCACAGATTAGATACAGGGGTACCAGGAGGAATAAAAGATAGAATAATGTCTAAGTATGAGTAAGGACAAGTCTTACAAAAAATAATTCTTTCATGTTTCTACCTCTTTGCCAAGTAGTTCACATACAGTTCTATGATTCTTCAAAGCATCTTGAATTGTCTGAATTTGCATAGATACTGCTGACAGTACAGATTCTTCCAGTCTGTTGAATTCATCAAAACATCCCCAGGCCCCACATTTCACTAAACCAACAAATATCCGCCCCATTGATTTCACGTCTATGCCCTCAAAAAAGAAAGATAAAAATAATATTCATTAAAAAATAATTAAGATCTCTAATAGCAATTTAATATTTCATGTCACATATTGATAAAGTAATCATTGCAAGCATCTATGCATCATTTGTTCTTTATAAAAGAGGGATCAAGTAGCTCCTCTTTCAAAACTCAGTATGAGTTCAAGAAACAAACAATATGATATATATGAAAATGGCCTGAAAAATACACAAAACTGAACAAGTAAAAGATTTTGTTATTTAGGTTGAAATAGAAATCTCATAAAAAATATTTTGGACATAGTAATAAAAGAGGAATTTAAGATTTTTCTTCTATTCAATATTCTCCTTACTAGAATTCATATTCTACCATGTAACATTTGTTCTGCATTAAAAACTACTTCTTCACAATAATTCTCCATGGTAAAGTTTTGGGACAAAACTATGTGTAATCTCTCTCTATTTTATTTTTCAATTAAGACAAATTCTGCCTACATGCAATTTAAAATAGAGTACTGCATATATAATTATATGACAACTAATCCAAACATGTCTAACACATTATATATTTTGATATATATTTATTGTACCTCATCACAATTAAAAACTAAAACTTGTCTTCCAAGAAGTCCACCTAAAGCCTTTACTGATTCAGTTTTTCCAGTTCCAGCTGGTCCATAAGGATTTCCTCCAAGTCCCATCTTCATGGCTTGTGTTAGAGTTAGGTAGCACTTATCTGTCAATGGAGTATAAACCAGTTTGGGAGCATTACCCTAAACAAGAGAAACACAGTGTCAGAGTATTGGTATTCTAGTCAACATTTATAAATATTTATATGGAAGGAGATCTATTTAAGAAGCTAGAAATGTAACAAATATTAAAGTTTTTAATACAGAACAATATCCAAATTTTTCTCAGTGAAAGAAACTTTCTAAACCACAAACTAGGATTAAACTTAGTTATTTCTCTAAGCATGTATTTTATTCTGTCTTCAGTACCATAGTGTTAGATTTCCAGTCTCTAAAGTTTTTGACAATGGCACAAAGATATACTTCTAGAAGTTGATGATAATGGCACAAAGATATACCTCTAAGACAAATTCAAAAGTGTATTATACAATAATCTTTCCACTTCATATTTTAAAATGCATGTAAATTATTTCCTTGAATCATTATCTCCACAGATCAGAACTACTTGGGAAACTCCAAAGTATACTATTAATTTTTAAAATTGCTTATGAAACCAATAATTTGAATATGTCAATTCTCAAAATTTCTACTAAACTGTAGAGAAATAGATTATAATGCCAGCTGTTCAACATACATTTGGGTCTCAACATAATTTCCTTTTTGAAAGAGGCATGGGCAGCTCTCCTAACATATGCTTATTAAAAAATCTGTTGAATATATTCTGATGAGTGATTCATCATGATAAAAAAAGGTAGAAGGAATACAGTTGGATTTTTTAAAAAACAAATGTGAACTAGATTTTTGGTTAAAAAATTTTTTGCGGGCTGGGGCTGTAGCTCAGGGGTAGAGCGCTTGCCTAGCATGCGTGAGGCCCTGGGTTCGATCCTCAGCACCACATAAAATAATAAATGAATAAAATAAAGATCCATCAACAACTAAAAAAATTTTTAAAAAAATTTTTTTGCCTTAGAAACTGAAAACATTTAGTAAAAATTCTGGCATATTTACAATTGCACTGATTTTGGCATTGTATAATTCCTTCTATGGAGGTTAACTATATCCAATGCTCCTCAGATTAGCGATATATTTCTAATTCTATATACATGTCACTCAATAAAAGGTACATTTTAGAGAATTCAGTACAACACTGGCAATATTTCACTGTTATTGCAAATAGAATAATTTGTTTTTTTACATAAAACTTCTTAAATTCTGATGAAAATGGAAGAAAATAATAATACAAAAATATTATCAGGCTGGAGATGTGGGTCACTGGTCAAGCACTTACCTAGCATGTGTGAAGCCCTGGGTTTGATCCCCAGCACCAAAAAAAAAGAAGAAAAAGAAAAAAAACCTGAAAAGTTACTATTGAATTAAAAAAACCATACTTTTTCTTAATAACAAACTTCCTTTAAGTAATTTCTAACTAGAAAAATAAAACATTTCTGCCACATGTCATACCTGATACTCGTAAGTATACTGAAGTTCAGAATCCACCATTTGAACATAACATGTGTGATCACTTTTCATATAAAATCTAACTTGCTTCTTCCAAGCCCAGTCTTCAGTTGTATGAACCTGAACTTGGTTTAATTGCTTCACCACATCAATATTATGAATAATGTCAAGAATTAGGGCTTTAAGTTTCAGCTCCAAAATGCCCGACTCTGAACACAAATAAATATAATAGGAAAATATCTTAGCCTGTGACTTATGTTCTTTATGATTATGTATAGAGATGATTTCTGAATGAATTTAAATGATAACTTTATGATACATTTGAATCAAAACATTTGTGCAAGCCAAAAAATATGTTGGCAAGAAATAATAAATCTGCCTTATGGAATCAAAATTCAATAAGAAAGACATTCTGGTTCCTTACTCAAGGGAGTAAGCATACTTTACCTTGTTTTTTCATCTAAATACAGGTAAGAAATGTGAACAATATGCGTTGAAATGCTATTTAGCACTCATAAAAGTGAGTAGCAGGCAAATCGAAGAAGCAGACCAAAATTAGAAGCAGACCAAACCAGTGGCAAATTTACCTTTTTTTTTTTTTCTTTCTAAATCCTTTCTTATTCCTAGTCCTGTACCCAATGCAGTCAGAAATTCAGACTGGTATAAAGAGAGAGCTCCAGGTGGAGGCCTCTAGCTCAGGTATGAAAAAAGAAAAGGTATCCTGGTACCTACAGCACCCAGAAGTTCCTAAAACTCTGAGAGAAATTTCAGAAATCAGAGGAACTATGATCCCAAGATAGTAAAGTAAATCCCAATTGCTTTTTCTTTCTGTTCTCCCATCAATTGGATCAGTATATGAACACAGTCAAAAAAGGTATGCAAGAGAGAATAAGGTACATGAAACCCCAACTTTCTGGCCAAAGGACCATAAGGGAAACGCAAGAGAATCAGAAAATACCAGGAAGATCATGGAGAAGACTGAAAAAATTATCCCATAAACTTGTTTATCAACTCCAAACTGTTCATGGGTAAAACACACTATAATAATAAGCCAAAGACTTCAAGAACTGGCCACTATATGTCACACATGTGGTATGGATTCATATAGTATTACAAAGATATGAAAACATAAACTGACATTTGAAATACAACCCACAGAACTTGTCACCCGAACCCAACAGGGATCAGTTGCTAAAAATAAAATAAATAAATAAAATAACATTCTCTGTTATGTTCTCTCATAAAAATATATTCAAAATGTCCATGGTATAATTCAAAATTATTCAACATGCAAAGAATCAAGAAAACCTGAATCTATATAGAAAAAGACAATTAACAAGATGACACGGATATTGGAATAATCTGTAAAAGACCTTTTAAAGCACTATTATAAAATTGCTCTAAGAAGTAAATAACTAAACATTCAAAAACAAAGAAGTGAACATCTTGAAACAAATGAAAAGAAAATGTCAACCAAAAAATGTAAAATGAAAAAAATGTAATATGAATTAAATGAAAATTTTAAAACTGAAAAATACAAAAAGAGAATTTAAAAAATTATTAGATGGGCTCAACACTGAAATGAGAGTAAGAGAAGACAGATCAGTGAACTTGAAGATAAAGCAGTAGAAATTACCCACACTGAAAAGAAAGAAAAAAATATATTTCTGTAAAAATGAACAAAGCCTCTAAGACTTGTAGGACAATACCATACGGTACAATATTCATGCCATATTAAATTCAGAAGGATAAAAGAAAGCATATGATGCAAAATATATATATTTTTGAAGTAATAATAGCTGAAGGCTTTCCAAATTTGTGAAAAACATAAACCTACAAATTCAAGTTCAGAGAACCCCAGATAAGATAAATGCAAATAAACAAAAAATGGCCAGACATATCATAATCATATAACTGAAAACTAAAGAAAAAGATTGTCTTAAATGGTACCAGAAAAAAATAATACCTTATCTATAGAACAATATTTCAAGCATTTGTGGATTCCTCATCAGAAAACATGGAGGTCAGAAGAAAATGAAACATTTATTTTTTCCTTTTTTTTGATGCCGGGTAATCAACCCAAGGACAATTTACCACTGAGCTATATCAAGTCTATTTATTTATTTATTTATAAACTTTGAGACAAATTCTCACTAAATTGCTGCAGGTCTTACTAAGTTACTGAGACAGGTCTTGAACTTGTGCTCCTCCTGCCTCAGATCCCCAGTCCCTGGGATTACAGGCATGCACCAGCATACCTCACTGTAGAAGAACAGTTTAAAATGCTGGAAAACAAAGAGCAATCAACCCACAATAGCCGGTGAAATAAAACTTTCTGAATAAAGGTGAAAAAAAGACATTCTCAGATAAGGAAATCTATGCGAATTTACACCCAGAAAACCTAGTCTAAAAGAAACATTAAAGGAAGTTCTTTAGATAGAAGGAAAATGACGATGAAGGAAACCTGGAATAACAGGAATGAAAGAAAGGCATCAGAAATGGTGAACATTTAGGTATATAAAATAGATTACTCTTTTCCTCTTAAATCTTAAAATATGTTTGAGGGTTAAAAGCTAAAATTAAAAGACAATCTCATAGAGTTTTCAGTGTATAGAGATGTAATTAAGACAACTACAACATAAAAAGAGGAGATAAATCCATGTAGGGTAACGTTTCTACATTCCATTTAAAGTAGTACATTATTCTTTTTAAGTACAATATAAAAAATTAAGTATGCATATAACTCATAGAGTAGTAACCAAAACAGATGGATGAATGGATGGATGTACAGTCAAGAACACAATGAGTAAAGATAAAATTAAAACTTTTTTTAAAAGTCCATATAACCCAAAAGCAGGCAGAAAAGAAAACATTTTTCCCATACCAGTATTCCCTGGATCCTCAGAACTTGTATCAATGTTGGTATAATGCTCTAATTTATTCACCAATTGTGTCTCAATCTGATGAAGAGTATGATCTTTGATAGCATTTTCTATATCTTCAGTGAATTTAATCTGCTCTGCCAAGCATAATATCTATTGAATAAAAAGAAAAAAAAATTCTTAAAAAGTGAATTTACTTAGATATATTTTATAAACTTAAGGACTGACACCATTTTTCAAATTACCAACTGTATATCATATAGCTCTGTCTGAATGTCACACTGGCACCTCAAATATTAACAGAGCATTCATTGTATGATGCAGCCAAACCTATGATGAATGGATAAAGAAAATGTGGTACAGGGGCTGGGGTTATGGCTCAGCGGTAGAGCGCTTGCCTCGCATACCTGAGGCACTGGGTTCGATCCTCAGCACCACATAAAATAAATAAAGATATTGTGTTCATCTACAACTAAACAAAATATTTAAAAAAAAGAAAATGTGGTATATATACACAATGGAGTTTTATTTAGCCATAAAGAAAAATGAAATTATATCATTTGCAAGAATATGGATGGAACTTGAGACCATTATGTTAAGTGAAAAGAATCAAAACCAGAAGGTTAAGAGTTATGTTTTTTCTCATATGTGGAAGCTAGAGAGGAAAAAGGAAAATGAAGGTAGAGTGAGAGGGATCTCATGAAAATCAAAGGGAGATCAGTAGAACAGAGGACCTTTCCTCTGATCACGGGGTGCAGAAAGTGGAGAGAGGGGAATGTGCAGGGTAGTCACAGTAGCCAAACTATATTATAATATTATGTGCACATGTTAATATCCATTGTGTACAACCAAAATGCACCCATAAACAAAATTTGGGGAAAAAAAAGAGTTCTTTGTTGTGATAGATAATGAACTATTTACATTTTGAAGAATTCATTTTTACCTCACTGCTCAAGTGCCTAGAGGTAATTTTCAGGCTTAAAAGTCAGCAACATTTTTTAGCCTGTCTCCTAATATAATCATATTCCCTAACCCAATTATTATGCGATTTTTGCTTTGGGGAATGTTTTTAGATTTTTCTAAATCAATTTAAATCCTGCCCTATTGACAGAGTACAAGGAAGCACTACCAGAAGTAATAAAGCAATGGCACTAATTGTTCATTGACAATTACTTTTAGTATTCTCTAAAAGTTTAAGGTTTAAACTTAAGGGACTTAAGGTTTTTAAAGCATTTTAGTTTGTCTTAAAATTATAAAAGATACAAAAGACATGACAAAGTGGTTCAGAATCTAAAATGTTCCATACCTCCCACTGAACTTCTCATACTTTTAAAAGAACCAACAAAAAAACCTATTCCAATAACTATTAAATTTCTTAATCTAAGAAGCAAGTAACGGAGTCATTGGGTAGATTTTCTTGAAAGAACTCATAGAATATCTCAATGCCTACCTTTCATAGTATCTAATAACTAAAGTTCATAATGACCTACACCTGTAGTGCCAGTCTGGCTCAAATCCTGAAAAAGGCAAGATGTTTAACACAAGTCTTACTAATGCTACAATTACGTAAAGCTTCAAACAAGCTTTGTAAGAGTTTCAGAAATAAGGTGCTATTGCTGATCTGCAGCAATTTCCATAACCCACCTGTAACCTAGTTCTCAGATTCCTTGCCAATACTCCAGTTCAGTGCTGTGATTATATTTCAAGTTATGTTAACACCCTGATAAGTTCTTGCCAACTCCAACCTCTTAGATGATCCCATGAGTGGGATGAAGGGATATGAGTTGCAGTATTATAAATCCTATGCTTCTCCATCGATAATGGAATAATCATTTGGAATCAGGAAGTTATTACATACTTGATTCCCTCCTCCCCATCCTATTTACCACTGGCTTGGCTTGTTTAGATCTCAAGTGACTTCTGTTTGAATTTATCTGAATTATAGAAAACTAATGGAGTTAGAAGATAACTTCACTATCATGTCATTCATCCTTCACATTTTACAGTTCAAGAAACATAGAGAAGTCAAGGAATTTGTCCATGCTAGCCATTAAAGAGATCCTTCCATAAAACAATGCATACCTATATTTGATATAAGCCCCCTTACCTGTGAAGGAAACAGAGATGGATCAATTGCACCTTGTGAACTTTGCCCATTACTGACACATTCCTTCAATAACTGTTTCAAAGTTTGCTTCATTTCCAAGGCTAAATCACTCAACCAAGCCTGAAAATAATATATACAAGTTATGAAACAAATATGCACTCTATTGACTATACTAATTCTTTTATTTCAAGAGAGGAAATTCTAGTTTCTTTTTTTACTATTACACTGCCAAAATGTATAATATCCTTTATTTTATTAATAAATTGTTTAAGTAATTTGAAGAAAATTTCTCAACCTCTTGGGATCATGTTGGGTGTGAAAATTCTTATTTGTGATTACCTATGACTACCATGACTAATATATCTATAAAAACCAATATAGTATGAACATTTAAAAGTAGCCTGTACATTTCATCATTATGACAAATCAAGCTAGATACCTAAGCCAAGAAAACACAGTCAAAATGACGAGCTAAGTTTCCTGGCTCACACTACTCTGATGATCTTATATTCACAAAGTTTCATCCACAAGAAGAGATTCCTTCATCAGAATGAACTATATTATAGAGCAAGCTAGACTGCCTCATTAAACAAAACTAATTTTGTTTTAAAGTCAAAATAATATATGTACCTATTCACTTGATTATAGATAAAATAAAATGTAACTGAAGTTAAAATGATGTTAAAATAATAATGACAATTGGGAAAAATAACAATGACTACTATGAGTCACTAATTAACTTTAAAAGTATATCATTTGTGATGAAATATAAAGGCACAAACAATAATCTTAACTTTTCATCATTATTTATTTAAACTAACCTGTAAGTTCTAGATATTTTTATTGTCTGAAGAACATTTTCCAATATTAAAAACAGCATGAACCTTTGCCCATCCCAAAAGCCATTGAAGCTAAAGAGTGAGAACCTGTTCCTCTGTGTAAGGCAACAGAAAATACCTGCTCTCTTAATGACAGAGCTTCCAGAGTTTTAGCTCTTCTTTTGCTAGTGTAACTGCTCTAGCCCAGTTATTCAAGCTTAAGCTCTTCCTCTCTCTATTGTACCAACAAAACTAAAGAAAAGGAAACAACCAGAAAGTTCTTAACCAAACAGAGGAAAATTAGAAAATTTTCAGTGCTTTCAATTACCTGATTTATGTACTCAACAGCTAATAAAATGTTGAGGCCTCACCAAAAATAGATATTTTGTTAGGTCTTACTGAATTTACATAATGAGAAATGATCCCTGACTTCTAATTGGAAGACAATTTTGAAATATGAAAATATAATTCATGTGATACCTTTTGTTGGTTTTAGCTATATGCCTAAAATAGGACTTTGATCAGTTGACTTCCAATCTTACAGAACTAGTTAATCAATAGTCCTGTAAATGCACTAGTTTCAAGTTTACTTGGTCACCTAAATGATCTTACAGAACTCATATTTTAAAGAATAAAGAGAACTAGGACTCATTGAGTACCTACATTCCAAGTACTGTGTACTGTACTTAAAGCCAATTATCTCATTTAATATTCAATGGAAAAGCTTTACAACAGAATGGTAATTAAGATTACCATTTTACTGATAAGAAAAATGCTCTAAGTCACATTGTTAAAAAATTATGGAGCTAAGACTAATATCCAAGTCTTTTTTACTCCAAAATGAAAGTTCTTCTCATGATTACATGTTGCCTTTTAAAACTAAAGACCCATATTTTTTAAATGTCAAAACATTCTAAACCTAACATCATTTTTGAAGATATGAGATGAATTTCCTAAAGACACAAATGAAATAACTCTATCTTAAAAATTGACTACAGTTATTTTTAAAATCAATTTTATATGGTTAATCATTTTTATTTTCATGTAAAAAAAAGAATTGCTTACCTCTACATTATTTGATAGAAGAACTTTATTTTTAAGAGGCACAATTTCTCCCTCTAAAGACTTCATTGCAGTTATATATTTTGATTCCTCATCAAAGCATACACTGTTAATACCTGTTATATAAAAGCAACAATTTAAATTGAAGGATTAAAGAATAATTATTAGATGTGATATACATATGTATAAATGTATATGTATATAATGTGAAATATATACATATATATCTCTTATGTAATACATATTGCATACCTAACATTATAATTGAAGTCATATAATTATGTTATATGTAATTAATTATAATTATATGTAACACGATTATATATAATATAATTATATAATAATAGAATTAATATATAATATAATTTAACAGAATTATACTCTGTATAGTAGTGTAAGTATTTAAATGTCCTACTGAAGAAAAAGAAACATTCTCTCTGGATGGATAGTCTTAGCACTAATCTAAAATATTTCTTGACAGCTGGCACAGCGGCAAATGCCTGTAATCCCAGCAATCTAGGAAGCTAAGGCAGGAGGATCACAGGTTCAAAGCCAGCCTCAGCAACTTATCAAGGCCCTAAGCAACTTAGCGAGACCCTATCTCAAAATAAAATATAAAACTGGCTGGGAATGTGGCTCAATGGTTAAGCACCCCTGGGTTCAATTCCCAGTACCACAAAAATTAAAAAATAGAAAATAAAATATTTCTTATTAACATCTAACTATACATGACATAATTTGCTTATAGTTTTACTATTCATTTAGACAGCTATATGTTTGTTGTTCATTCATTCTCACCATTTTCCAGAAAGAATTTTAAGCAAATTAATCAACTAATGCATGCAAATCAATAAGAACCATTGTAACTTTCAAACATTCTTAGAAGGAATATAAAACACATGTCTTTGGAAAAAGACTTGCCAATATCTTATAAAGTTAAACATATACTTACTATAACTAGGTATTTGACCAATAAAAACAAAGACATATATCCACAAAAATATTATATGAATGTTCACAAAAACTTTATTCATGTTAGCCAAAAATGGGAAATAATCCAAAGACCCAACAAATGAATGAATAAATTCATCAACAGATAAATGGATAAACTCCGATATAGTCAGATGTTGGAAAACTTTTCAGCAATTAAAAACAAAAAAACTAAAATACATCTGTGTATAGAAAAAACATCACAATGAGCAAAAACAGCCACACACAACAAGTAAATACATAAGAGTAGATATTAATAGGGCTAGAGGTATAGCTCAGTCTGGCAAATACTTGAAACTCAATAAATATTTATGGAATAAATGTTGAAACCTACCAGCAAACAGTTTCTTAAGGTGAGACTGAATCACTGATGGGTTAGTAGACTGGCCCAGTATTTCTAATAAGTCATCATCACCAATAAAATAAAATCTGGGGAATGCTGAGCGTTTTTCCTAGTAAAAAGGAAAAGAAAAATAGCTTTCACTCCTTCTAATAATTAAGATATTAAGGAATTTACAATTTAGTATAGATTGTTTAAAAAAAAACATGCCTCCAAAAATTCATTTAATGATTTCTGACATCTTTGAAGCTGATCAAGTACTGTAAGTAGAGTATTTCTGATTCCTGCATGAGCAGTTAATGTTGTGACTCTATTGTCTTTCTTGATGTCAGTCATTATTGATCTACAAAAGAAAATGTATTATCATGTGTACATAAACATTTTTATCTGCTTCAAGTAAACTGTAAGTAAACTTACTAACAGCAATATATCATTATGCTTTTTTTAATTAATCATGCTAAAAATTAATATCTCATAATTTTTAGCCTTCCCTATTACAAATTCTTCTTTAATTCATTCCTTAAACACATATTAAGTCTTATCTCACACAGCTAAGATTCCAATGACAGAGAATATTAAATAATCTTTCAAAATATTTAAGTAAATTTATAATAAATTCTAAGAAGAAAAGGTACAAAGTATTGTTAAAGTAGCTAACAGGACAATCCATAACTTAGGACTTCTTTAATACTTAACTTAAACTGAGATACAAATAATGAATAAGAAGAGAAATAAGTCAGAGGACAATAGTTTCTGGCAAAGATCCTGGGAAAGAGCTACATATGTCTGAGAAAGTAAAGCCTAGGCTCACAAAAATAAAAAGGAAAGCAGCACAAAAAAACTCTAGAGACATAGACAAGGAACAGATCATGTTTTATTCTTAGAGCAATAGAAAGTCACTTGAAAGTTTCACAAGCAGGATTAAAAGAAGTAATTAAACTGCATTTTTAAAATGATGACTGGCTATTGTGTGAAAAATGTAATAGAGAAGACAAGAACAAGTTAGAAGGTTAGAGTCTATGTGAGAAAGGAAGTATTTTAGAACAGAATTGGAGCCATAGAGGTATAAAAGGTATTCAGTTCAAGATACACTAAGAAGGTTAAAATTAATAACATTTGATAACAATGAATTTGAAATGGAAGGAATGAAACATCAAAGATATCCATTATGTTTCTGCATTGTGCAATTAGTAGTATTATTTGAATCAGAAAGCAGAAAAGAATGGTGGGAAAGGTACTGAGGACAAGCTCAAGAACTCAGTTTTGACTTTTTATCTGAGAATGCTGAGTAGATTTGGATCTGAGAAGAGAAATAAGGGCTATACTTATTAAGCTGAGAATACTTCAAAAAGTAGAAAATAATTCATTCTGACAGTATTTATGATTTCCTAAGGAGTGAACATAGAATTAAAAAAACAACTCAAAGATGGAGACTGGAGAGTCTCCATCTAAAGGTTTGAAGAGGACTGAAGACCAGAACTAGGAGTAGAACCAGAGAGGCAGAAAATCAATACAGGACAGTATTATAGAAGTCAAGGGAAACATTTGAAGAAAGAAAGAAAAAAAAAAAACTCACCTCTATTATATACTAGTCAGATATAAAGTAAAGATATAAAAATATAAAGTTAAAAAAATTTAAATGCTATTGAATTAAAAACAGGAAAGTAAGATCCGAGGATGTAACTCAGTGGTACAATATGTGCTTAGCACGCATGAGGCCCTGGGTCGTGGTTGTAGTTGCTGCTGCTGTTGTTGTTATTGGAGGAGAAAGAAGAAACCAGTGACTTTAGAAAGTATATATATTGAATAGATCAATAAAAACAAAGACCACATCAAAAAGGCTTAAGAAATAAATGCCTGAAAGAATAAACACTGCTTTTCAGAATGATCCACTAGAGAAAATGACCCACTAGAGAAATAGATTGAAAACACAGGATACCAATAATGTTAAAGTAATTAGCTTGCATTAAGTACAATAAGCATAAAATACTAATAACAAAAACAGCATGGCATTGGCACCAAAACAGACATGTAGATCAATGGTATTGAAGAGAAGACACAGAGACTAACTCACATAAATACAGTTATCTCATACTAGACAAAAGTGCCAAAAACATACACTGGAGAAAAGATAGCCTCTTCAACAAATGGTGCTGGGAAAACTGGAAATCCATATGCAGCAAAATGAAACTGAACCCAAATCTCTCACCATACATAAAACTCAACTCAAAGTGGATCAAGGACCTAGGAATTAGACCAGAGACTCTGAGCCTAACTGAGGAGAAAGTAGGACCAAATCTTCATCATGTCAGATTAGGCCCAACTTCCTTAACAAGACTCCTAAAGCACAAGAAATAAAAGCAAGAATCAATAAATGGGATGGATTCAAACCAAAAAGCTTCTTCTCAGCAAAAGAAACAATCAATGAGGTAAATAGAGAGCCTACATTCTGGGAACAAATTTTTGCCACACACACATCAGATAGAGCACTGATCTCCAGGATATATACAGAATTCAAAAGACTTAACACCAAAAAAATAGACAACCCAATCAATAAATGGGCTAAGGAGCTGAACAGACATGTCTCAGAAGAAGATATACAAATGATCAACAAATATATGAAAAAATGTTCAATATCTCTAGCCATTAAAGAAATACAAATCAAAACTACTCTAAGATTTCATCTCATGCCAGTCAGAATGGCAGTTATCAAGAATACAAACAACAGGAACTGTTGGCGAGGATGTGAAGGAAAAGGCACGCTCATACATTGCCAGTGGGACTGCAAATTGGTATGACCAATCTGGAAAAGAGTATGGAGATTCCTTAGAAAACTTGGAATGGAACCACCATTTGACCCAGCCATTCCACTCCTAAGTCTATACCCAAAGGACATAAAAACAGCATACTACAGTAACACAGCCACTTCAATATTTATAGCCACACAATTCACAATAGCTAAACTGTGGAACCAACCTAGATGCCCTTCAATAGATGAATGCCTAAAGAAACTGTGGTATATATGCACAATGGAATATTACTCAGCATTAAAAGAAAATAAAATTATGGCATTTGCAGGTAAATGGATAGAGTTGGAGAACATCATGTTAAGTGAAGTAAGCCAATCCCAAAAATCCAAAGGCCAAACGTTCTCTCTGATAAGTAGATGCTGATCTATAATGTGGGAGGGGGCACGGAAAGAATGGAGGAACTCTGGTCAAAGGAGAAGGAAGAGAGGGGATGGGACAGGAGGGCAAGAGAGATGGTGGAATGCAACGTACACCACCACCCTAGGTTCATGTATGACTGCACATGTGGTATAACTCGATATTGTGTACAACCAGAGAAGTGAAAAGTTGTGTCCATTTGTGTACAATGAATCAAAATACATTCTGCTGACATGTAAACCTAATTAGAATAAATAAATAAAAAAATTTTTTAAAAAGAGTAAAATACTGCCATATATGTCTAAGTCTTATGTCTTAGGTAGTCATACCAACCTAAAATCTTCATCAACTCTGTTGAAGCGCGTCTGTTCTTTTGGCAATGCTCCACGGCCAAAAATGGGTTCCAAGTATACCCATTTTCTCTGAATATGATTTAAATTCTGCAGGTACTCGTCTAACTCTGCAAGTTTTCTTTCCCAAATTGACACTTTATCTTCAAATCCTTTGTAATATGGAGAATCTTTTAAAGACTGAAGAAGGCATCTGTTATCTCCAACCTGATTCACTATATCTTTCCAGTCTTTAATCAGCTTGATAGTTCGATTTTGGCTGTCTTCATAATCAATCAATGTAAACACTGCTCCAACTCCCCAAAGATCAAGTTCACGTAAAGCTTCTCTGATGGTAACTTCACCTTGTGCCCGACTATTTAAATCCTATTTAACACAAAATACCCATGTTAATTATTTCAAAATTAATTCTCTCATAAATAAATTATAACAAATACATTTTTTTGGCAATTTTGGGGATTGAACCCAGGAGCATTCTACCTTTGAGCTAATTTCAACTCCCCTTTTATTAAATTTTGTTTTGAGACAGGGTCTAAGCTGCCAAGGCTGACCTCAAACAGAATCCTCCTGCCTCAGCATCCCAAGTAGCTGAGATTACACGCATGTACCACTGAACCT
Source organism: Xerus rutilus (assembly GCA_028644305.1). NCBI lineage: Eukaryota > Metazoa > Chordata > Mammalia > Rodentia > Sciuridae > Xerus > Xerus rutilus. The sequence goes on along the minus strand of CM053399.1, from coordinate 78,272,128 downwards.
AGCTAAGAACATACTTTAGGGAAGATATATTTTATCTGCATTTTCATCATAAAGCAAAAAAAGGAAAGAAAAGAAAATGGATATATTTAACAAGTAATCCAGGAAACTAAATGGCTATTGTATCAAGGTGTAGCAGATATTAAGCATTCATGATTATGTAATCAAAGTATATACAAAATTTAGCCTTATGTTTTTCACTTCTATAAAAGAAAAACAGAAAATTCAAGCATCTATCACAAAAGACAAAACTAGTCTCGCTTATTTAAAGTTCTGTAGACCAAAAAGCCAAGGTTTGGGAGACAGAACTACAGAAATGTGATTATAATCTTGTGAATTCTGATTCATGTAATGTGATTAACAATCAACTAGAGTTATGTCCTAGAGTAATCATACTTAGTAACTTCCCACAATTCTCAAACTTGCTCCAGAATTATTGACAAACATAAAGGTTGACATTTTGGATAGAAAATAAAACAAAACGCATCTAAGTCTTAAGTACTTTCACAATGGATGACCAGAACACAACATAGAAAGTCTGCTACTTAAGACAGAATTGTGACAGTTTTATTCTTAGCTGAGACCTTTACTGAACCTAATTATTAAACTAGTTTTTGGTGTAACTCTCTGGATTTTTGTATCCTATCTTTCAATTAGTAACACAGCACATAATTAATTCATTCTATGTAAAATAATTTGTATTTGTCCCCTTCTGATTCTCCCTTCATAAGGAAAGATTTTTTTTGTATTTCATATATTTTCTCTAAGAAAGAATTTATATTATTATTTCTATAACCCTGCACACAGTGATAATGGATTCAAATGCATTGCTAAGGAAAGAATACTAGAATAATGGTACATTGTTACTATTTTTTTTTCTTTTTTTTGGTCCTAAGGTTTGAACTCGGGAGTACTCGACCACTGAGCCACATCCCCAGGCCTATTTTGTGTTTTCTTTAGGGATGGTCTCACTGAGTTGCTTAGCGCCTTGCCATTGCCGAGGCTAGCTTTCAATCGCAATTCTCCTGTCTCAGCCTCCCAAAGTGCTGGGATTATAAGCATGCGCCACTGCGCTGAGCTATTACTATTTTAATGGGATAAAAAAATCTCACTTGCAAAATTGTATATTAACAAAGATCAAATTAATAGGACATTTAGAAAATAGTTCTTACTTTAAGTTCTGAAGCTTTAGCTACAATTGTATCAGCTACTCTAAGCAAATCACCAAACAGTAGTTTCTCTAGACTAGTCCCCCTAGGAAGGCCAAGTAGACGAAAAAGGTCAAGCCAGTGATCTGGAGAAAGATGCTCCCCTCTCACATATTTCAAGATAGGAATAGAGGTCTGTAGAGAAAAAGAGAATAAAACGGCATATTTATACACATTTGTATATATTTACAAAGTACAAATTATTTATTTTCATGATTTTTAGCCCTCAAATTTTTAATTACTCTATTATCTTATTTAACAATCTTGAAATCATATTCTTAAACAAAAAAGTGTATAAAACTTTTTATTCAACATTGGTGTTAATACATTCAAATTTCCTTTGTAGTTCAATATATTTTAAAGCATAGATTATTTCTATTCTTATTTTAAGATATGACCCATATTGTACTAGGAGGTATGAATACGCCATAACTTTAACAATAAATTTCCTAGTTATAACTTATTTCCAGTTGGTAGCAGAAATATTTATAATTGCTATGGTTTACTCTACATTCCTATTTTTTCATATAATAGTCACTGAATTGAAAAATATATAAATTAAAATTATGGTTCGGTCACCAAATAGTAAAAAGATAAATGAAAGTTTCAAACATCATTTTTAATTATCAGAAGTAAAACAATCCTACTTTATATTTGTCAACTTCTGATTGTAACTTCACTGTCATAACTGAATGTTCTTCAATCTTCCTTAATCTGTCATGCCAATTCATCAAAAATTCCTCAAACAGATATGTCTTACTCCTATAAAATAATAAAAATACATATTAGAGCTCATATCCCCCCAAAAAACTAAATTATAAGAATCTAAATATTGTTTTTTAATCAAACCGGAAAGTAATCCAATCTTCATTGGCCATTTCCTTAAATCCTTGCTGAAATTCTTCATAAAGGGCCCAAATTTGTGCATAGCCTTCAATGTCTTTAGCGATGCTATATGCTGTAGAGAAGTTAGGCTCGTCTAGTCCAAAATGATGACAATCATCACTATAGAAATAAATATTGAAATATTAAATTAAAAAAATAAAAACTGTACAATGCCATTATTCAAATAAATTGTGTGTGTGTGTGTGTGTGTGTGTGAGAAAAAGAGGGAAAATGTGTGTGTGTGTGTGTGTGTGTGTGTGTGCCTTTTAGTTGAGATAAAGTGAGAGATTGCCTACACTACATGAGAATTTTATTTACATAATGGTCACTTTTTCCAAAGGTGTCAACATGGAGTTGGTAATATATTCAAGGAGATTTTTGAGCATATATCATATATAATATATATAAATGTTTATGATCTTATAAATCTATCAATTAGTCTGAGAATAGTCTTTTCAATTGACTATAAGATACTCTTCATCTAATAGGTATAATGCCATTTAATAAGTATGGAATAAAAACTTCTATTCACCTATAAAAACAATTATTTTATGAATACTTTTATCTAAATAAACCAAACATTAAACAATGTTCAAATTTAAAACCTTGTATTATTTATAAGGTAAACCAACAATCTGGCTTTTTTTTGAAGTCTTTTATTTTTACTATTTATTTTGCTAGATTCATTTTTTCAAATTCAAAGTATTTTTCTGATAATTTTATATATTCCATGTTTTCATTATTGGTTCTCTGAGATATACATGATGGTAGAATCCATTTTGATATCATTATACAAGCATGGAATATATCTTATTCTAGTTAGGATTCCATTATTACAGATGTACATGATGGTGGGATTCACTGTGTTTTCATATATGTACATGGAAAATTATGTCAGATTCATTCCACTGTCTTTTCTTTTCCATTCCTCCTCTCTTCCCTGCATTCTCTATTGGTTTCATTTTTAAATCGGATGAGATCACAAAAACATCACAATCCTCTTAATTTAACATATAAATAAATTTAATTTTCTACTCTATTTCTAGGACTTTCTTGAAATTTGCTTTATTTTACTAGCCTAACATAACCTAACTATAACTCCTAAAAAAGCAGTATGTGAACATGTATTATCTGTAGTTGTTACAACTACTAACGTTTATCAGGAAAGGCATTAAGACAGCAGATAGAATAAAACTGTTAGCTTAACATATAAATGTAAAATTTGTTTTTCAAACTAATCTGTTGTAAAGAAAATAACATACACCAGTTTTTTTCTTATGACTTCAAGATCATCAAATTCAATTTTTTTCTCTTTTATTGACTTTGCACTTTTTTCAAGAGTATTATGTTGGCCAGTTTCAATAACATCATCACCAGGTTTCAATTGGTCCCAACGAGCTTTAAATTTTTCCAGTTCTTGATAATAGATCTGAAGACGTGATTTCACATTTCCTTTCATCACTTCAATCTGTAAGCCAACAAGGTTTAAATAATTTAACACAGAGCAAAATCTCTATTTTCACATTTTTATTTTGAATATTTTGTGTTTCAAAGTGACAATATATCAACAACTTTTCAAAGGATTTTTATCTCAATTATTGACTTCAAATGTAATAAAATAATTCCAATGACATAAAATTAGAATATATATATATAATAACAAAAAATAACCTTCAACCATCATCATTAGATCATTCTTATGACTAAGAGCACTGACTACAACGATCAACAAAAGAGATGTAATAAAAAAAAGTGTTCAAAGATTGATGGTTCTGAGTGTATAGTGGCTTTTCCAGTCTTCTACACGGTCAAGAGCCATCAGACTAAATTCTAGTCAGTAGCTTATGAATGCTATAGATGTATACAACCTCCAGATTATACCCTTAAAAAAGACAGATGGTGCCCCTTTCTCTTTCTCTCTTCTTTATCCCTTACTAGGTAGTTAAGTGGGCCCCAAAGTCATAGAACTGAGGCATCATTTCAGTTTGAAATTTAATTTGAGAAACTTAAGCTCTAATTTTTGGAGTCTTCATTAGAATAGTCAAACTGATATCTTAATAAATTTAGTAATTTAAAAGAGAACATGACCTTCAAAAATCAATTTAAGGCATATACGAGCAGACAAACAAACTCATTTAAGACTAGAAATAAGATTATATTTCAAAGGGACTATTTTCTTCTTGGCGTGGTAAAAATGAAGACAAACCATGTGATACATCATTTACATTAAATATGTATTATTTTACTATAAAGTACTGAGGAAGGTCAATTTAAAGAGCAACATTAAATTCTTATAAATATGGGCTATAATGGAATAAATATAAACAAAAAATTATGTGAGAATGAAGTTTTCATTTTTAAAAAATAATTAAAAGTTTCTTACCTGATCTTTAATCATAAGTTGGTGACTTTCCATCATTAACTCAAATTTATCCCACTTAGCTTTCAGATTACTAATTGTTTCTAAACCCCCACCTGCCACGGTTCGTAAAAGTCTGTTTTTACCTTCAGCTTCTTGAAATAAAGGCAAAATCTAAAGGTTAAAAGAAGAACATGTGACAAAGTATTTCATCAAATCTCTTAAGAATTCACTTATTTTATTTCGTGATTTGCTTTTTTGAAACCAAGATTTGTTTTTAAACAATTCATTAAATTCCCAAATATAAACTTTAGAATGCTTACTTATTATTATACACAAGTTCAACTAAAGCACTTTAACTTCAGTAGTTAAAAGGATAATAAAAGTAGTAATATGAGATGTAGTGAAACCATAAATCAATAAAGATTAATAACCATATCCATTCAAAGTAAAATTCTCATAATAAATGTTTTATTCACAAGAAAATGCTAAAGTCTTCTAAAAGTATTAATATTCTGATTATCCAAAAGCATTGATTAGCTAAATTATTCTACTTTATAGAGAAGAAAAAGCTATGAAAAAAAGCACTCAAGAAATGGACAACTAAAGAAGTGAAATCAAACTCCTACATCTGGAGTTTCCAACTGAAAAGCCCTAAGATGTACATAATAAGCAGTTTGTTAAATAGTCTGGTCATTACTTTCTAAACTGCTTGAATTGCTTCCAAGTCTTTTGAAGCACTATAAGACAATGTGTCCTATAATTAATATTTGTATTTTCACTACTCAACAAAATAGTTAATCCACTAAAAGACTTTTACATATCACCATGCATATATAATAAAAGCAGACAACAATAGAAATTTATATCTCAATAACCCCAGGGCAAGATCAGTTTCACTTGAGAAGCAGAGAAAAGCCAATGGACCAAGAAGCCACGCTGTTCTATCAGTAAGAAAAGTAAAAAAATAAAAAAATAAAAAACTGCAGAACATTTTAAGGTTCACATGTAAACAGAACTTAAGTTAGCTTATAATGACATTATGACGGTTTTCTGGCTTACCTGCCTCAAGTAGTACCCCACAAATCCACTTACCAACAGAGACATATCAAAACAGAATTCTATGACATTTTGCTGCTTAAAACTTAGCAATGACTCCCTAATGTTCTCAGAATACAGCCTAAGATCCTTAATATGGCTCAAGCTTGATTCTGCCCAGTTCCCATGCTACTTCCTACTTCACTTATTACCTCTTATAATGTATCTAACAGCTTACTCTTCCCAGAAAACTGTTTTCCTCTTACTTTATTTTATATCACTTTCATTTCTTTCCTCCTGCTTCATTCTCAGTCTCTTTGCTGCCTCTTCCCATGTTTGAGTCTAAATTTTGCAAGGCTCAACTCTGGTCCTATACTATCTACCTTTACCTACCTTACCAATTTCACCTCATAGCATTTGCTTCCTTGATTATTACATTTCACAAATATCTATCTGTAAAGCTATCTTTCTTGACCATAGCAAGCTCCATCTTTGCCTTAAGATCTTTGTACCTGGTATTCCTTTTTATTTTTTTCATAATAATCCATCTTCAAATTTTAAAATGGTTGTCTCCTGCTTATCTTTATGTCTCAGCTCAAATGATCTCTCTCTGAAAAGGTCTCCTATGATAAATATCCACCCTAACTAACATCCCCTTGGTTAGCATACTGTTTCTGTACCTCCTTTAAACATCCTCTCTCTTACAAACACACACACACACACACAATCCATGAGAATAGAGCACATTCACAGCTGCACCTCAACTCCTACTACAATGCCTGGAATATATCAGATGCTCAATAAGTATCTGTCAAGGAAATAAATGAATGACTGTGCTTTTTCTAAATGCCATAGTTCATAATCATTCCTTCTTTAATTCTTTCTTTGAGACAGGTGTATTATTTTACTCACCTTTAAACCCTCTTTTATATCTTTCAACCTATCACATAAAAGTTTATAATTCCTTCTACAAATGTTTTGATGGGGTGGTAAGTAGTGACTTAACCCAAGGGTGCTTTACCACTGAAATACATCCCTCGTTTTTATTTTGTCTTATTAATTTGAGACAGGGTCTCATAAGTTGCTAAGGGCCTCACTAAGTTGCTAAGGCTGGCCTCAAACTTGAAATCCTCCTGTACCAGCCTTTTGAGGAGCTGGAATTACACGTGTGTGCCCCCACATCAGGCAGTGTATTATTTTTACTCACCATTAAATTCACTTTATAAGTTTAACTCTGTTGCGTAGTAGGGACACATAATAGTTAGTTTACTGACTTGAATTATTTCTTCTTCTGGTCTAAAAATAAATGAAATCAGCCATAATATATTTATAAAATTTCGGCTTGCTTCTTCTGGGCTCTAGTCTTCTAGATACTGTTTTTTTGAATCTTTACCACTCTTTCATATGTCTTTAATTAAAAGCACTTCCATCGTGTGTGTGTGTGTGTGTGTGTGTTCATAATTCAATCCTAACTTCATACTTTAGCATCCTAAAATTATAATTCTGAAGGTAACAGCATGAATTATTCAAGTTTATTCTTATGTAATATGTCCCATTATAAAATAGATTGCAAATGCTTCTGAAAACAACATAAACATTACCATTATTGTTTTATTATACAAACATAGCATCAAAAGTCTGATCAGCTTCAGACAAGATTGATTAAATTATATGAACCTCTTTAAAATGCTGAGATCATATATTTATTTAAGCACATGAAATTACCTAATTTAAATATCTCCAGTAGAGTAAACAATAATTACTTTAATTTGGGAGTCTCACCTCTGGCTTCTGTTCCTGTAGCTTACTGTACTGTAAATTTGCATCACCTATTTCTTCCACAGACTGGGGCATAATTGTTAAGATTTCCATAGCCTCAGTAACAAATGTATCAATTTTATGTAAATGAGCTGAGTAAGTAACATTAAAATATAAGACACATTATTATTACCACAAAAATATTTGATTACATCATTTCTAAATCAAGAAGTGTTAGAAGTAATCACTACATAAAATGCATTATATCCTAAATTATTATCTTTCATACAACAAAATTTCAAAATATGGAATAAGCAAAACAATTTTCTCATGAAATTTTAGATGTTTCACATTCCACTTAAATTTTTTTTAAAAATTAAATGTGTTCATTCTTAGTAAATTTTACTAACAATTAGAAATGTTTTCAGTCTTTTAAATAATATGCTAAAATATCTCAATTTGTTATTTGAAAAGATAAGGAGAAAATACATTATGCCAGAATTCCCTATCTTTCTCAGTAGCATATGCAACAAACTTGATTCTAGTCCAGACTCTAAATAATAAAGATATCTTTAATCTTTAGACCACTAAATAACAAAATGAGGATTTTCTTACTTTTTTTTGGGGAGGGGGTTCTTCTACGTATACATAACAGCAGAGTCCATTTTGATAAAATTATACATACATGGAATATATCTTATTCTAATGAGGGCTCCAGTCTTGCGGATATACACAATATTGGGATTCACTGTGGTATATTCATATATGTACACAGGAAAATTACATCAGATTCTTTCTACTGTCTTTAAATTATTATTTAGAGAAAATATTTTTCATATTTTCTACTTCAGTTTTAATTTTTAATCATTGAGATTCTTATTTTATAACTATCACACTATATGTCTCTACATCCAAAATTAAGTTAACATTAAAATAAAAATTGTTTTTACCCTGGATGGATTTCTTCAAAGAAAGAATAAGCATATCAAATAACTTCTGGATAAGATCATCAATCACAGTCTTCACAGGGTTGCAATTAATATTTAAACAATCAACCTTGACAGAACTGAAAAATGTCAATGAACATATGTGACATAAAAAAGACTAATTAAACAGTCTCCTTAAAATATTATAATAATCTTGTAAAAACATTTTAAAATGTAAGACAAAAGTATTACTCTGATCTTTAAACACATTTAGATTTTAGCTTTAATTTAGTAAAAATGCCTTATTCACATTATTTTGAAGGATTTTGAAGGTTTTCATTGAACAATTTCATTAAAACACTAACTTTTAATCATCTAATGTATCAGTTTTTTTAAAAGCAGCACATTATGAAACATAGAAAATTCAAGAGAATATATTCAAATATTTCAAGCTCTAAATGTCACATATAATTATTTAAATATTTATAAGATAAACTTACTACACTGCAACCAAAATACAAACATAATAATGAAAAGAAAACAAATATAAATGATAGATATAGATTATTACAGCACTAAAGTAATAAATGAAATGCCATTTTCACCTATCAAAATGACAAAAATAGTCCTTAATTTGCATTTTCAATCATGTAGGCAAAATGAGAACCCTCAGAAGTGCTGATGAGAGTATGAAATAATTCAAACATTGTGAAGAACAACTTATACAATTTTAAAATAGGCGTATTTTTTATTTATTAAATGCCAACTTTAGAATTTTTCCTAAGAACTCCAAGACTTGTACATAATTATCTTCATCAAGGCATTAATCTAAGTGCAATAATAGCTAAATTATTATTTATCTATACAATTAAAGATATTTTGAGGATCGGTAACAATATGGCAAAATAGTGGAGAAATTGTTTTAAAAAAAAAGGTCACAATATGACTCAAATTTCCTAAGTATATGTATGCAATACATATAAAGTTTCATATGCTGGAAGTTTGGCCCCCAGTGTAGTGATGAGAGAGGTGGTGGAGCCTTTAAGAGGTTTGACCTAGGATGAGGTGATTAGGTCATTAGCAAATGCTGCCCTTAGAAGAAAGTAATGCTGGTCTCAGGGAGTGGATTATTACAAAAGGGCAAGCCTGACCCTGAATCTTTCTGACTTCATGTCTTGTGATCTTTCCCTCCTACATGCACTCTCATCACCATGGGGTCCTTACCAAAGCCAAGACAATGCCAACACCATTCTTTTAAACCTCTAAAACTATGAGGTGAATAAAACCTCTTTTATTTGTACATTACTCAGCCTCAGAGAGTTTGTTATAGCAATGGAGAATAGACTAATACAACATTCCAATATGTCCAAACCATCAAGTAGCCACTGTTGTACTTTTCAATATTTTTAAAATTTATTTTAAAAAACATACTATTTTTTATTATAAGAAAAAAAAATTTTTAAGACTAATTCTTTTCATGGTATCCTTAATGCAAATTATAATGTTCTAAACAAGGAAAGTTGAATTAGACTCACACTTCTGGGGAAAGTCTCCTATTTATCTCAAGTTATGCACAGTTTAAAAAAGATGTAGAAATTTTGGCCAGAAATACTATTTAGACAGAAATGTTCCCTTTCCAAACCACAGACCAGGTGAGAACCTTAGAAATCAATGTGTTAAGTATTCCCAATTTTATAACTTAAATATAATTTTCTTTAAAGTTTTATTAATTTATTCCCAATCATCAACTAGTTAGAAAAGCCTAAACTACAGTTCTTAGCCAGCAAAAGATACAAGTCACTTTGCCTGATATATGAAGTTATATGATTTCTGAAATCCTGAAACATAAAGTAGCATGATTTCTGGGTTTTAAATTTGAAGATAAATGATCTTGTAAAATCAAAAAATTATATGTATTATTGGTTTTTTTGCTAATGAATTAACATAAAGTGATATAATTAGAGCAAAGAAGTCACAATAACTGACTGTTAAATGCTATGGACAAGACTAACATTCATCTTTCATTTGAAAATATTTATAATATACAGCTGAGATTCCATTCAGCCAAAGAGAGAACAGGAAGATATCTCATTGTATTTCAAAGATATCTACCCAAAAATTATGTCCTTATTATACCATCTTAAATACTTCACTAGAATGTAGCATTTTTAGTCTTATACTTTAAAAAAATACCAATGAAATAAATATCTGTGTATGTGTTTGTACGTGCATTTATATGCATGATAGCTTAGATGCATACATGTTAATTTACTAGCAAGAAATAGCAAATGGTGGCTGAGGATATAGCTCAGTTGGTAGAGAGCTTGCCTCACATGCACAAGGTCCTGGGTTCAATTCCCAGCACCACAAAAAAAAAAAAGAAAGAAATAGCAAAATGGTATGTGGGACACTCATTCTTTTTTTAACTTTGGCAAGGAAACAAAGAGAAAAGCTATCTACAGTAAGGGACAGATAGAAAAGGTAGCAGTGAAGTTCTTGAGTAGTTGAACATCACTAAGTTAGACAGATATCAAAAAAAAGAACTCACAGAGAAGAGAAAACTCATATGCAAGCAATACAAAAACACCATTCCTTTTTTCAAACTAATATTAATGGCACTATCATACTTCACCAAACTCAACTCAAGTCATCTGTCTCTTCTCTATTCCTCAGACCTTGTTTTCCTCTAAAAGTAGTGTATTCTTTACAATACTTCCTCCTCCCCATTTTGAGTACCAAAAACTTAATTTGATTCATTATTACTGGTCTTTGGATGACTAACACATCTAGAATTACTTTATTCTGCCATACAATTCATTGTTTTCAGACTGACTTTCCAGAAGTACAGCTTTGATACTGATACATTGCTCTTTAGAAATCTTCAAAAGCTAATTATTATAAAATTAATAAAATTCAGATCCCCTATTTCAGAATTTAATACTCTCCCAAATCTGTACTTGAATCAATTTTTTTCAGTACAACTTAAATCATACCTTCTCTCACCTCTCATTCTCATTTCCAGGTCTCAAAATTCTAATTCAATTGTTACTATTCTAACAAAGCTTTCCCTGATTTTGGCCCAAATGTATGGGCGTCACCATCCTCTGAATCCTCACAGTTTTAGTTCAGCCTCTAGTAAGGAATATGGACTATTCAATTTGTTATTAATGACAATTAAAAATTAACATTTATTGAACTTATCCCTGTACTGCTAATTTATGTGCAAATCACTAATTTAACTCACAAAATGCTATACCATTGTTGCATTTTAAAGTTGAAGAAATTTAGGTTCACAATTTTAATGACCATCAAAGTCATGCAGCTGCTAAGAGCCACTAATTACTCCTCACTGTACTTTATTTATTAAATGTACTTGTCTACCTGCATTACCAGAGAGTAAAGCAACTTAATTTCAAATTCACTATTTTGTACCCCTAGAGCACAAGTTTTGCCTGTTATAAATCCTTACCAAATATCTATTAAAACAAACAATAAATGAATTAATAAAAGTGATGTTATCTTTTGTAGGTAATATATATATTATTACATGAGGCCTTTCATTGAATATTTATTGCCAAAAGAAGTTCCAGTGGTGGGAATTTCAGATAAACAAGGGGGACACATCCTCAAGTAGCTGGTTATAAGAAACCCTTCAGAGGTTTTGTCCACATTTAAAGTAATACCTAGATGCAGCACCATATTATTGTATACTTCCTAAGGCTTTCTAAAAGGGAGCAGAGCAGTACAAAAGTAGAGTTAAACAGCATTAGCTTTATATTCTCTAGTATGCTCTCTCCAGTAGCTTCTGGGTTGATGCATATCAATTACCAGCTCCTAATATCAAATATGAATAGAAGCCTCTTCCCCTAGTTTTTTCTACCCAACTAGATGCCAGCCAGCAGAGGATCTAGAAGGGAAATTTTTTCATTCTATGTAAAGCCCCACCCAAATGACACTCAGATGTCAGAGCAGAGAACAATAGGAAAGAACAAGCTGATCTGATTTCAGTCCCACTGAATAGAAAGTACCCTTACTATCCATGTCAAAATCTATTATGAGGGCTGGGGTTGTAGCTCAGTCATAGAGTTCTTACCTAGCACATGTGAGACACTGGGTTCAATCCTCACCATCACATAAAAATAAATAAATAAATAAAATAAGAGTATTGTGTCCATCTACAACTGAAAAAAAATATATTTAAAAAAAGGTATTTTGATACATAAGTACGACATTAACCTTGGAAGTCGTTCTACTTCTTTCCCTTTTGTTTTCAGTGCTTTAAAGTTTTTCTCCCAATCATGTACAGTAAAAAGATGCTTGTCCACCAGAGCTTCCATATCAACTTGCCCAATTACAATCCATTCCTATGTAAGAAACAAAAATATATCATTAAATAAACAGACCTAATAAATTGACATTTAAAAGATTATGATCCAACCATTAAGACAAATAAACTGAAGAAAATGTGGCCTATTCAGATAAATGTCAATTCAAATAAGTAAATGTAACCATTACTACATACACTAAAGAATGAAGAGGAGGAGAAAAAGATTCAATATGAAAATACAGTAATCAAACTTTCTAAAGAAGTTAATAAACCCTTTCTTTAGATTATCTTCTCAAATTAGATGTACACAAAATACCAAGATAAAATCACTCTGTAAAGCCAAAATTCACTAAAAGTTACAAATCTGAAAGTATCCATATTTACCAAATAGATTCTAGAAATTTAAAATGCAAAAACACTGTAAAGGCGTTAAGACACTGAACAAATTCAGTAAAATGTCTTCAGTATCAATACAAATAAGCCATGAAATCGGGACTTCTAATTGGAGTGAGTTAGTATGATTCACTTAAGCAGAAATGAGTAATCATGCTCCGCATAATAACAGAATGACAAATCAGCATCTCTGGTTTGCCATATTTTAATTTAATGCCACATAAGATAACCTGTACATTTAATGCTAATTCAATTAACTGAAATATACAATAGAAGGATGGAAAATTATATGTTCTGCACCTTATGTTGATGTAAAACAGCTGACAATCTTCTAAACAGATCTTCTGCTTTGCTGTAAATAGTAAGAAAACCACTTGCATTTCTATCAATCATAATAGAAAAAATAGATTCATCTCCTGCATCACCCACTCCTTTAAACTGGTTTGGAATACCAATGAATCTCTTCATTTCTCTATAATACTTAGCCCGAATTTCTTCAAAAGGGGGCCTGAACTGTAACCGACTCTGTCTGAAAATAAAATATAAATTTAATTACATATATTATAATTTACACTTTAATTTAAAATATAAAATATTAGAAAATTAAGTTGGGTTTAAAAATATCTTACTTGTAAATTAAGTCTATATTTATTTCTGGCAGATTTTCATTAAGTGCTTCTAGGCCCATCTGATACTGATGTTCCAGAGCTTTATATAGTTGATGGTTCCAGTGCTGCTTCCATGCATGCATATCACTTGCTTGGAATCCCTAATATGTTACATTCACATTTTTTTATTTAAAAATTATGTGGCAGAATAGATTTTTATTTAATACATTCATGTCACATAAATTATACTTAAAATAAAAAAACTCATTTTAAATGCTTTAAAATATGTAACTCCTTAATTGGAACTTTTAGTAAGAGAATTTTCACAGCATCAAATATGAAAATATCTAATCTTCATGCTTATAAATAGTATATAAAAAGATCAGTAAAATGTAAAAATCAAGCTAATATTAAATGAATTTCATATCTGTACTTTGTTTTATACTGCAATAACACAAACAAGGCTTATTTTATGAGTATTTCAGTCGTTTTTCAAAATTCCCATGAAGTATAGCTCTTCTTTTCCCTGCCTACACCCTAAATAATCTACAGGATATTTAAGAACATGAAAAATTTAAGATATTAGATGGATAGTTTGCATATTATTTTTGTTTTCATACAATCATAATTGTATCAATTCAAATAATTTGGGGGTTTTCTGTTTTGGGTACTGGTGATTAAACCCAGGGGCATTTAGCCACTAAGCCACACCTCCAGCCCTTTTTTAGGTTTTATTTAGAGACAGGGTCTCCCTGGATGGTTTAGGGCCTGGCTAAATTGCTGAGGTGGGCTGTGAAATCACAAGCCTCCTGGCTCAGCCTCCCAAGCTGCTGGGATTACAGGCCTGTGCCACCACACTCAGCCCTGGGGTTTTACTTAAAGTTTTAAAAAGTGAAAACTATTTAAGAGAGCTAATTCACATTCAAGTAAGATCCCACTACCAGCTATTGTGTATCAGGCTCTGTGCTACTTGCTGTATATACATCATCTTATATCAAAATGTGAATAAAACTTGAGTTTCATCCTACCCCCTAAAAAGGAAAAATTGTGACAAAGAGTTCTTTTGATCATTAGGCTTCCATCTAATCTGTGTTCTATAGATGTCACAGTCACCTAAAAGATAATTAACAAATGATAGATATTTAAGTACCAAGTCAGAAAAAAACAAACTCTGAATTGAAGGATTAGGCATTCCATAAGACAAATAGACCTGATTTTTATATTCTTAATGGAAATTCATTGTTAATTTATGGCCTTTACATGTAATTCAAAGAATTCTAAATTTGATAGGAATTCATAAGCAAAAATTTAAAAGATAACCTTTATGAACTTCTCATCAGTTCATATACTCACATACTGAAAAGATCATATTATTATACACACAAAGTAAAACATAATCTACCTGTGCTTCTACACTTGCTAAGCCAGTTCTCAGTTCCTGTAATCCATCTTTCCAACGCTGCTGCTGCCGAAGTAGATCAATATTCATAAGAACGACCACCTATTAAAAATGAAAGTATAATGCTGGAGGTGTGTTCAGTGGTAGAGTACTTACCTGGCATGCATGAAGCCCTGGGTTCAATCCCAGCAACACAAACATAAACAAGTAATAATAATTTAATTTTTTTTAAATTAGAGCATAATAATCTTAAAGTGTTGATGGAAAAATAATAACTTTCCTGTAGAAAAAACTGACAAGACACTATCCTAACCAAGTGATCAAATATGACTCAACCTATAAGAAATTTAACAACTTCCTGATGTACCAAGAAGGGCTAAACATTTCTATAATATTCATACCAAACTTGCATGAGAAAATGTCATATAAACCTACATTTAGAGACACTCCACAAATAACTGACCAGTACTTATCAGAAGTATCAAGGTCATGAAAAATAAGGAAATACTGAGGAAGAGAGGAATACAGAGACTCAACAACTAAATGCAAACTAAGAAACTGGATTATATTCTAGAAAAGAAAAAGAATATTAGTGGAAATACTTGTAAAATTCAAAAGTCTATCTCCTGGTTTTGATAACCATACTATGATTACTCAAGTTGTTCACATTGAGGGAAGCTAAGTAAAGTGTAAATGTGAACTCTGTACTATTTTTGAAATTTTAAGTCTCAAATTATTTCAAAAATAAGATTTTTTAAATTGTGTTCCAAGCCGGGCACAGTGGCACACGCCTGTAATCCCAGCAGCTTGGGAGGCCGAGGCAGGAGATTGTGAATTCAAAGCCAGCCTCAGCAAAAGCGAGGCACTAAGTAACTCAGTAAGACCTTCTCTCTAAATATAACACAAAATAGAGCTGGGGATGTGGCTCAGTGGTCAAGTGCCCCTGAGTTCAATCCCTGGTACCACCTTCCCCCCAAAAATTGTGTTCTAATTAATTTCATAGCTTATTCAATTGTATAAGCAATACATACCTTTTCACAAAATGTAGTGTGCCATTTTCTCAGTTTTCTATTTTCAGTAGCAAGTCGTTCAGCAGCATTTTGGAGCTTTTGGATGTAGCCTTCTAATTCTTTAGGATTATCCCAAGTAATCTGTGACTTTCCTCCACTTCCTGCTTTTGAATTCTATGGTATAATAAATGACATTTAGTATTTAGATATATATTTTTTTTCCAAAAGATTCAATTCTATATCATAAGCCCAATTATCCCCAAAGCTGACTTGCAATAAATAAAATATAGCCGAATATGGTGACATATACCTGTAAACCCAGGGGTTAGGGGGCTGAGGTAGGAGGATCACAAGTTCAAAGCTGGCCTCAGCAACTTAGTGAGGCCCTAAGCAACTTAGCAGGACATTGCCTTAAAATAAAACATAAAAAGGGCTGGGGATGTGGCTCAGTGATTAAGTGCCCCTGGGTTCAATCCCCAGTACCAAAAAATTAAAATAAGAAAGTATATAATAATCTCTCAATTTATAAATTTTATAGTCCAGGCAAGACTGAGTAGCTCTATTTCTTCCAGGGTCTCCCTCTTGTAACTAAAACCCCTACATATAACACAGCAAAGAAGCATAGGAATATTAAATGGTAGAATGAAAAGAACAGATAGTCCAAACATTTCAGGAATTAGGCAACAACATACCTAGGCTTCCTTAATATCTCCTATATATTCTGGATAGGTCTTTGGAGAAGACTGAAAAACACTTCAAGAAGTATGTTCTGGGGCTGGGGTTATGGCTCAGCGGTTGAGCGCTTGCCTCGCATACGTGAGGCACTGGGTTCAATCCTCAGCACCACATAAAATAAATAAAGATATAAAAAAATAATAGCACATCATTTAAAAAAAAAAAAGAAGTATGTTCTCTTGAGACATTAGGAAAATAGCAGCCTCAGCTCAGAATATCTTGAGGAATGCCCAATATACACTGGCCAAATACCAAAACAAAACCACCCTCTCCTTGTAGTGTCAGTGGGACCAAATGAAGAACTGATCTCCTATCCCTACTTGTAAAAGCAGCCAGTGTTCTGATTCCCCTGCCAAGGTATTGTTCGTGGGGCTAAAGAGGAAACTGGGTTTGCAACACCCTGCATGCAGGCAGTGAGATAACACAGGTTATGCCTCATTTTCACAGGATGGAGGAGAAAAGGAGGCACTCCTTTCACTCCTCTCATCTGCAATCAAATAGTGCAAATCAATATTCCATCTTCTTTACAATGGTTCCTGCAGGGTCCAGCAGGAAAAACTATATATATACCTATCCTGCCCTCAGAATGAAGATTTTCTAAAATGTAAGGATTAAATATTACTGAGCATCATGATATCATGTCTAAATGACCAAGATATAATTGAAAATCATTCATGACATCAAAAACTAGGAAAACCACAACTTACGTGAGAAAGGACTATCAACAGATGCCAATACTGAAATGAATTTGATGCTGGAATAATCTGACATGAATTTTTAGGCAGCCACCATAAAACTGCTTCAACAAGCAATTACAAGTTCTCTCAAAACTAGTAAAAAAAATTTTTACAAAGAAAATTTTCAGAAAAAAATTGAAATGTGTAGAACTGAAAAATATAATAACAAAAAAAATTTTTCAAAAAACTTCTTAGATAAAACCAATTATGGAGATGTCAGAAAATGGAATCCGTGAATTTAAGGACAAAGCAATCGAATTCACCCAATGGAACAAGAAAGAAAATAGAAGAAAATGAAATGAAAATCTCAGGGAACTCTGAGATAAAATAACTAATACACAAATACAGACATCCTAAAAAGAGAAGAGAAACTGAAATAGGTATACAAAGAAACAATGACTAAAAACATCAGAAATTCCACAAAAGACAAAATCCTGAATATGAGTGAACCCCAAAAAGATCAAACTTAAAAAATCCTATGCCAGACCACATAATAATAAAATTTCTCAAAATTAAAGACAAAAAAAATCTTTGAAATCTTGAAAGCAGCCAAAGACACAAAGCATTACTTTGAAAGTAATACAAATCTGAATGACAATGAATTTCTCAACTGAAACCTTGGAGACCAGCAAAAAGAAAAACAATACTTTTAAAGTGTTAGAAGAAAAAAACTGTCAAACATGAATTTTATATCTGGTAAAAATATCCTTCAGGAAAGAAGAGAAACAAAAACATTCTCAGACAAAGAAAAACTAAGAAAATTTGTCATTAGCCTATCTACTCTTAAAGCATGGCTAAAGGAATAATAAACCGATGACCAATCAAAGAAGCCTGGAACTTCAGAAAGGAAAACAGAACACTGGGATGAGTAAAAATAAATAAACACAGACAGATAGACATAGATATACACACATACACACATACACACACATACAGAGTAAACTATCCTTCTCACAAGTTCCTTAAATCTTATATGTTAACTGAAGCAAATACTCCAGACTAATATATAAAAGTAAAGAGGATAAAGAGACCTACATGGAAGTATGGTTTCTATACTTTAAGTGATAAATGTTAACACAGAGTAAGTCTCTGAAATATAATAGCTGATGAATGAATAAAACTAAATAATCATAAAAAATCAATAGAATTCTCTGTGAATCAGTTTAAAAAGCACTTATTGAGTAATTACTGCATACCACTTACTGTTCTATTGCTAGAGTCCCTGCCCTCCAAAATTCTACTTATTTTTTCAAATGTTTCATGTCTATGCAGACTAAAAATATGTTTCAAACCATTACAGATACATAGTAACATACAATTTAAACACTACTGTGGACTTTCCTAATTTCACATGCACAAACATTTAAATAAACACAGATAAAGAGCAAATTAAGTCTTAAATTAAAAAATCAGAAGATGCTAGAAAATCACTAATGAACCTTATTTATAAGGACTTCAAATATTAGTGGAAAATAAATTTAATAGCCTATAAATCTTATATTATCTATATTAATGCAAACAATGAAAATCAATACCAAAACATGTGAAATATTATAACTTTAAATCTACAACTGGAAAAAAA
This sequence comes from Xerus rutilus, assembly GCA_028644305.1. Lineage (NCBI taxonomy): Eukaryota > Metazoa > Chordata > Mammalia > Rodentia > Sciuridae > Xerus > Xerus rutilus. The sequence continues at coordinate 78,253,166 of CM053399.1, read as the reverse complement.
ATGTTCCGTGCTAAGAGTGAAGGAAGAAACTGGGGAACAAAGAAAGTCTAGATTGATGGCTATATTAAACAAAAGGATATACTGAAAACCTAAGAAATAAGAATTACTACACATGTAAAATCTAATTTTAAAACATAAAAAGTACACCAACCTTAATTATCTGTTCAAATGCTAAGGCAGATTGTAACATCATTGGCCTCTGACTTTGAATCATTTGTTGATCAATAGAATTATAAAAATGTGCCACCTACAAAGTAAAACTCTAGTTAGCAATAATTGAAAATAAGTAACAGACTTCATTTTTTTAGTTTTAATTTTTCTTCATCTTTAATTAAATAGAAATTATAGCTTTTCAATCCTAAGATTAAACTGAAAATAAGTTTTTGTCTCAATACAATCAACACACATATGCTAAGTTCTTACAATTTGTCAACTCATGTCCTGAGGGTGATTAAACAAAAATAAAACCAGGTCCCAGGAATCAAAAAGTTAACAGTCTCATGAAGAAAAGGGCCAGTAAGACATGTCAAATGCTAAAAAAATTGAATTCTTAACTCCTATACCTCTTGAAACCTGCTCCCTCCTTTTTTAGTACATACCATAATTACCCATTTCTTAGATCAAAGATTGTCTTTATTCTCTTACATTCAACATCAACAAAATCCTATTGCCTATACTTTTAAAATATATCTTGAATCCAACCACTTCACACTATCCCTCTAATCCATGCACCCTCATCTCTTGGCATAACAGTCTTCTAATTAGTTTCCTTGGCCAGATATGGCCTCCAATAGTTCATTCAAAGCAGCCAGGATGATCTTTCTTAAATTATGTACCACACCTCTTGCCTACTCAAAAGTTAATGACTTTTAATACACTTGAGAATAAAATCCATAATCCCAAAACTCTTATTAAAAATCTCCCAATGGTTTCCCAATACAATAAAAAAAGAAATACAAATACAAATCCCATGCATTTATCCCAGCATATAAGATTCTATATAAACTGGCCATTATTCCCACCACAGGTCTCTCCCTCATTTTACTGGAACAAAACTGGTCTTCTTACTATTATTCTATCCTACCAAGTAAGGCTTCCCTAAGGAACTTTGCATCTATCATTCCCTCTGGCTGGAACAGTCTTCCTCTACACATTTGCAGGGTTCATTTGCTCACTTTATATCATATCTCTTCTCAAATGTTACCTTTTCATCAAGGTCGGACATGTGCACTCTATATAAAATATCTGTGTGTGTTACTACCTCTTTAATAGATTTAGTTTGCTTCAAAGCACTTATCATCACCCAGCATTGTATTAGCTATGTGTTTGCTGTGTCTCCTACTGGAATGATAGCACTAAACACAGTGCCAATCTGATTGTACACAATAAATATTTGTTGAGTTAACCAAGGAACCAACAAATTGAGATACCTGAAAGGTACAGTGGTGGACAGAAGACATTGCCAACACTGTTGGGGGTAAAGAAAAGATTCAAGGAATAAGATAAAGATGATATCCTGCAGTAAGTATGAGGAGTCTAAAGAGATATTGTCTTAATTTTTGTATTCCAACACCTCACAAAATTCTTGGCACAGAGTATGTGCTTAAAAGATAAATAAGTTTAGAACACCCTCTTCTTCACACTGATGTGCAATGAAAATATACTTTATTTGGAGAAGAATACCCATTCTACTCATTTGGAACCACAAAAGTAGGCCTAAGCTGGGAATATAGCTCAGTGGTAGAGCACACACAAGATCCTGGGTTCAATACACAGCACCAAAAAATTAAATAAAAACTTAAGCCCAGAAAAAGCACAATCTGGAAGACAAGAAGCAAGAGAATATATAATATTACAACAATTTGACCATACTGCTCTCTCTCCAACATTCTACTTCATACTCCTCACTCTAGCTAAATATATCTGCTCATAAATAAAGGTACATAGAAGTAGATTTTCCCAGTTGTTCTTCCAAGGGTAAGTATAAATATTATATAATCATTCACTCATTTGTTATGCTCTACTGTAACAGACTGAATACTTAAGAAACAAAAGTGAGCAAGCCTCTTTGCTTTTGCTTAAGAGCTCCAATGAAATCATCACACATTCCCTGGTGTACTTGAAAGATTATGTGAATATTCTTCCTGACTCACATCAATCATCAATCCTTTCTAAAGACTTAACTCATACTACTTCTATGCCTACCCAGAAAAAGAACTGAAAATTCCCACGTCTGTGCATTCACAGGACTTTGAACATATATAAGATAGTACTTACAATACATTAAATATTGTATCTGCTTTTTCTCATAACTGGACTATAAATAAATAAATACAGGTTTTGGAGTCAGAAAGAGTTGGTATCAAATTCTTGATTTTTAACCTCCTAGCTATTTGTAACTTTTACATATGTGATCTCTAATTAGATAAGTAGTAAATTAGAGGATTAACTGAAATATAGTAGCTCCCCCTTTATGTACAAGAGATATGTTCCAGCTGGGGTTGTGGCTCAGTGGTAGAGCGCTTGCCTAGCACAAGTGACGCACTGGGTTCAATCCTCAGGACTATATAAAAATAAATAAATAAAATAAAGGTATTATGTCTATCTACAACTAAAAACAAATTTTAAAAAAAGAAATGTTCCAAGAGCCCTACTGAATGTCTGAAACTGTAGATACTGCTGAACCTCATAATTTAATGACTTTTCTATATTAACTAAGCACTTATCACGTATCGTGGCCATAAATTCTGCAATTTAATGTGTGACAACAAAATTAGCACAAATTTCTTTTTCCTTCTTCAAAATTTCAGATAAAAGATTAATCCTTTACTGTACATCTTGTCAACCTCAGCACATAATTTTTTTCTTTCCTCATTAGGCTGAGAACTTTCACTTAAAGTTAACACTTCACAGATTCTCTTTGGTATATCCAAATTGCCAGCATCATTATCCTTTTGTTTTGGGCCCATTACTAACCAAAATAAAGGTTAGTTGAACATAAGCACTGGAACACTATGACTGATCAGATCTGATAACAGAGATGGCTTCTACAGGGTGGTCGCATTTACAGAATGGACACTGGATAAAGGGATATTCAGTCCTGGACAGGAAGGAGGAAGATGGCAGATTTCATCATCCTACTTATTTGCTTATTTCTAGGGCTGGGATTGTAGCTCCCTGGTAGAGCGCTTGCCTCACATGCATGAGGCACTGGGTTCAATCCTCAGCACCACATAAAAATAAATAAATAAAATAAAGATATTGTGTCTATCTACAACTAAAAAATTTTTAAAAAAAGAAAGTTAAACTTATAAAAAAATTGCTTATTTCTGGAAATTTCTGTTTAATATTTTCAAACTGCAGTTGACTATAGGTAAATGAGACTATATCTATCACATAGCCTGACATTTAATGAGCACTCAAAGTTTAGTTCATTCTCTCCCTCTAGACCAGTTATTCTCAACTGCAGCTGATTTATACCCCAGAGGACATTTGCCAATGTCTAGACATACCTTTTATTATCAAGACTAGGCAGATACACTGGAATATACTGAGTGCAGGCCAGGGATACTACGAAATGTTCTACAATGCAGAGAAAATTCCCCAGGAAAAAATTAGTCCAAACTATTAAAAGAACAAAAGTGAGAAATCCTGTGCTAGACTACAATAGTTATCTTTTCATTTCTCACTACACAATAACTAGCAGAGCAGGTGCTCAGTGAATCTTTGTTGAATGAAAGCACAAATGAAAGGTCAAACACACAAGATATTGCTCCTGCCTGCTAAGATATTTTTTCTACCCTCTAACATCTACAATCAAGTGAGAGAAAAGATGAAAAAAAATCCAATATAAGTGATTTCCATATCACACATAGAATATTCAACAATCATGTAAAGGAACACACAATAGAGAAAGTAACTTTTATGTTGGAAACTGAACAATGACACTGGGTTTTCCAATCAGAGAGAACAGATTTTAGTGCATGGAAACATGCCCAGAGAAAGGCCAAGTTTCATATTACCAAAGTATATATAGTACTTTTGTTTATATTTAAATGCCCCCCAAAGCTCCATGTGTTAAAGGATTGGCCCCCAGAAAGGTACTACTGGGAAATGGTGGAATCTTTAAGAGGTAGGGACTAGTGGGAAGTCTTCAGGTGAGAGAGTGCCCTTGAAGGGAATTATGTGACCCACTGCTATGTCTCTGCTATCTTTTTTGCTTTACAGCCATGAAGTGAGTAATTTTGCTCTACTACATGTTCCACCATAATAAGCTGCCATGCCACAGGCCCAAAAGCAAGGGGACCACCAAATCATAGACTGAAACTTTCAAAATGTGAGCCAAAACAAATCTTTTCTCTATGTGTTAATTATCTCAGGTATTTGCTATAATATTTGACTAATAACACATAGAATACATAACAGGGGAGAATATAAGCAGTGCCAAACCAGTAAGTAAGTTGGGATATTATTAAGAAAAGCCTCACATGCCATGCTGAGGAGATAGACAATAAGGTGATAATATTGGTGTTAAAAAAAAATGATTTAATGGTGCTAAGGAAATGGCTAAAAATAAAGACCAATCTATTAACCTGGGAATTCCCCAATAATCTACCCCCAGAAGGCAAGCAGAGGACTCTAATCAGAAGGTCCTTTAAAACTTTTGCAAGTAACATGAAAAAAAGAGGAAAAAAGAAATAACATTATTCTATTTTTCTAAATGTTTGAATGAAAAACAAGAACAACTGAAATTAATGAATTCTTAGGTTATAAACTAAATTGTGTAATGTAATCATTTAGCAAGCCATAATATCACAAGTTAATAATGCTGCTTGTCAATTAACCCACAAAAATCAAAAGTAGAAAATGAAGCCTTTATCACATTCTAGTTTAATGTAATGAACTCAGAATAGACATGTTTTCAAAAATATAATTTCATACTTGTTTAAGAATAATTGCTTGCTTGCAGAATTTCTGTGCAATGTTCGCAACTTGCTGTATTTTGGCAGGAATAACAAAGCCAAGGGCAGAAAGCTGACGAACTTCTCTTAGAAGAATCACCAAACGATCAGAATAATGCACTTTCAATGATCCATCACTAGGATCCAATTCCATAATTCGACTATTAGCCTCAATACTACAAAAAAATAATAATCTTTTAAGTGTCATGTTCTCACTCTTGACTAATAAAATACACAATAGTTTTTACTTCTCTGTAAATGTAGTTTTAAAGTTAAAAAAAATTTTTTTAATTACAGCTTTTATGCTTTTTTTTCACACATTATCAATCCAGATTTTGGAAATAAAATATAAAATCCAAAATATATTATCACACTAATATTTCAACTAAGCAATTTTCTGTTTGTCAGTTTGTTTGGTTTTGGGTACCAGAGATTAAACTCAGGGGCACTCAACTACTAAGCCATATCCCTAGTCCTATGTTGTATTTTAGTTAGAGAGAGGGTCTTACTGAGTTGCTTAGTGCCTCGCCATTGCTGAGGCTGGCTTTGAACTCACAATCCTCCTTTCTCAGCCTCTTGAGCCCCTGGGATTACAGGTGTGTGCCACCATACCTGGCACAACTAAGCAGTTTTAAAGTCAGAAAAATCAATCTCCTAACTGTCAGCTAAGACTCAAAAATGACATATCTACAAATAAAAATTTTGATTTTTTTCTCTAAGGGTAACTTTGATTGTTTTTAATGTTCTACTTTCTTCTTTAATACTTTTATTAAAGGAGCAATGATAAAATAAATCTAAATAGTAAGAATAGAGACATTTAAATGTTTCATTCCTCTACCCTTTGTTTTACTAAGGATTATCCTTTCTCTGTTTCTTATAAAGACTTTAATAGCAAATACTATTTTGGAGCACTCAAGTCAGCATGGAAATATGAAAATGATGAACTAAATTAAAACATAAAATATTATGTTTTCATCACTTTCTTTCAGAAGTAGGTTTATATAATGCACATTCTTTCAAATCATTTTCATAATTAAGAAAACTTGCAAGTCTTAGAAAGTCATCTACTTTTGAAAGAACAAATCTAATTAATAACAAATACAACAAAGTATAATACAAAATACTTATTTTTAAAATGACTTAAAATGATGAGTTAGTACAAATTTTGCTTTACACACATAAAGCAAAACTATAATAGTGACTCTTTACTCAGGACTGATCTTCAAAATTAGTTTGTAAAAATCAGCATTTCTAAAATGTGTTCGAAAACATACAGATGATTCCATGAGACAGTAATAGGTTTAACACCAAAATAAAGGCAGAAGAGGAGTTTCATTACCAAATAAGAAATAATAGATTGAATAAAGTTAAACAGACTTTTTTAAAGCAGATCTCAGATCCCTGGTAGGTTACCATATAATATCTTTATTTTATTTATTTATTTTTATGTGGTGCTGAGGATCAAACCCAGTGCCTCATGCATGCAAGGAACGCGCTCTTCCACTGAGCCACAGTCCCAGCCTGGATCTCTTATGTTTTACATACAAAATGTGAAAGGAAAGAGTTAAATTGCCATAAAGTTGTAACCATTATGCTCTAGAACCCTTTGGTTCCTACATTCTTCCTACAGAGTCAGAATTCTAGAAAAGAAAAAAATTAATTCAATTTAATTAATTAAAAGCACCACTTTTGGCCTAATTATCCTTTGTATCAGTCTAGGAGGAAATAGGATTTTATATAATGGACAAAGTTACTTTTATTTTTCATTTTATTTTTATTTTAAATTTATTTGCTCTACTGGGGATTGAATCCTCGTGCATGTTAGGCAAGTGCTCTACCACTGAGCTACTACCCTAGCACAAAGTTACTTTTAAAAAAATGTGGTCAGGGGCTGGGGTTGTGGCTCAGTGGTAGAGCGCTTGCCTACCATGTGTGAGGCACTGAGTTTGATTCTCAGAACCACACATAAATAAATAAATAAAATAAAGATTCATCAAAAACTAAAAAAAAAAATATTTAAAAAAAAAAAAAAGATCTGTTCAAGCATAGAGCAAGCTCCTGTGGTCCCAGTTACTTGGGAGACTGAGAGAAAAAAATTGCAAGTCCAAGGCAGCTTCATCAACTTAGCAAAAACCTGTCTCAAAATTTACAAATTAAAAAAAAAGCGGGGTGGGGGGTGGAGGGTGTAGCTCATTGGTTAAGTAACCCTGTGTTCAATCCCCAATACTGCAAAAAATATAATAATAAAAATGTAATTTACAGTTTAAAGAGTGTGTGTGTGTGTGTGTGTGTGTGTGCGTGTGTGCATGCAACAGTGCATATGCAATATTTGTGCCAAAAGGGAAGAAAAGTATATATGAAAAAATGACAAAAAAAAAAGGAGAGGGAAAGCCTAATTCCCAAACAGAAATTTGCAATTCTAGACAAAAGCCTTTAGAAGCAAATGGGAGGCAGGTGGCCAAACTAACTATATCATCAAAGTTTCCAATCTTAATGACTTAAACTTAATGATCAACTAACAAAAACAATTAAAGGAAGAACATGAAAATTTGAAAAAGGAAAAGGCTGATTAACTCCATCTTGATGTTTGGATTAATGATATATGATTTTGGATTTTACAGTTCAGATTATTTATACTTACCACAGACCAGATCTGGAATCAGACAAACCTGATTGAATTTCCCTGGACCAATCATCAAATTGTTCTTGTTCATATAGTTTAAACTGGTCTAAGAGATCTTCAGCACTTCGATGGAAAGATCGAAATCCTGACAGGTCAGACAAAAGAGCCTCTGCAATCTTGATAGTATCATCTACCTTAAAAAGTCAAATTACAGAGATACATATAATTTATATCTTAACAAAATTAGCATAAAATAAAGAGCTCCCTTCTCTGATCTATGGTTCAAAAATCAGTTTCCCTTTCATCTGTAAACATTAAAACAGAAGATTTGTCAGAGAATCTAAGAATATCAATCCTGCCATACTTCTGAATGATACAATCTTGGAATAGCAAAACACAAGAGGATAGCCCATTCAATGCATAATTTGAAAAGTAAAGTAAGAGAAAGTCAAAATATTTTCATGTTTATTAGAGTGTTTTTTATTTATTAGAGCATTATTTATTGGCATTTATTACAGCATTATATCTAGTAGTTGAGCTCACTTTTACAATATCAGATATACAGAGGTTTCCAAATATTTGTGCCTCAAAAGTTTTCAGAGAAAACTCCAAGAACTACAATAATCCTAAACATAGCAATATTTCTGACCCTTAGCTAAACACTCTGGTTGAAAGCACAAACAAAAATTAGACCAATATGAATGTCAACTAAAGGGAGAAAAGTACCTTTCCTCCATAACTATACAAAGATTATTGTAACACCCTAGAAAGCTGACTGATAGAATCAAGCAGAATATTGCAGAAAATAAAACATCAAAATTACAAACTTGAATAAGAAGTACTATCAAAAATGCTAGCTTGCCAAAAACATCCATTGGAGAAAAGACAGCCTCTTCAACAAATGGTGCTGGAAATCCATATGTAGCAAATTGAAACTGAACCCCTATAGCTCAGTATACACAAAACTCAACTCAAAGTGGATTAAAGACTTAGGCACTAGAACAGAGACCCTGCAACTAATAAGAAAAAGTAGGCCCAAATCATCACCATGACTTCCTTAACAAGATTCCTAAAGTGCAAGAAGCAAAATCAATAAATGGAATGGATTTGAACTAAAAAGCTTCTTCTCATTAAAAGAAATAATCAATAACATGAAGAGAGAGCCTACAGAATGGGAGAAAATCTTTACCACATGCAGCTTAGATAGAGAATTAATCTCCAGGATATATAAAGAACTCAAAAAACTCAACACCAGAAAAAAAAAATAACCTAATCAATAAATTGGCTAAGGAATTGAACAGACACTTCACAGAAGAAGAAATACAATCCATCAACAAATATATGAAAAAATGTTCAACATCTCTAGCAATTAGAGAAATGCAAATCAAAACTATGATTTCATCTCACTCCAGTCAGAATGACAATCATCAAGAATACAAGCAACAATAAATGTTGGCGAGTATGTAGGGAAAAAGGTACACCCATACATTGCTAGTGGGACTACAATTGGTGCAACCATTATGAAAAGCAGTATGGAGATTCCTCAGAAAACTCGAATGGAACCACCATTTGACCCAGCTATCCCACTCCTCAGTTTATACCCAAAGGACTTAAAATCAGCATACTACAGTGACACAGCCACATCAATGTTTATAGCAGGTCAATTCATAATAGCCAAAGTATGAAACCAATCTAGGTGCCCTTCAACAGATAAATGGATAAAGAAAATGTGGTACATACACACAATGAAATATTACTTTGCCTTAAAGAAGAATGAAATTATGGCATTTGTAGGTAAATGGATAGAACTGGGCAATATCATGCTAAGCGAAATAAGCCAATCCCAAAAACCAAAAGCCAAATGTTTTCTCTGATATGTGGATGCTAATTCACAATGGGAGGAAGAGCTAGGGAAAAATAGAGGTACTTTGGATTACGTAGAGGGGAGTTAAGGGAGGGGAGGGAGTATCAGGGTAGGATGGATAATAGAATGACTCAGACATGATTACCCTATACACATATGATTACACAACCAGTATGATTCTACATCATGTACAACCAGAAGAATGAGAAGTTATACTCCATTTATGTATGATGTGTCAAAATGCATTCTACTGTCATGTATAAGTAACTAGAACAAATTTTAAAAATGAAAAATACACTCTGTTTTAAAAAAATGCTAGCTGTTATAACATATTATGTCCTTTTGCCCCTAATCATAGACTATTCAATTAATATTTATTGTATGAGTCAAATTCAAGACACTATACCACATACTAATTAGTAAATCTACAAGAATCTAAGGACAATTTGAATAATATTCAAAGAATACTCTTTAAATTTATAAAATGATGTCACTACTTTAGATAATGCTATAATTATCTTTCACCTTTCCTTTAACTTTCTTTCAACTTAAAGTAATGTAGTAATATATACATATTTACAGATAGACTACCAAAATTTTTCAATCATATTTTTTAATGCTATGTAAGGGATGCTCTTCTCTTGAATAAGTTTTTAAAGGCACTTGTCTGAAGCAACTGTAATTGGAATTATAAATGATTTGACAATTGTCTCTATACAAGGAAAGAATAGTACCATTAGAATCTTCTCTGCATACTTTTTCAAACATTTCACATGAAAACTAGATGGATGTACCAATGAAAACAGGGATTATTATTGCTACAGTTTGAGAGAGCCTACTACACATATGCCTTCAGGTAGTACATCTTAAATAACTAGTATTCATCAACTTTTATTGAAATAAATACCTTCAATTCCAATTGACGAACCCAAACTATATTATTGACAACCTCTGAAAGATTTTTGCCTGAAAGTGGTCCAGATGCATCACCAGGAACTCCTCGACACCGATTTTCAAAATCTAATCGAAAATCTATAAAATTTAAATCAAATAAATTATTATATAAGCTTAGCAAAGATTTTCTAAATATTTTCAATGTGCCAAGCACTATGTCAAATATTATGTATAGAAAACAGTAAGAGTTGGTCCTTACACTCAAGGACCTTACCATGAATCAAGTGTAATCAACAAAAAAAGAAAATAACCTGTAAATTTCAAAAATCTATTACTTATAAAAGAAGTAAATAAATTAGCCTTCACAAAAATATTCAGAATAGACAGTCTTAATCCAAAATGGTATACAATAAAGAAAAAAGTAACCTACAAAAGTATTTTCTCAAACACTATAATCTATGGAAACCTTTACCTTTAACTGAGTCTACAAGTCTTGCCAATAAAGTTTCTCTTTCCAGCATCAATTCTTTGCTTATAGTTGGACGTTTCACCAACTCTTTGTATTTCAGAAATGCTTGAAGAAGCTAACATAAAATAAAGTAAGTGTATGTTTATCCCAACTGATCAACTTAGTATATACATATATCTCCTAAAATAGCTTAAGAAAAACATTAGAAGTAAAATACTTCAATATTTTACCTGCTGTGGACTATCTTGAATTTCTGAAATATAACTTTTCAATTTTCCTGCTATTTTTTGTTCTGCAGGTGCAATAATTTTTTCATATTGAGACACTGCAGCTTTCCATAAAGGCTAAACAAATTAACAATATTGTTAGACTTTAACATTTTAAAAATCCACTTTTAAAAAGAACAACACAAACAGGAAATTATATACATATAAACATATACAAATATATATAAAATCAACCTCAGTATATGGATTATATTGCACAGGATTCAGGCCAGTAAATGGTTCAAATACTCGAGACAGGCATACAATTTTCTCTTCACTGGCAGGTAAAAAATGGACAAGCTTCTCATGAATTGTTCTAACAGCCAAAACCTAAAACATAAAATATGAAAGCAATAAAATTTATTTAAATCAAAAATCTGTATAAATATGTCTACAATTTAAATATATCAGGCAATAAATTTCTTTAAAATAGGTTCTCAGGAACAAAGTGATAGTCAACAACAACATAATTATATCATCACACTAACATTAATCAAAGGGATCAAGTTTGGTGAAAATCCAGATATTTATAAATTCTGTTTAAGGCTCAGTTAAGTAGATTTTTAAGAATTTGTTCTAAAAATAGTAGCAACTTCTGATTTTCATGATTCTGCAACAAACTGCATTTCTAATTATGAAATCAGTGTTAACCTTACTACTTACAGTTAAACAGCTGGAAAACAAATATTGTTGTAAGTTAAAAATATCCACTAACAATCAAAAAGTAATCAAAAGATTAAGTAAAAACACTATAATATTCTTTAATTAAGTTGGAAATATGAGCATAGACTCATGATGTATTATTTTCTTGCTTAAAAAATATCTTCAACAGTTCTGTCTTCCTAGCCTCAAAGCAATGATAACTAGGTAAGAGCACTTCCCAATTGCTAAATATCATTTTCTACTGAAAAGACCAGGCTTCTTGGAAAAAAGGCTAATTCTAGAGGTGGTCCAGAAAATATAAACAACTGGTTGGAATGAAACATTTTCGGGGCCTGGAAATTATGAGAAAGCAGAACCATAGAAGCCAACTAGAAGGGGGCAGGTACTGCCCAAAGATGGAATAATTTGGGAATAATTAAGTAGTGTTCTGAAATACATAAAATATAAAAATCCATGAGTTCATGATACTACCAAAACAATTTCATTGCTCCTATGAAATTTACCACGACACTAACCTACTATTCATTGTTTGAAAGAATGATAAACAAAAAGAAAGAAGCAAATGTCTATCCTTCCATTCCTATACAAACTATATTTTAGGGAACTAAAAAGTTAATGAGGAAAATGCTACTTTATAGAAAAATAATCATCACTAGAAATTGCAGAAAGAGACAGGAACAGTGGCACATGCCTAATCCCAGTGACTCAAGAGACTGAGGCAGGACAATCATGAGTTCAAAGCCAGGCTCAAGCAACTTAGCAAGGCCCTAAGCAACTCAGTTAGACCCTGTCTCTAATAAAATATTTAAAAGGATTGGGGATGTGACTCAGTTAAGCACCTCTGGGTTTAATCCCCAGTACCAAAAATAAATAAATAAATAGGAAGAAAGAAATCACAGAAAGAATGATTGATATAGAAAAGAGACATTTTGCAATACTTCATAATTATCAAAGGATGCTAAAAACATTAAGAAGTTGATGGAGAAGGCTGGGGTTGTGGCTCAGTGGTAAAGCACTTGGGCACTGGGTTCAATCCTCAGCACCACATAAAAATAAGTAAACAAAATAAAGGCATTGTGTCCATCTACAACTAAAAAAATATTTAAAAAAAAAAAGTTAATGGAGAGCATTATAATTGATGAGGCATATCATACCTGAACCCACAGAATAAACTCAACCTCACTGAAAATAGAAAAGCCAGATACTACATGCCTCTGGATGGAATTCATAAAAACTATTATAGCACTACTTCTTACGTACCCTTGGGGGGAAAAAATCTTCAAATCTAATCAAGGCTTTATGGCTAATTTCCTAGTTATTAGGAAAAATGGGAGAAAGAGAAACATGATAAACAGCACAAGAATATAAAAAGACAAATCCTAAAGATAGGAAGTACTATATGGCATGACAAAACACAAAGGAAAAACTGTTTTAGATTAAAAGAAACTCAGCAAAGGTGTGCAATATACGGACTTTGTTTTTAACCTGATTTAAATAAACCAACTATAAAAAAAATTTCTGAGACAATCAGGATAAATGAACAATGATTAGATATAAAATTATATTAAGAAATTACTGTCATCTTGTTGGGTGGATTAATGGTAACTCTAGTTCTACCTTAGTGTGGTAGCATATATTTTGGCTTTAAACATATTCCAGCATAAAAAAGGGGAGTGCAGGAGAAAAGACAAGGCAAAGATGAGATAAAAACTGAATAATGTCAGTAATTATTCTGCATAACTGATACCTAAGCATTCATTATACTATTTTACTTTTGTGTATGTTTAAATTATTCCAAAACAAAAGATTAAAAAAATGAAAAAAGAACAGATTTCCTTAAGCAAGGGAGGGTGAAGTCAGCTTTACAATATTTAGATAATTTCATTTTGCCTGTCCCTTGAAGATATTATAGGTAAATTCTATACTGAAACTCATGAATTATATAATTGTCAGCTGTTTCAAACAAGAGTACCACCTAAAAAAAGGTTCATACATAAAGACAATTACAATAGCAAAGAGAATGTCTGATAGCTTCCACAGAAAGATAAGTGTATTATTTTCTTTACAACAAAGAACAAAATAGAATTTCATGACTAGCATGTTAACCTGTCACACACCCAAAATAAAAATAAAAAAAGGAGGAAGCTGAGACAGGAGAATCATGAGTTCAAAGCTAGCCTCGGCAACAGTGAGGCACTAAGCAACTCAGTAAGACCCTGTCTCTAAATAAAACACAAAATAGGGCTGGAGATGTGGCTCAGTGGTCAAGTACTCCTGAGTTCAATCCCTGGTACCAAAAAAAAAAAAAAAAAACAAATGAAAGTAAGTAAGTAAACTAGAACTTAGTGCCCACTGTGCACCTGGCACTATGCCATAAATTATCCCAAATGAACTTTAACTCCTTTTCTTTCCCAAAACTATAATTTCTATCAGAGGTGTAGAACTTTTTAATTATAAAATACGTTCACAAACAAGTAAAGACCCACTTCATACTTAAAGACACATATAATCAAATTGATACCTCTTCAAGGCGTTTGCCAAGTTTATCAAGTGTTTCTGGGAAATATTTTTCATTTTTCCATGGATGAGGAACATAGCGCTGCCACACCTGACCTGTTAGATGATTACAGACTATTACCCATTGTTCACAAATTGAAATACCAGCTTTCAGATTTTCTTTCACAAGATAATAAGGATCTTCCCATAGGTTCAAAGTTCCCAGCTTTTTCTGAACAAATCTTCCAAATGAACCACCTAGTAAAACAAAAAGCAAAATTTTAATGGAAATAAAATGCAAGCTTGTGACAAAATTTTTAAAATATATAAATTAGCAAACAAAGAGTTCATGAAATACCACAAGTACACCCTTAGGCTAACACTGTTAATAACATATTGTTTAAAACACACATCAGTTTGCATTTCTGCATCTTTCAATGTATTGTGTACATCTTCCAAGTGTAGAGATGTATATACAGTTTTTTCAAGGCTGCAGAGTTTACTGTATGGAGGTACCATTATGTAAATAACTCCCAATCATTGTTTTTCTACTCATATTACAAATAGTAAGGCAATAAACATCCTGTACATATACCTTTAATGAACTTATCTGCTATTCCTTAGGATAATAACAAGGATATTTCTTAGGTCAAAACTTGAATATGGACAGATAAGTCAATATATTTTTAATATTTTTCAGTTCATTTGAAAATATAGATAATGCATAAATGCTGAAAATCTATATAATTTAGTTCTATTAATGGTCAATGAATTTGACACAAAAGATTTAAGTTAACCAGCAATATACAAACATCTATGTAAATAATTCTATATGGTTTACTTTAAGAACTACTTTTTTTTTTTTTTGGTACCGGGAATTGAACTCAGGGGCACTGGACCACTGAGCCCCACCCCCAGCCCTATTTTGTGTTCTATGTAGAGACAGGGTCTCACTGAGTTGCTTAGTGCCTCGCCGTTGCTGAGGCTGGCTTTGAACTCGCAATTCTCCAGTCTCAGCCTCCTTGAGTGCTGGGATTACAGGCTTGCGCCACCGTGCCCGGCTAAGAGCTACTTTAAATAGCAATTATTACATTAGGGACATTTTAAGTAAGAGCTTACAGGAAAAAAAGAAAATAAGACAAGCTTCCAAAATTCCAAAAGTTCATTTCTTTACTAATACCTATAATATCTAAAAGATGTAACATTCGTGACTCAGGATAAGGATCATGTTCTGTTTGTCTCCATACATCGTCTACAACATCACGAGTAGTCTCCACCAAGTCAACAACTTCCAGTAATGATAGACTGTCCAAGTTATAAAACTCCTAAAACAAAAATATGTTAATTTTTTAACATAATCATATCTGTACCTTGAGTAATAGTCAAATGATGCCAGACTTTTTCAACTGCTAACTCTAATATTGCCATATTATTTTCTCATTTTTCTACCATAAATTATTTATGAAAATACCCCCCATGTACATAAATTTTATGAAAGCCAAAAGATAAAATAATAATTATAAAGTCTAGTCACTATTTATACCCTTGACCTAATTTTCTTTAAATTTAGATTCATTTACATATATTCCCAGTAAAGATAGCCTTACCTTTCATATGCACACTACCCATTGTAGTTCATGTCTTTACTAATTTATTTCTTATGTTGCATAATGTTGTGGCTAATAATACAACAATGGTATATTTATCATTCTATATTTTACCACTGTTTCCCAAAAAAAGCTTAAAATCATTTCAAACAGACCACTAAGATGATATTATTGAAATAATAGTGGAACAAGTAGAAAACTGCCATGTATGTTTGTTTTAAAAATAGACTTTTTGCAGTCATAATTAGTTATTTAATCTCTATGGAGATACATCAAGGAATAATCAATCAAATAAGCATAAAACTAAAATATTTTCCATAATTCAGGTAATTTTGAAAATGTTAATTTGAGTAAAGTGATTCTTTCAAAAGAACATATCACCTCTATACAGATAAACCTCTGAAATATATTAAGTTTTTGTTTCATGCTACACACGTGCAGGAAAGTAATATTATTTTTGAGAAGATATTTCCAGAAATAAGAATTTAACTTTTTTTTGTATGTTTTATATTTCTAAGTTTTCCTCATTTTAAATATACATCTTAAGTAAACTTTGCTACATGTAAAGTATGTATTTTGTTCACAGGAATCAAGGAGATTTTAAAACAGAAAAATAGTGAGAATTCAATCCTGAAATACTTTTATAAGAAGTCTAATATAAAACTATGTATGAATCACATACTCTTGCAATTGCTTCAAATAATTCTTTAAAATAACTGGCTCTTTCTTTACTAATTTGTTTATTTCCACGATGAGCTTGTTCTATCCAAAACTGGAACTCATCACCTGGTGTAAGAATACCTATAAAAGTAAAGAAGGAAAAAGAAAGGAATTTTCAATGGAAATGAAAATCCAGAAAGTTATTTGGTTCATTTGCTAATTTTTGTTATATCTAGATACATGCACATTTCCTATACCCTTGAAGATATACAAACTCTACCAGGTAACAGTAGATAAATCCACTAGAAACCCAAATTTGCACTTCACATAACATTTGTTGAGTTTGTTGCTCAGAATGATTCCTGTATGCTTTTGTAAATCATTGCTACCTATTTAACCACTCTTCATCTTGTGTCTATATGCTTGCTTCTCCAACATGTATTTCTAAATCTAATTCCAATACCATTCATGTGCTTAAATTCCATCCAAATGAAAATAATTAAAATTTAATCAATAAATATTTTAATTTAATTTCAAAATATAAACAAAAGTGTTACTTTGAATTTTGCCTTTAAATTTCCCAATGAATTGAATAATTTCTACTTTTCTAATTCAATGCTGGAAATAAATATACTACTCCCTCAGGGCGTTTGAGCTTTCAAAAGCATACAGTTTATTGTTGGAGCAAAATATAAAACTGCTCCCCATATTTTAAAATAATAATTTGCATGTTATGAATTTAATAGATTCATATGATTAGAAATATGAATAGCTCATATGAATAGTAATCTATCTGTAGCCACAATGAAATAACAATTAGATACCCTCAGATAAAATACATTTTAAAATAAAAGTTGAAGGCAGGTGTAATAACTTTGGAAGGTATACAATGAGTTGGTACTCATTATTTGCATAGTATGTATTATAACAGCAAAAAATTGTCTCCTGACATACCTGTTCCCAGCTGAGGTCAACAATCTACCTACTTGCTTCCCAACTCATGCTGTAAGTAAATGTCCTTTTTGCAATCTATTTAATGCCATATTTTTCACATTTTTAAGCTTTTTGCTGATTTCACTGCTTAAAACGATCCCCAAGCATAGTGCTAAAATTCTGTCTAGTATTCCTAACCACAAGAAAGTTGTGATGTTCCTTATAGAAAAAATATTTGCGTTAGATAAGCTTCCTTCAGGCATCTATTATAATGCTGGTCATGAAGACAATATTACTTAATCACCAATATATATTAACGAAAATGTCTTCATATAGAAACACATTAAAAAACGAGGTTAGGGATTGCTGGGCACAGTGATGCATACCTGTAATCCCAGCAGCTTGGGAGGCTGAGGCAGGAAGATCGCAAGTTCAAAGCCAGCCTCAGCAACTTAACAAGGCCCTAAGCAACTTAGCAAGATCCTGTCTCAAAACAAAAATTTTTGAAATGGCTGGGATGTGACTCAGTGGTTAAGCACCTCTGGGTTCAATCCTCAGTACCAAAATATAAAAAATTTAAAAAGGGCTGGGGATGTGACTCAGTAGTAAAGCATCCTTGGTAAGTGGTAAATCCCCAGTGCCAAAAACAAAACAAAACCAAGAATAAAGTTTGGTATTGATCAGTTGACAAACTGTGTGAAAAGAGGCCTGAAGGAACTTTACCCTTTATTTTTCCTGGAAACAATGGTTCAAAATTCACTAATTCAGTCTCCATTGTGACTTTATAGGACATAACTACTGCAAATAATGAGAATCAACCATACTTTCTATTTCCATAAATTTCATATTGTTAAGAAATACACTTCTGTCTTCTCCATATCCATATAAATCTTTTTATTTAAATAAAATTAATGCTAAGTTACAAAAGCATGAAAAGCAATCTGTGAAGAATTATGTTCATTTAGCAATGTACTAACAAAATAACCGTTTTGTACTTTCTTCAAGTCCACCTGAGATGATTATATCATAGTTACTTTAATAAATGATTTATGAACATAAAACATTACATATTGTTATATACCTCTTGTATCATCTTCCTTAAGTTTCAATTTTGATAAGTTAGAGTCTGATCTTCGAAGAACTACACCCAACCCAGCTTCTAGTTCACTCAAAAGATTCTGAAGCTTGGGATCAAAGTTTCTGCTCCATTCTTGATCCTATAGAAAAAGAAACAAGAGCAATCATTGATCAAAGTATTCCCAACCAAATTGGCTTCCTGAAAACGTGTCTCTATTTGCCAACGAAGTTTACTTTAAAATTAGAATTTAAGAAAAAATATTTTAGGGGCTGGGGTTGTGGCTCAGTGGTAGAGCGCTTGCCTAGCATGCGTGAGGCACTGGGTTCGATCCTCAGCACCACATATAAATAATAAATGAATAAAATAAAGATCCATCAACAACTAAAAAAATATTTAAAAAAAAAAAAAGAAAAAATATTTTAGCCCTAGATTTGATCTCCAGCTCTGCAAAAACAAATTCATTAATTAATTAATATTTCAATTTAAAAATTAAAACATAATTATATTAGTAGTAAATTAATGCTTGTGTTTACATACACATTTATCCAAATATGCAAGTAAAAAACAATAAATAAATAGTTACATAGCTACTTTACTCACCTTTAACAACACTGGTGCAAATACATGCCGTACTGCTTGGTATAGGGAATTAATAGGAGACTCCAACATAGATGAAACAAGAATGTTATTATGTAGATTCTCATCAGTAATTACTTCAGGTCGCATCTTGAAAAAAACCAGCACCTTATCTTTTGTGTCACCAAAATCAATCTAAAGTGATAAACAGTTGTTAAATATTATCATCATAAAATTTAATATTTGAAAGAAATATTGCTCTAAAATATTCTACACCTGGAAAAATAGTTACTGTAAAAATAAATATATTAAAACGATATATCTCTGCTCCTTAAGAATACCTGAGTTTAAAAATGGATCTCCACTTCCATGCGATTATATTATAAAGCTATTATAATAGTTTGACACTATATATTGTTGACATATACTACTAACTATTCTACTCTAGCCAGATTCAGGAATACTAAAGATCAAAGCCCAAGGTACACAATGATGAGTAGTGTACTTCTCCACTACCCCCAAAAAGTCTGTAACAGAAATGTTAATGATCCTGTCACCTAGAAAAAACATTTCAAAAGTTGCTTTTAAAATTATACTTATTATATAATTTGACATATATAATATAACTTGTACTCAAAATTGCCAAAATAAACTTAGGTTATCTATCTCCTAAAATTATCTTTGCCTTAACCAAAAAATTTTCCTTAAAGAGTTTGAGCATCAAATGTTTTTATTAAACTGTCATATAGTTAAGATTATTTAAAATTGGAACCAGATGGGCTTAATCAAAATTCACTAAAGCAATATTATTTAAAATAGGTCAGTTTATAGTAATGAGTTTATTAGCCAAAAAGTAGTTTTGCCAACTTGAAAGTTTTGGCATTATATATATTTTCAGAGTTATTCTCATTTCTTTTTCCATGAAGAGAAATCTATGCACTAAAAAGGTTTCAAACAAGGTTACTATTGTATATAAAGAATACTTTTATAGATAGTATCATGCCACTTTTACCCTAATTATTACAATTTTTAACCACTGGAAAGGAACTGACACTTTACTTGTATTACTATATTTATCAAACTCTCCTCTCTCTTGACACATAAAAATTATGTGAAATTCAAATATCAATCAGTATTCATAAAGTTTTACTAGAAAAGTCATACTTATTCACTTACGTTGCTTATTAGTTTATTACATGACTGCTTTCATACTATAATGGCCGAGTCATAGTTGGAAGAAAGAACCTACTAAGCCTAAAATATTATCTAACCCAATACAGAAAGTTTACCAAACCATGTCCTATTCTCACACACTACCCTTCAGACATTAGATTTTACCCATCACCATGGATTTTCTTTTTTTTTCCCTGCCTCTTGAAACCAAGCAGAGACCCAGCTCAAGGCTTTGGTATTTACAGTTTTTCTTTCTACAATTCATCATTCAAATATCACTTTAAAAGTCACTTATCCAGAGATATTACCTTCCACTCTATTATAATGCAGTTCCCCACCCCTCCCCCATCACTACTGAAATATTATTTTTATCTTAACAGAAAGTATTAATACTAAAAATTGCATTACATTACATATCTGTGTATTTAACCCATGGTTCATTCCAGTGTTACTCCTTGAAGTCACCGACTGTGTTCATGACTTTATCCCTAACACCTAAGACAGTATCAGACGTAGAGAAGGTCAACTCAATAAATAGTTGTTTACCTTAATTTATTACATCATGCTAACTCTCAGACATAACAAAATATTTTCAAATATGACTAAAAATAGTAGTATGGTATATGACTAAAAATTGCAAGCTGAACTCTACCTGTATAAGCTTTAACTTTAAAAGTGATAGCTTCAACTTTCAAAATCCAACCCAAGATACATTTTCACAAACTCAAAAATCTTCCCATCTTTCCCACTGCATTCCACCTGAATGTTCAAAGGCATTTACAAGAACTGCCCTGAGTTTATAATTTGTTGAATAGGTGTTATCCTAGACCAATGGAGCAAGGCTCTGGGAGGCAGAAACAGTGGCCCTATTCTGAATTGTAGTATTAGAGAAGCAGAACAGCTAACACTTGGGATATAATCTTTGTGCCTTGCTTTCCTCTGTCATAATATGGGAATAAGAATAGTTCCAACTTTTTTGTGTCATGGAGATTAAATGCAGTGAAACATATGAAATGCTTACAATGTCTGACAAAAGAGTAAAGTGAACATAAACATTAGTTACAATTATCCTTTTTATATCTTGTAAATCCACCATGTCTGGCAAAACAGCTTGCATATTTTAAGTTCAAAACAAATGTTTATTGAATATAATTGAATTAAACTCAAGAATATTCACAGTAAATACAGTGAATAATTTAATCATCCTACAAAAATGAACCAAATATTTGCTGAGTGCCAAATACTCTGTTAGACCTAGAGATAAGATTGAACACAAAAGTAAGGAGTTGAAAATATGTCTATGGTTTGTCAATTTTCATCTATTTGCTTAACCCCTTTCATGTCAGGCAATTTTCTTATGTTTTTCTTTGAGGTTTGAGTCCTGATTGAGAATGTAACCATTTTTAAGCAATCCTGCCAGTAGAGGGAGCGGGACAATAAGTAAATCAAAACCACGTGTACATCAAAAAAAGAATTTAAGCCGGCCCGGTGGTGCAAACCTGTAATCCCAGCATTTAGGGAGGCTGAGACAGGAGAATCACAAATTCTAAGCCAGGCTCAGCACCGGGAGGCACTAAGCAACTCAGTGAGACTCTGTCTCTACTTAAAACACAAAATAGGGCTGGGGATGTGGCTCAGTAGCCGAGCACCCCTGAGTTCAATCCCTGGTACAAAAAAAAAAAAAAAAAAAAAAAGAATTTAAACTTTATTTTGGAATATATATCAAATCATACTTTAAAGATTAATTCCTAATTAATTCTTCCCTCAGGCAGTGCTAAGGTCAATGCATAAACCAAAAAAGAAAAAAGAAAGAAAAAGAAATACACCGAAATTTGCCTCAAAGGGGAAAACGGAAAGGAAAGAAAAATTAAAAGTAATGTGTTTTTCTTCTAGTTACAACCCATCTGTAGTGTTTCTTTGAAATTTAGAAAAAACTGGAAGCCTGTAATCCCAGCAGCTCAGGAGGCTGTAGCAGGAGGATAGCAAGTTCAAAGCCAGCCTCAACAATTTAGCCAGACTGTCTCAAAAAATAAAAAGGACTGAGGATTTGGCTCAGTGATTAAGCGCTTCTGGGTTCAATCCCTGATACAAAAAAAATAAATAGTTAATTAAAAAATGAAATTTAGCAAAAGAAAGTCAGGAGGGCAGTGCAAGCCTGCAATGGCAGCTACTTCAAGTTTGAGGCTAGAGGGTCGCAAATTCCAGGGAAACCTCAGCAACTTAGTAAGGGCATGTCTCAAAAAAAGAAAGAAGAAAACACACACACACGATTCTCCTTTCTAGCCAGCGCAGTGGCGCGCGCCTGTAAGCCCAGCGGCTGGGGAGGTCGAGGTAGGAGGATCTTGAGTTCAAAGCAAGCCTCAGCAACTTGGTGAGACCCTGTCTCAAAATAAAAAAATAAAAAAGGCTGGGGATGTGGCTCAGTGGTTAAGCGCCCGTGGGCTCAACCCCTCGTACAAAAATAAATAAATAGATAAAATTTTAAAATATATATAATTATTTCTATTCAGATGTGTAGACAGGAAACCTCCTTCTGTCAAGTGGGATGCAGACTTGGAAATTACATGCTGAAGCACTAAGTACCGGGCCTGGGCAGCTAATGCCAAAGCTAGAAAGGCGGAGACAGAGTTGGGCTCCAGGCGAGGATCTGTGAGTAGAGCTAACCGGCCGGCCGTCATCCTGGTTGAGCCTGGGAAGGTAAAGGGAGGTTAGGCAGGGGTGCAAGGAGCCCTACCGTGTTGGAAAAGGAGAGTCCAGCATCGGATCGCTGCACCCTGAGGAGCATCTGATTCCCGTCATCCAAGAAGTTGTTGATTTCAAGACAGTTGTACAGTAATGGCTGATCCCAGGTTTCCAACATTAGCCCGAAGTAATTCTGGGTAGTAGTAAAGATGAAGAGCTTCCGAACGTCCGGAACCGCGGCCGCCATGACTTTGGAGAGAGGGAGAGGGAAGAGGGCGGGCGGGAAAGTGGGAAGGAACAAGAAACCAGGCCGGAGAGAAAGGGAAGCGAAGAGTAGGAGCGCTGCTTTAACTCGGAGTGGGCCCTCGGATCTCAGAGCTTCGCGGTTGCCAGGAGCGGTCGCTATGGCGACGGAGCGCTACGGAGGCACGCAGCGGACGTTTTTGTGTCCGTCGAACGCACGCAAAGCTCTTAGAGATGATCGACCATCTCCAAGCTCCTTAGCTGATCCCCGTGATCGTGGATTGTGAAAGATTCCAGCAAGTTTGTGTTGATTAAAAAAAAACTTTTATTCCTCCTACTGATTTCTTATAATGCATAACCAGAAGAGGTACATCTAGCCAGAAGATGCAGCAGCGGTAACCTGGATTTAAGAGCTGGATTCTAGTACTTTCCACCTGCAGCCATTAGCAAACCATTGTCCCATCATTTCCATAGCTTTAAAATGAGGAAATACTACCTTACAACCAAGTGAGGATTCCAAGAGATCATAATTTAAAAGGTGCTTTTTACAGAGGTTGAAAATAGAAGCCCAATACAATATTGATTTACTCAATGTCTGTGCTGGTTAATTTCCCGCTTTATTGATTTTTTTTTTAATCTTCCTAGTTTCAGAAAACTTGCTGTAAACCAACCTTGTTTGTAAAAATAGCCAAAATATACGGTGATAATTATTGATTTATTTAATAACAAGCACAAATACTGAAGAAATAGAGAAATGAAGACATTTTCCTCCCCTTGACATTGAAAGGGGACAAACAGATGAAAATGGTAGGAACAGGAAGTTAAGGGATAAACTGGACCCACCTGCTGAACCCCACATGCTTTTTTTTGTCCAAGAAGCAATTTACCTGCAGCCCTGCCTGGCTTATGTGGACAGGCTATGTTACATTCCTCAACAACCTACCTGCTACATGCAGAAGAAATGCAGGCCTAAAATGATGTCTGTAGGAGGACCCCAGTTTACTCTGAAAGAGGCGCCTTGTATGTGCCTTTTCACAGACTATAACCCAAAAATAAAATCTGTAAGAATTTATGGTTGGGGCTGGGGTTGTGGCTCAGTAGTAGAGCGTTTGCCTAGCATGTGTGAGGCACTGGGTTCGATCCTCTGCAGCACACATAAATAAATAAAAAATAAAGGTCCATCAACAACTAAAAAATATTTTTAAAAAAACAATTTATGGTTAAGAATCCAATTAGAATGGTCAGGCACTGGGTTCGATCCTCTGCAGCACACATAAATAAATAAAAAATAAAGGTCCATCAACAACTAAAAATATTTTTAAAAAAACAATTTATGGTTAAGAATCCAATTAGAATGGTCAGTGTCACCAGCGGCATGTGCAATTAATAATTACTCAGAGGCAGAGTGTCTTTAAATGCAAGTGTATGTTCAATCACAGTAATCATCAAATATAATTAATTAATGGAAAAAGTGTTGAGTGTGCTGGAGCACCCCAACTAGCATTCAATGTGCACTAATTAAACACTATAGGTAAGTTACACTATCCTAGGGCAACTAAACACTACCCGCAATTCACACAATCCTAGGGCAACCACGAGCCCCAAAATAACCCCGATGCCATGCAACTTCTCTTAGCCAAAGAGCAAACGTTGTCCTCATCTAGTGGTTCTCTTCATGTGATGGCTGGACTTCAGAGAATGGTGGAGTTGATCCAGGGATGGACAGCACGGTGGTCAGTCTCACTGATGTCCTTGGAGCAAAGCCCACAGTGTGGCAGGACAAGCAGTTTAAACACAGTTCCTAGTTGGTGATGTGAGCTGGTGATTGGTTACACCCAGTAAAAGTCAATGTCCATTGGTTATGTCCAGTAAGATAGTATAATTGCATCTATTGCATCTGGGCATTTCTTTGCACATGTGCATGGAGCTGTGCTCCCTATCAATTGTAACCAGTCATTGCTAAGCAGGCCTATGGTTAGGTGCCCCTCATAGCCCTTTATTGATTGCAAGCAGGCATGACTAAGCAAGTCAATGACTGCTGTTCCTAGTGGCCAGCAACTTAGTGAGTCACCGGCATGTCCAGCCATGTCTATGGCATATGCTCCTTACAATTCATCTCCGGGAAGCCCACAGACATACAGAGGTACAAGGGCTTCCATCAAGAATCATAGGATACATAACAAATATCATTAAGTTCAAAAATCAAATCACATCAAAGCAAATCAAAATATATCAAAGCACATCAATCTCATACATTAATATCTTCAAAAACATGATAATCAGAATCTGAGATTTGAGCAATCATGGTTTCGTACAATGCATCCGCAGTGAGCAAGTGTACTTTGGCATTATCATGAACAATAATAGCATTTCTAATCTTGCAGTTACAAAAGCACAACAATAGTTTTATTGCAACATAACACACAGCAAATAGGATAATATAATGAAGAATCCACTTAACAAAATTTAATGGGGAGGGCCAATGTAAGCACACTGTATTGAAGTGCAATAACTTTTGTATATCCATAAAAGGGGCACATGGGGAATTTAGAATAGCAACATCTTGTTTTAAAGCAATAGTATTGATGTTGAGGATATGTACCAGATCATTAACATGTGAAGTACTATGTTTGAGATCTTTTAGCTCCAGAGAGGCTTTGGTCTGTAAATTTTGTAACTGTCTCAAGTTATCATCTATGTGTTTGTTCAGTCTATCATGTTTGTCCATGAAAGAGTGGAAGATCTGATTGAGAACATTTACAGAGCCTATTCTCATGGTGGTGTTTGTTTGGAGGTGTATGGTAGAAATACTGCAAAGGATGCCACATTTTTTAGAAGACATGGTGACCTTCCATGCATGATTAATCATAACACAGTCATTGTGTATGGATACATTATATATATCAGTGTCACTGTGGCCTAGGGCAGAGATGTTTTCCATCACATTAGAGCATGCAACGAAATGGTAGTTACATAGATCATAGAGTCTAAATGGAATAAATGTAGTCTGTACCCGCATAAAGGAAAGCTGTGGTTATGAGTCATGTAAGACCATATATTGCAATGGGGACAGTTGTGTCAAAGACTCAGTACTATACAGTTTGCCATCCATCCAGATAGTATCTTCCACTGGCAATACTGTAAGTTTGCCAATTTTCCTGGGGTATTTATGTGTCTTATAGCCTGTGGCCTTTTTAAGTATAGAGATTTGCAAAATATTTATCAAGCAGAAATCTTAATCACATCCAGGAGGGTTTACAGGGTCCAAGAAAGATATGGATGTGGCAGTGTGTACAGCAATTCCTATTCTAAACATTTCTTGTAAGTCTGTGTAGGTTTAAACAAGTAACTATCTCATAGTAGCACAAGTATTTACCTTATGTACTTTGTGAGCTAGAGCCCCTAAGGCCTTTTTAGTGGGCTTATCATCTTCATATATTGCCTTGTAGGAGTCTGTAAGGATATTAGTTTGAATATTAATATTAGTAAGTAACAAAGATAAGGAGGAGAGTGAATTAGATAGGGCTGTGATCATTTCCACCTGTTTCTCTTGTAAGTTAGATATTTCATCAACAACTATATATAATTTTCCTATCTCACGTGCATTGATGAGCTTGCCTGTGGCAAGTCCCGCTATGGCAATCCATTCAAATTGGAGTAGTTTTCTGGGCCCTATCAATGGAAGGTGAAGGAGCTGTGGCAGGTAAATAAGCTTATAGGGTGTGCAGTATGGTGCAAAATAAGAGAAGTGTAGGGCACGAAGGTCAAGGTGGATGTTGAGCCTGCATGTGTCTGGTTGGACTAGCACCAAAAGTGGGGTGTGCACAACAGGGACATAAAGTGGAGCAGGAGATATAAGAGGAGGGTGTCTAAGCCTCTGACAAAAAGCAAAGGCAGGTTTATAATGAGCTGTAATAAAGCGGTGGGTAGTATTATAATCACCGGCAAAAGAATGCATGGCCCAGGGGAATCTCATGACACATAGCGTCTGGAGAGAGAAATGGGAAAAATGTATATAACATTAAATTTTTGTTCAAGCATATTTAAATGCACAATGGTGGTGGCATTTAGTACCAGGTTGTGGGCTACTATATCAAAAAGGTGCCATTCATTGTTGAATGGAAGTACCATCTGGAATATATATGGAGAAAGTGAAAGTTGATGAGTATATAGATTTTGGAAAGCTTGTCCGCAGGTGGTCCAAAATGCTAATGGATGTTTGTCTGATTCCTTAATATGGTAGCATACAGTGCCATTAAGAAAGTTGATGGGGCAACGAGAGAAGAAGACTGAAGAAGCATGGACTGAAGGAGGAAAATAGTCCAAGAAGGAAATATTACAGCAGGCAGGAGAATAGCAGGCAAAAGACTTATGGCAGAACAGTGGGAAGACTTATGGTTGTAAACAGGTTCTTCAGAAATATCTAAGGGGATGAATGTATCAAAAGAGGAGTTATGGGAATAGAAGATGTCATTGCACACTTGGTAAATACTTAAGGTAAGGTAGCAACGTGGGGTAAACATACTTTGTGGAACTTAGATGTATTTACCAGAGGGTCAAACAAGAGTAAGATGTGGAGATAAGAATTGATCCACTTTTTAGGTAAAATTGTGTAGGAAAGTTTGAAAAGTACAGTTTCCAAAAGATTAAAAATCCAGTACATGGGCATAGAATCTGGGTTATGCCAGGGAACGTAAGTGCTCCCATTAGAATAGAAGATCCCAGATGCATTGAAACAAAGCATGGTATTGTCATCCTGGGTGTTTTGAATGTTGATTTGTACCATAGTTGTGGTACCCTGGTAAGTCCTAATGAGGTATGGATGTAAACCATCAGAAGAGAAATTGACAGCAGTATTTAGAAAAGGAAAGAGTTCAGGAGGTAATGAGAATTGGTTTACATGAGCTTTGGAGTTTGGAAAACAAACAAAAGATGGGGTTGCATGAAACGTGGTAGAATAGTTAAGTTGAAGGTCAAGTCTGGAAATATCTGGTATAGAGAGTGCCAATGCGCAAAATTGGGAAAGGCAGGCACAAGGTGGTCTTGGCAGAGGCCTAATTGGTGCCATGTTGATGGGTTGTGGTAATACATCTGTCAGGGCCACTGGGAAGTGCCAATATTGAGTACCAAGTGCTGCATACCTATATTGTACATTCATGGGCGCTTGGGAAACATTATAAATCCGTGGGTCACAAGAAGCACTATAGCAGTATATTTCTAATTAAGAGAAAAATGGTAGGTTTGGAAAGTTGACCACATATAGCACCAAGGTGTTTGGGTTGTTGAATTCAGGGTGTACCTTAAAGAAGTCCGTTAGGCAGTCAAAACCAAAGAGTTCTGGGAGTTGTTTGATGCTTTGTGGGAAGTCAGGTGGGACAGCCCAGTGAGAGACATCCAGAAAGTATGGGATGTTTGGGTTGTAATCCTCTTCTTCCCCTGTTTTGTCATTTGAGGCAGTTAAGTTTGTATGGTCATAATAGTCATAATTGTTGTTTCCACAAGTGAGGCCGGGAAAATCTAAAATTGAATTCCATAAGGAGAAAAATTTACTTTGGCAGTCAAGTTACAATAGAATGATGGGCTGCTGTCCATTATTTCTGTATACGTATAAATGGTAGTATCACCACTGTAGTTGAAGGAAGTCAAATCATAAGAAGATGAAAATAATGAGTGAAAGAAGTATAGGTAATATGCTGAAGCTGCCATAATTTGTCTCCATGCTTTAAAAGAAAAACAATGTTTGGGATTGGGGTCAACCCAATTAGTGAGGTTTTGTGTATTATCTAAGAAGGTTTGATGCAATTATCTATACCTTTTGGTGGCTGCAAAATATTGAGTGCAATATATTGAATCTATGTGTCTGCAAAATGCATACTTAGCCAAAAAAGATTTCAGGTTGTATTGGATATCATAATGACTGTATGCTCTTCCAAAAATGGAGCACCTTGGATAAATTTACATATATCCGTGGTGTTGGAGCAACATGCTAAAGTTCCAGATATGCAGGACTTGTGAGTCTAAAGGGATATCCTCCTCATTAGTAGGATTAGAATCAATTGAACTGGCATTGTGTGGTCAGATCATATGGTGGAGGAGGAAAAGGAAATACAGGGTTAGTATCCATTGGAATGGTGACCTCATATTGAGAAGCCAAATGTTGCAGGTGCATTTGTGTCAAAGATACTATAGAGACAAATGTGGACAGTGATAGGTCAAGGGAGACTCCTAGAAGGAATTGTGCTAGGAGGTCAGAGATTATGTGGGGTATGTCTGAGTCAAGGGAGTCTCTCGGGAGCAGTTGTGCTATGAGGTCAGAGATTATATAGGGGATGTTTGAGGTAGTGGGTTGGAGTAAGATAAAAAATGGGGAAGTGTGATACGTGCAAAGGTTGTTGTGTTGGTCTCGCAGTATCACAACACCTGTATCCAAATTAGCTGCAATGATAACCTCTGATGTGATACCCTGAGGTTTTATCAAGGGGCTAACATGCATCATGTGACAATGTAGAAGAAAAAAGCAATAAAAGGGTCAAAATGAGAAAAATCAATAGGGGTGAAGGAGGCAACACATTAGGTGACTGGGAGGAAGTTGGGGAAGGGATACAAGGCCAGGAAAATGGCCACGTTGCAGACATGCAGAGATAAAGAAAAACATTCAATGCTAGGTTTCACAGTAAGTATGCAAGGGACCAAACAGTAAGTGTAAAAGATGGGAGGAGAGGAAATAGAGTTGAGTAGGGGTCAGGTCAGTAAAGGCTCCTAGAAGCCAAAGATCCTTGATAAGATCCAATACCTGGGTGGGAGAGAGCTGGTGAAGGTCTATTGAAGGCAGTTGGTCCAATTTGTTCCTGAGCAATGTCAAGAAGTTCTCAAAGGAAACCTGAGAGAGAGACATTTAAATTGACTGTAAGGTTTCTATAAGGCAGAACGTGTAATTCACTAGGAATTTATGTTGCCAGACCTTGGAGAACTCAGTAGAGTTTGTGTATGTATGATGCTGGCAAAAGGTAAAATGTCCAATCAAGATGAGGGCTGAAAGTAAAATGCAAAGGAAGCTGATCAAGTAGACAAATTTAGAAACAACTCTCCAAGGCCAAAACAGAGAGTCACAGGTGATCTTCATAGAGAGAAAGAGATGTTGCTGTGTTCAGTCAACCGGAGGTGGCTTTTGGCTCAAATCATCCAAAAGCAGTTTCCATCTGCACATGTGACAATATCCTGTAGGGAAAGGGAATTGTCTTTTGAATTTTTAACAAGTGCTCTGGGTGGGATGGGAGCATTGTTTATAGGCTGTGAATTAGGTAGTGTAACAGGTGGGTCACAAAGAAAAGCTGTCTGAAAAGGAGAATTTCTGTTTAAATGATGTCTATTATTTAATTCAAAGACTGCAATTGGGATGGCCTTAGCTAGAGACAAATCAGTGAAGGCCATAAGTTTAGTTTTAAGTAGTCTATTCCATCATTTGATGAAACCACTGGCAGTAGGATAGGCAAGGTGATAATTCCATTGTATGACCAACATATCAGATAATTTTTTAATTTGGGCTCCTGTGAAATGTATTCCTTGGTCACTTTCAACAATGTTTGGTAATCCATAATGGCTAATCCATTACCATAGCATTGTTATGGTGGCTTCCTGATTGGGCAATGAGCAAAGGTTTGCTAGTCCCAATCCAGAGAAGACATCTACAATTATACATGCATATTTGTTCTGAAAAGGTTGCAAAGGTCCTATAAAATCAATTTGAAGCATGAAATTAAAAATGTCATGTTTGTACATATCTGAAGGTGAGGTGTGTCTAAATCGTAATTGAGCATTAGAACAATCAGTGCAATGTTGAACAACAGATTTATAGTGTTGCTATGATAGGGGAAGGTTTCTTTTGGAAGCCTACTGAAACAATGCATGTGTACCTATATGTCCAAGCCATTTATGTATATGTAAAATCTCTGCATCAGATATAATGGCATGGTTTTGGGGTGGGATTTTGATCCATTTATTAGACCATTTAAATGAGATTGTGTTGTGTGGTTTAAAATTGCCATCAGGTTATAGGACCATTTTTAAAGTTGGTTTAGCTGTCCATTGATTTGTGTTTTGTAATTTTAAGTGCAATGTGTTGATTTGTAATTTAGAGAGCACATCTACCTTGCAGTTATGTGCAGATGTTTTATCTGTGTGCTTAGTGTGTGCATCCACATAGGAGACATATATTATTATGCCACATTTTGCGAGATGATCCCAAATATCAAGAGACCAAATAGGCCTACAATTAATGGTCCAATTGGAAGATTTCCATTTTCCTGACCAAATGATGATGCCATTTGCTGTGCACCAAGAACCTGTAAATATATATATAATTTTTAGTCTCTCAGATTTAGAGAGTTCTATAGCCAATTTCACCGCATGAAGTTCTGCATGTTGAGCTGAGCGTTCTGTCCCTTCATCAGTCAGAATTACTCCATCCGAGGGTCTATAGGCTGCAGCTTTCCAGTGCAGTTTCCCATTTATTACCGTAGCAAGGCCGTCAGTGAACCAGGCATTTTCTAGTTTTTCTGACCATTTCTCAGGTCCCCAGCACCTGATTGGTCTGCTGGATGGCACAACAGGCTTATGTTTTGGGACAGGTGCAATTGGCTGGGCCGCTATGTGTTCAGTCAGTTTGGCTACTGTCCTTCCCATTGTTGTTGGTTGTTCCTTGTGAAACTCCTGTATGTACCATTTCCATGTTAGCACCTTAGGTTCCATCTGTACTCCATGGAGAGCTTCTCCAGGTGCAAGGCCCCATGGTAATATTGGTAGAGTTAATAGGATTTTTATGGGTTGATTCTGACATAGTGGGAAAACAGTGTGCAGAGCCTCATACAGTGTCCATATGGTTTTCTCAAAAAGGGAACGTTTTGAGGATAACCATGGGAATTTCTTACAAAAGAATGCCATGGGGAATGTCTGTCCATTAATGGTGGTGTAAAGTCCCCAGTTACCATAATCTTGTAAGAATGTTATATCTAGCATAAATCGTCCCTTTCCAGGTGCATGTAAGTGTTGGGATTGTGTGATGTATTCTTTTTGTATGTTAAAGGCAGAACATTGTGGTACTCCACAAACAAAATCTACTGCTTTCCTTGTCACCTCATACATGGGTTTTAAGATGATTTGTAAATATGGGATATGGTTTCTCCAATAACCAAATAGGCCAATTAGGTATTGGGCTTGTGTTTTGTTTGTGGGCTCAGGGAGATCCATAATTTTATCAATGGTGGTAGGTGAAATTGATGTCCAATAGAGTTCCAAATTATTCCTAAACATTTTACATGAGCTGCAAGTCTTGTACCTTATGTTTATTCATGGTCCAGCCATTTTTAGCAAGTTCTGTGACCACTTTATCAAATACTTCTTGTATTTCATTTATATATTGCCCATAAATTATGATATCATCAACATAATTTAATATTTTGACCTTTGGGTGTGCCGTCTTAACAGGGTCCAGGTATTGTGAGATAGTAGCATGGGCTATGATAGGACTGTTTTTATATCCCTGAGGTAATCTCTTGAATCTATATTGTTTGGCATTCCACATAAATGTGGTTTGCTCTTTGGATTGTTCTTCTATGGTTATACTAAAGAACATATCTGTGAGATCAATAGTAGTGTAATACTCTGGGTTATCCCAATAGTATTCATGATCTCTTCTACTTCTGGGAGATTTCCTGTTAGTGGGGGTACTCCTCTGTTTAGGTTACGATAATCAACAATAAATCTGTATGAGCCATTGGGTTAGAGCAGGCCAAACTGGACTGTTAAAGTTAAATAGCTGTGTTGGTTCAATAATGTCACTTTGTAATAATTCTTGTATTTTGTCAGAAATTTCCTTGTGACTCCCCTTTAGTGGATATTGCTTTGTAAAAGAAGGTGTAGCCGGAGGAAGTTTAACAGGCTGCATTTTAACTGTGGACAAACATATAGAAGCTTTGAGCCTTTTTAGAGGCAATAAGATTCCAAATAGTGTGGGAATATAATCCATCCCCAGGACATTATGTGGGCTTTGTTGTATAATTAATAACTCAGCTGTGATAGCATCTCAATTATATACAAGAATATGGGTCTTAATAAGGTAACCTGTAAGTGTTCCTCCGAATATGCCTTCTACTTCCATCTATTTGTTTCAGCAAGTATGTCTCATACAATAGTTATTTGACTACCTGTATCTATAAGAAAATTTAAATTATAATTTTGATTTTAGTATAAAATAGATAAGAAGATATATGGTCTGTTATCTGTTCCAGTTATGCATATCTGGTTGGTTCCTCCAATTTGTCATCCTCCCTGGGGCAGGTTTTGTTGAAAATTGTTTGAACCTTGAGGACCCCGATCCTGATGGAGGGTCCCCTCCATCCATTTTTTGAATTGAATGTTGGTCTATTAGGAATAACTTGGTTGACATTTTGGGAGTTCCTTCCTTCCCTATTAGGTATTCCCCCTGCATCAGCCCATCCCCTCATACAAGGTGGACCTGTTTGCGCTCTTCCCTGGTATTGACTATTGCATCCATTACACCTGGGATTTCTATATCTGCTGCATCTGTTAGGCCTGTTTTGTTTATTTATATTTTGAAATTGTGTTGGGAAGGACATTTTCACCTGAGTAATAAATGAGATGGCCTTGTCCATCTCAAGGTTTCTGGCTTGTTGTAGATATTATATTACGTCATTTATGGTTGTGGCATTAGCTAGTGCTGCTGTTAATGTTAGCCTCAGATGGCTTGGTCCTCGCTTAATAATTAAATTATTTATCTCCTGGTTTATAGGAGCAGCTAATAGTGTAGTAGCCTCCTCAGAGCATATCACTACAACAATCCCAATCTTATGACATAGTTTTATACACTGCTCTATATCATCCCAATGTAACTACATACCAAAGGACAACAGATCCATCATTGGAAATGCCCTAGTCCAAGCTTGGGTCACCCAGTTAAATATGGAGTATGACTCAAGGGGTTGATTGTCAACTAACTTTAGTAGTGCATCATGAATTTGTGGATTCTTTATAATACCTACTAAGGCTGACATTTCTCATCCTGAAACTATCATTCTGTTTGTTCCCCTGTTCCGAAGTTTTAATAAATATTCAACATCCCTGGTTTCTTTCTGTGCAAACTCACTGCTATATACCTATATCTCAGTTCTGATTAAGTCTCTACTTTCAACAGTTTGCTTTGGATTTTCAGAGCTCCCTTGCCTAATTATTTTATTTGTGATGACTGGTAGGCATTCCTTAAGTTCCTGGACTTCCATCATGTCCTGTAGGAATGGATTATTTTTACTTCTTTCAATAATTCTCTTGGCTAGCCTTTTTCCTTTTTATCTATCTTCATCTACATCTGCAATTGTTTTACACAATATTGCAGGTATTTCTTTAGGATCTGCTCAAACAATTATAGGTTGCACTATTTCAGAGTTTGTTAACGTGACTTCTATATTCATCCCCTTCTGGAACTTTGGGAGCTTTTACTGTGTAGCCCTCTCTATGCCTCACCATTTGTTTGGAGGTTTTAATTCCTTTAAGGTCCTTTTTAACCAGAATTTTAACTTTTTTAGTTTGTCCTGAATTCACATCATTTTTGTAACTTGATAGCTATCTGTAATATGACCTTAACCATGTGCTTCCTACAATACCATGATATAGTGCTATCAGTATATACACTTGACAGAGATTGTTCAGTCAATAATTCTGCATGTCTATATAATTTTTTTACTAACCATTCCCTCATGTGCAATGTGGTATTCATGCTACCTTCAAGTTCACCATTCCCCTACCAGAGCCAATCTTACTGCCAAGAGACCCTGAGGGGGCTCTAAACTGTTGTCATTTGGAGGTGAACAGACAGCATGCAGTGTTAATGAAACCTACCAGAGATTACAACTTCTATTTCAGCCAATTACCCATAAATTTGGAAAATTAGATAATCCTGCCAACTACACCAATAGTCATGAGCAGCATGTGCAATTAATAATTACTCAGAGGCAGATTGTCTTTAAATGCAAGTGTATATTCAATTACGACAATCATCAAATAAAATTAATTAATGGAAAAAGTGTTCGGTGTGCTGGAGCATCCCAACTAGCATTCAATGCGCACTAATTAAACACTATAGTATAGGTAAGTTACACTATTCTAGGGCAACTAAACACTATGAGCAATTCACACAATCCTAGAGCAACTAAACACTACCCGCAATTCACACAATCCTAGGGCAACCCCGAGCCCCAAAATAACCCCGATGCCATG
Source organism: Xerus rutilus (assembly GCA_028644305.1). Taxonomy (NCBI): domain Eukaryota; kingdom Metazoa; phylum Chordata; class Mammalia; order Rodentia; family Sciuridae; genus Xerus; species Xerus rutilus. Next base: position 78,217,690 of record CM053399.1, on the reverse strand, counting down.
CAACTTCTCTTAGCCAAAGAGCAAACGTTGTCCTCATCTAGTGGTTCTCTTCATCTGATGGCTGGACTTCAGGGAATGGTGGAGTTGATCCAGGGATGGACAGCACGGTGGTCAGTCTCACTGATGTCCTTGGAGCAAAGCCCACAGTGTGGCAGGACAAGCAGTTTAAACACAGCTCCTAGTTGGTGATGTGAGCTGGTGATTGGTTACACCCAGTAGGAGTCAATGTCCATTGGTTATGTCCAGTAAGATAGTATAATTGCATCTGGGCATTTCTTTGCATGTGTGCATGGAGCTGTGCTCCCTATCAATTGTAACCAGTCATTGCTAAGCAGGCCTATGGTTAGGTGCCCCTCATAGCCCTTTATTGATTGCAAGCAGGCATGACTAAGCAAGTCAATGGCTGCTGTTCCTAGTGGCCAGCAACTTAGTGAGTCACCAGCATGTCCAGCCATGTCTATGGCATATGCTCCTTACAGTCACCATGGGGCAAAGTGACTTAAGAGTTGTTGTAGCAGTGGAAACTTGAAAGTCTGTTATCTTGCTGGCAATCAAAAGCAAAGAGGTTGACGTGGGAGGGACTCTGGAAACTTCTCTCGGATTCCCAGTAAAACTGGAGTTCAGGAGAGGTTGCTGTCCCTCTTCTCTGAGAGGACCCACTCTCTCCATTGACAGTGGCCTTTCCCATTTCCTATCCCTTCAATAAACTCATGCCTGTTACTCTGAGCAGCATATATAAAATCCTTCCGACTTGATCACAAGAATTGGGGTTTGAAGGTGGAAATCTTCACATTTCTTCCATTTCCCAGAAGTCTCCATCCCCATAACAACATTACTACAAAATACTAAACTGCTGAGTTTTTTCAGTCACTACATTCATCAAAAATGTTCTCAATTCAATAATTTTCTTATAAAAATCGTTACTACATGCTACTATATGCTAGCACTGAAGCAGGCCCTGGGAACACAGTCCCTACTCTTACATAGTTTTTGGTCTAGTCTTTCATCATGTCGGCACTGATCTGAGCTGTCTTCCTAGGTTACATGATTGTATGCAGATTTTTAAATTTACACTCAATAATCACAACTTTCTCCTAAAACTCTATTATTCTAGAATTAGAAGAATGGTTCTTTTATCAGCTGATCACCTTGATTAAGATTTGGGAGTTGGAAAGAAAGGAAGCTGAACTGCTCTCAATTATAAAAGTAAGTGAATTTAAATTCTCATGAAACATCCATAAGGTGGGAGATGGGAGTCTAACACTGGATGGGAAAAAAATCCAAACAGTGAGGTGGGAACACTGGGTGGGAAAAAAAAATTGAAATAGGAACCCAAGGTAACTGCGTAGCTAAAAAGGATTTTTGAAAACATAAATGGCTATATGGAGATAAAACTTCTTGCTCTATGATGAACATCATGGCCCAAGTTTAACCCAGATCTCAAGAAACATGAAAATTCCATTTGATATATAAAACCCACGAGAAGAGAGATTTTGTATATCCTGTTCACTGGTGTACATGTAAAATTATGAATAGAGTAAGAAACAAGTCACATAAGGACCCTATACTTATGACATTTATAATAAAAGAAGAAGAAGGAAAGCTGAGACAGGAAGATATCAAGTTTGAGGACAATCTTAGCAGCTTAGTGAGCCCATTTCAAAATTTTAAAAAGGCTAGAGATGTGGTAGGCACACAGATACCCACCAAAAGCCATTTGTCTTTTCCATAAAGAAGACATTGCTGCTTTCCAGTTATGGCCATTCACACCAATAAAATGTGAGCAAAAGTAATGTATGCCACTTTCAGGGCAAAAAAAATTAAAAGAAGTGAGTGTACCTTTGCCTTTTGCCAACTGGATGCAGATAAAAACAAAGCAGGAAGATTTTATTTTATCATAAAATAGTAAGACTCTGTGCCCCTAAGTCAAAATGTGAAGTAATACCAGCAATTGTTAAATAAGCAAGAAATAACCTTTGTTGTGCACATTAAGTATGTGAGTCTATTTTTGTAGTAATTTAGGTTATGGTAATAAAAAATGTAATTGATATTCATGGTACAGTCTAAACTGTTTCTGTGTTTTTCTTTTTTTTTAAATGTAGAGCATTGGCTTATTAGGAAATATAAGCTGGAGGACAAGGTGCAGAAGTTTTCTGAACCGAAGTTTCTTAATTTTGTTTCATACTGGCATTTCCCAAACTACTTGGTTTTAGTACTTCTTTGTACTTTAAAAAATTATTGAAGACCCCATGGTCTGGGGAATGTAGTGGTAAAGAGCCCACCGAGCATGCAGAAAGCTCTGATTTAACTTCCAAAACAAACAAATAAATAAATAATAAAAATTAAAGACTCCAAAAATCTTTATTTATGTAAATTATTTATAACAATATTTACTACCAGGAATTTAAAAAAGAAAATTTTGAAATACTGATTAATCGACTTTAAAATAAATCCATCACTTATTAACACAAAAATATTTTTATGAAAATAACTCTAGAAAGGAAAATAAATTTGATGAGAAGAATGATGTAGTTTTGCATATCTGCAAATCTCTTTCATGTCTGGTTTAGTAGAAGACAGCTGGATCTTCTCTTGGCTTCTGCATTCCATTTCTTAGATACAATGTTTTGGTTGAAGGATAGGGAGAATATCAAACTTCACATAGATATGCTGTAGAAAAAAAGTTTTTTAAAGTACTTGCTTTGTCAGTACATATACTAAAATTGTAACAATAAAGAGTTGATTAGCATGGCCCCTGCACAAGGATGACACGCAAATTTATGAAGTGTTCCATATTTTTCAAATGCATTTTTATACATCATTGATGAATCCTCTGAAAGAGAAATTAGGAAAACTACCCCATTCACAATAGCTTCAAAAAAATACTTGGAAATAAGCAAAACAGGTAAAAGACCTCTATAAGGAAAACTACAGAACACTAAAGAAAGAAATTGAAGAAGACCTTAGAAGATGGAAAGACCTCCCAAGCTCTTGGATAGGCAGAATTAATTTTGTCAAAAATGACCATACTACCAAAAATGCTCTGCAGATTCAATGCGATTCCAATTAAAATCCCAATGTCATACTTCATAGAAATAGAAAAAGCAATGATGAAATTCATGATTTTTCTTATTTGGAAAAATAAGAGACCCACAATAGCCAAAGCAATCCTTAGCAAAAAGAATGAAGCAGGAAGCATTACAATACCAGACCTTAAACTATACTACAGAGTCATAGTAACAAAAATGTCATGTTATTGGCAAAAAAACAGACATGCAGACCAATGATACAGAATAGAAGACACAGAAACAAACCCACATAAATACATTTATCTCATACTAGACAAAGGTGCCAAAAATATACATTGGAGAAAAGACAGCCTCTTCAACAAATGGTGATGGGAAAACTGGAAATCCATATGCTGCAAAATGAAATTAAACTCCTATCTCTCACAATACACAAAACTTAACTTAAAGTGGATTGAGGACCTAGGAATTATACCAGATACTGTATACCTAATAGAAGAAAAAGTAGGCCCAAATCTTCATCATGTCGGATTAGGCCCCGACTTCCTTTACAAGACTCCTAAAGCGCAAGAAATAAAATCAAGAATCAATAAATGAGATGGATTCAAACTAAAAATCTTCTTAGCAAAGGAAAAAATCAATGAGGTGAAGTGAGAGCCTATGGAATGGGAGCAAATATTTACCATATGCACATCAGATAGAGTACTAATCTCCAGTATATACAAAGAACTCAAAAAACTTACACCAAAAACAAACAAACAAACAAACAACCCAGTCAATAAATGGGCTAAGGAACTGAACAGATATTTCTCAGGAGAAGATGTACAATCAATTAACAAATATATGAAAAAATGTTCAACATCTCTATCAATTAGAAAAATGCAAATCAAAACTACTCTACGATTTCATCTCACTCCAGTCAGAATGGCAGTTATCAAGAATACAAGCAACAATAACTGTTGGTGAGAATGTGTGGGAAAAGGCATACTCATACATTGCTGGTGGGACTGCAAACCGGTGCAACCAATCTGGAAAGTAGTATGGAGATTCCTTAAAAAACTTGGAATGGAGGAGCTGGGGTTGTGGCTCAGTGGTAGAGTGCTTGCCTGGCATGCGTGAGGCACTGGGTTTGATTCTCAGCACCACATACAAATAAATAAAAAAAATAAAGATCCATTGACACTAAAAAATATTAAAAAAAAAAAACTTGGAATGGAACCACCATTTGACCCAGCTATCCCACTCCTCCGTCTATACCCAAAGGATTTAAAAACAGCATACTATAGTGATGCAGTCACATCAATGTTTATAGCAGCACAATTTACAATAGCCCAACTGTGGAACTAACCTAGATGCCCTTCAATAGATGAACAGATAAAGAAACTATGGTATATACACACAATGGTATATTACTCAGCAATAAAAAAGAATAAAATTATGGCATTTTTTAAAAAAGAAAATTAAAAAAAAAACTTTTCTACTAGGAATTTGAAGCAAGGGCACTTTGCCACTGAAATATATCTCCAGCCTTTTTTATTTTTTATTTTGAGACAGAATCTCACTAAGTTGCTAAGGGCCTCACTAAATTGCTGAGGCTGGCCTGGAACTCACAATCCTCCTTCCTCAGCCTCCCCAGTAGCTGCAATTGCATATGTGCCCCTTGCACTTAGCCATAAATGGTAGTTTTTAAAAGATAGTTGAAATTTGCGTCTGTAACCACATCAATGAATATTATATACTCAGACACAGTAAATCTATTGATTATCTTTTACTCACACATAATCACAAGTTTCTGTCACACTCAAGTTAGGGGATTTTTCAAGGTATGTATACCAGGGAAAAGGAACTTGAGGCCATCTTAGAATTCTGCCTGCCACACCAACCATTGCTTTAGCACCATCAATGCAAGCGTCAAGCACAGTGAAAGAGACACATAATATCTCACTATTATTGTGAAAATCATTCTGACTTGGTAGATCTGAAAATGTCCCTAGTTCCTCTAGGGAGCAATTGTTCTAGATTATGTCTAAGGCACCTGCATCTGTTCTATCCAAATGACTATAGGAACATTTAATTTTATTAATGTGTGATAAATATTGAGCAAATTACATTAAAAATGCAATGTTCATTGTAAAATATTGCCTCACATACTAAATAAACTGTAAGTTTATTCAATTTAAAGAAAAAATAAGTTGGGCACAATGGCACACACCTGTAATCCCAGCAGCTCCGGAGGCTGAAGCAGGAGAATTGTGAATTCAAAACCAGCCTCAGCAAAAGTGAGGCACTAAGCAACTCAGTGAGACCCTATCTCTAAATAAAATACAAAATAGGACTGGGGATGTGGCTTAGTGGTTGAGTGCCTCTGAGTTCAATACCCAATACCCAAAAAGAAAAAAATAACAATCAACTTGATTAGATTAAGGTATAGGCAGTAAATATTATTTCTGAGTGTTTTTGTGAGGTAGTTTCTAAAACAGACCAGCATTTGAATCAGTAGACTAAATAAGAAGATAGTCCTTACTGATGTGGGTGGGTATCATTAGCTCCATTGAGGTTTCAGATAGAACAAAAAGGTAAGGAAGGACAAATTTGCTCTTTCTTCTGGAGCTGAAAAAACAAAAAAACAAACAAAAAAAACATTTTCTGCTCTTCCAGACTCTTGGGCCTTCCATTTCCAAAATACTCTATAGCCATCCCCAACATTCTTATGCTTTTGGCCTTGATCTAAGAATTGCATCATTGGTTCTCCTGGTTCTCAGGCCTTCAGACTCAAGCTGAATTATACCATTGGCTTTTTGGGTCTCCAACCTGCAGATGGTATGTCAAGAGATTTCTTGACCTTTGTAATTCTGTGAGCCAATCTCCATGGTGGGGTTGGGGGGTGCAGTTCTTATGTGAGTATATACATTCTATTGCTTCTGTTTTTCTAGAGGATCCTAGTACATATCATTTTTCAAGGCAATAATCAACTATTCTGCTCTTAGACAGTGCTGGGTAGTTGCGTATGAAAAAGTGTCATTTGAAAACATTTTCTTCAGACTTATAGAAATAAGAGCTCACTCAAGGACATGGTTTTTACAGATTTCAGACACCAGTATAATAAAATGTATACTTGCTGTAGCCTAAATGTTTGTGTCCCCTCAAATTCATATGCTGCAACCTAATCCCCAAATGTGATAGTGTTAAGAAGTGAGGTTTGGAGAAGTGATTAGGTCATGAGGGTTCTGCCTTCTTTTAGAGGATTACTGTCCTTATAAAAAAGGCCCAATGAAGCTTGTTCATCCCTTATGATATATGAGAACACATAGAAAGCATCATCTGTGAAGACTGAATCCTTATAGCAATGAGATCTGCTGGCATGTTGATCAAGGACTCTTCAATCATTTAACAAAAATGTGTAGAGGTAAATATATTTAAATTTGAGTTGAACATTAAATTTCATGTTAGAGCATTGTTTTAGTCTGTTTGGGCTGCTATAACAAAAATACCTTAGACTGGATAATTTATAAATAAAAAAGTATTGCTTACAGTTAACAGTCTTTTTTATGTCTATGTGTCTTTTTTATGTCAAAGCTATGATAATTCTTCTGACTTTTTCCCTAAGTCAGTGAATAACTAGTTGTTAACACTACTTTTGGGTCTAGTAGAGAGCCAATTCTTCCTAGTCAGTTGCACTGAAAATACAGGAGGAGAGAGAGAGGAGATATGTAAGCAAGTAAGTTAGTGTTTATTTGTTTGTAGTATATAGCTGAAGATAATTCTTACTTCTGTACTCCTGCTATCCACGTCCCCCAACTAATCCTTGACACAACTGAATAGGTGGAGGAATAGGCCATAAATGAGATAATATGGGAATGATTTTTTTCCCTGTCCTATTAGCAAAAAGAAACAGGAATAGACATTAGAAAAAACAAAATCAACATGTAGAGTTCCTGGCAGATACTATGTCTGATTCATTACGAGAAAATTAGACAGTATGGTTAAATAGTTTAAATATGTGATTATTCTTTCAAACTTTATTATTTATTTGAATGCTAGTGTTTCATAATTTAAAAATTGAGTATTAAAATGGGGGAGGGACCAAGGACTGAAATGGAGTAAATTAAATTCCATGCATGTATGATTTTGTTGAAGTTAATCCAACTATTATGTATAATTGCAATGCACTACTTAAAGAAAAAAATTATTTTAAGTACATTTAATGGCAAAGAGTGCGAGAGGTATGGCAAAGACTATATTCTAAAAATATTCTCTTTTAAAATAAAAAGAACACCAGGCATGGGAGAAATATACAAAAAAAACCCATTATAGTTTTATGATGTTGTATATTCCTTGGTAAAAAGTTTTTGTTTATAATAACCTTATGTAAGAGTTCTCTTGAAAAGTCACTTTTTTTTTTTGATAATACATCTTACTGGTATTGAGGAGAAGAAACCATGCCACAAAGCAGACTCCAACCAAAAAAAAAAAAATGATATGTTCTTTCCTTTTCCTCTGCCACAGTAATGTTCCAGATAGTAGCTGCTCCCATAACAAAAAAAAGAGCTCCCAACTGACCCTTGATGGGTAGGGTGAGCAGGTAAGAAAATTTTGTCTTCTTAACTGAGTTATTGGCTGCTTTGTTGCTCTGGCTAACCTATCCCATCTAAACCACTAAAACATACAGTTCAGTCTTGGTGCTCAGACACCTCATTGTCTTACCACGAGCCATTTCACTGATTTACATAACCTACCAGACCCTGTAGACTTGGGAGTTTGTAAAGTTGCCTTACATGATGCTATCTTAACGAAATTTGTTGTACCTCCATCAAATTCCATTGTCTGATAAAGAAGGCATTGCTTAAATTTGCCTTTTAGGATTATGAAGTATGCTAGCAAAACTACCATGTTAAGGCCTTTAGTATAAGTTTCAAAACATATTAAAAAGCTTTATTTTCTTGTGTAATGATACGTACTTTCAGATGCTGCTTTCTTTACTGTAAGCATGATCTAGCTTATCTTTTATTTGCAGGAAACAGTCTTGCTTTGACTTATAACTAAAAGCCCTTTAGTGTCATTTTAAAAATATATACCCATCTATGTAAAATGCTGAAGCTTTCAACACCATGGCAACTATTAACAAAAATGTTCACATAAATGGTTATTTTGAGTATTTCTATTCCCATTTTTATTTATATAAATGATTGTTGAATAACATGCAATTAAATCAGTTTTCTGTTTCACAGCCTAACATCTTTTTTTAGATAAATTCTGTGATAAAATAACTCTCTGACATCACAGCCTGTTGCTATGAAAATAGAACATCAAAAAATTGTCAGTGTCAACTTACAATTGGGTAGCTCAAGATAAATTTAAAGGAAAAGAAGCCTAGTTGCAATTCTCATTTTTTAAGCATCAGTTTATCATCTTTAATCCCTAATGACAGCTAATCAAATATGAAATTTGAGACTTTACATTATTAAGAAACATTTGCTGAATCTACTGGAAGTTATTCCTATCATGTGTTCTTGTCAGTAATGGGGCTTTGAAGTCAGTGAAGACACATTTGAGGAAAGCCTTTATTAGAGAAAGAAAGAAATTTAAGACCTACAAGTGGTGTGCAGTTTTTTCCATCAGGTTCAAATGTGGCTTATCAAAGTATAGCAACCCATAAACTAAAAAGATAAATTGTCTGCATTTCTTGCTGGGGGAAATGCTGGGAGGTGGATGATTTTTTAAAGGCCAAATTGGTCTTTTTTAGTCTAGGCTCATGGTTTTATTAACAATATAATTCTCTTAAAAACTAATGCTTTTTTATATATTTGATTTTAGATCTATATCCTAAATTTCATATTCTAGTTTTTTCCTACATATGGTTCTCAGGAATTTACCTGCTTTCTCATAAAGGTCATTCTTTCTCAACTTGATGGTTATCTTGGGATCATCTGAAACAACAGGTTTGGATGGAAAGATTAAAACCCTTAGCCTGATCTTTGCCCAAGGATTGTATTACATTTTTTAAACAGAGATATTTTCATGCCTAACTTTTCTCTCAGTCTTATCTCCTATTACTTTGAGTATCAGTGTCTGGAACTCTGAAAAGCCTTTGATCTCTAGAATTAGTACCTTCCTGTCTTTTCTAGAATATCAACCAGTTCTCACCTGAGCTTATATCTGTCTTCTAATACCTTGCAGACAACTGTAACCAACGCACACCATTACTCTGCCTTCAACTACTTTCCATAGTAAGAATCTCACAAGGTTCATGGTCTACCTTCTACTTTTCCCTGGGGACATCATCATTGAATATTTTACCAAGGCACAACGGAAATGTTCCACTAACCAACCTTCTAATCTGTTTCCCTACTGCCTGCTGGATGACTACCAATTCCATACAACATATTTTAAATTTCTGTATGGCAGCATCTTCCTTCAAGCACCAATATCTGTATTCATGTGATTTTTTGGGGGAAGGTACTGGAGATTGAACTCAGGGGTACTTGACCACTGAACCACATTCCCAGCCCTATTTTGTGTTTTATGTAGAGACAGGGTCTCATTGAGTTGCTTAGCTCCTCGCCATTGCTGAGGCTGGCTTTGAACTCACGATTCTCCTGTCTCAGCCTCCCTAAGTGCTGGGATTACAGGCTTGCACCACCGCGCCTAGCTGCATGTGATTTTTATTACTGCCATTTAACAAACATTTCTGACTTTTCTCTTTCTTGGCACACAAAAAGATTGCACTTCTCAGCTATTTTAAAGATAAGTATGGACATTTGACTTGTTTTGATTATTGAAATGTATATAGAAATGATTGATATATCATCTATGTGATATGTCACACAGGGAAGTTTGAATTTTCTCTCTGAAGGTTTGATAATTTTAGTCTATGAAATAAATGGACAATAGACAGATTGACAGGAAAAAACATAACAATTTATGAGTATATGGAAGCTTGGGAGCCATATAGAAGTATGAGACTTAAAGTACCAGATAGTTGAAATTTAAATAGCATTTTGAGATACAGGAAAAAAATAGGGTCTTTAGGCTGCCAGGAAGAAATTGGTAATGTAAGTTATGAAAGTGTGAAGGGATAAAAATGCACCAATCAATGGTTGTTATATTTTGCAGATCGTCTTGCAGATGACCTTCAGAACAATGTGACATCATGTGGAAATCTCCAGGTGGATCCAGATAAGGCAGGAAAAAGGTAAGCCTCAGAGAAAGTCTGTTTATGTCCTCTTTACTTCAATAACAGATGCAAATCTGCCCCATAAAAGGACAGCTTTCAGAGCTATTTTTTGTGTCTGCAGCCCCTCTGAGGAGCTGTCTCAAATCATGCTAAAGAAGTATAGTTTAGGGGTGGACTCTTTTGACATGTCACAAAGAAACCTTATAAGTCAATGTATGATTAATCACAGCTCTTTCTCATTGCCATGATAATCATGAAAGTATAAGTCAAGATGAATTTTTTACCAGGCTAGCTACATGAGTAGTCTTCTTGATAAACTATTGTAAATAAGGAATAAATTTTTGTTATGATAGGTGCTATGGTTTGAATGTTTCCCCCAAAGTTCATGTGCTGGAAACTTAATCCCCAAAGCCAAGAGTCAGGAGGTAGAGCCTACTAAGAGGTGATTAGGTCATTAGGGCTCTGCCCTCATGAACAGATTAATGTTATCACTACAGTGAGTTTAAAAAAGGAAATTTAGCACCCCTCTTGTTCTCTTGCTTTTGTGTGTCTGACTTCCACCATGGCATGGTATAGAATGAAGGCTCTTGCCAGATGTGAGACTCAATTTTAAACTGCCTATCTTCCAAACATGTGAAGAAAAAGTTTCTTTATAAACTACTGAGTCTCTGGTATTCTGTTATAGCAGTATTAATGGACTAAAACAATGAGATATTTAAGAATTTGGTATGGTTTGTTATTGTAGCATAGCCTAGCCCTGACAAACACAAACAAGGTATAGCAAATGTTATAATAAACAACCACAAGATTTCAGTGGCTTAACTGAAGAATTTTATTTCTTCTTGAAGAGTTTAATAAAGTGGTACTTGGCAAACAAATGATGATTTGATGATTCATGAATCTTCCTCTTCCATGTTGTGGCTCCATTATCTCCTAAGACTATGGAATTCTCTCCTGAGTTATTTGAATCTGGTTCATTGACAGATAAAGTGTGAAGTCTTATAAAAGAGATTTTTATGGCAATTTCTGGTTACAAAGAAGAAACATAATCTAATTGTATACACCAGAATAAGAAAGAATGACATTTAGTCAATATAGAGTACTCTCTGATAAAGTGTACTTTACAAACCTAGTGCTCCATGGAATGAACAATCAGGCCTTGATTTGCTTTTAAAGTATACGTAGAGCAGGCTTCATGTGCATGCAACCAGTGCTGTCTTCTTATGGTTTAGATATTAGGTGTTCTCCAAAAGCTGATGTGTGAGACAATGCAAGAAAGCTGAGAAGTGAAATGATTGGATTATGAGAGTCTTAACCTAATCAGTACATTCATCTGCTGATAGGGATGAACTGGGTGGTAAATGTAGACAGGCAGAGTGTGTATGGAGGAGTTAGGTCATTGGGGAACACTTTTGGGTTTCTACTTTGTCCTGGTGAGTTGTCCTGAGCTGCCTTCCTCTGCCATGCCTGTCCACCATGATTTTCTTCCTCATCTTGGACTCAGAGCAATGGAATTGGCCATCTATGAATGAGACCTCTGAAATTATGAGCCCTCCAATAATCTTTTCCTAGTCTACAATTGTTCTTGTCAGATCTTTTGGTCACAGCAGTGAAAAAGATAACTAAAACAAGTCTCATAGGGCCACATGCTTAGAAAGCCCCTTCACCTGGTTTAATGCTTTACTGTTTCACAGAGCATTAAGTTTTTACTAAGGGAGTCTACAATTTCATTTGACTGTGGGTCTCCCAAATTATTCAATTGGTTCTAAGTGTAGGTTATAACAGGAGAATGTGCAGATGGAAGCCTTAGTCACATATGGAATGTGGAAGAGAGTTCAGTGCAGGTTATCTAAGAATTCTGGTTTTTTTAGCCTGTAAGAAATAATATCTTGAAAGAATTCTTTTGTGGTTTTTTCCTGCAATTTCTTGCTCACGACTATAATAGTGTCATTCTTATTGTCCCCAAAAGAATTATAACTGTATGATAAAAAATGGAAAGATAAGGTTGATTTAAACTTTTTTAACATAAAAATATGCCTTGGAACCTCCTAAGATTTTTAAAACATGCTATTAGAAGCCAAAACCTTTGATTTTTTTTTTTTTTTTTTTTGGTACCGTGGATTGAACCGAGGGGCCCCTAACCACTGAGCCACATCCCCAGCCCTTTTTTCATTTTATTTAGAGACAGTGTCTCGCTGAGTTGCTAAGTACCTCACTAAGTTGCTGAGGCTGGCTTTGAACTCGTGATCCTCCTGCCTCAGCTTCCCAAGTCACCAGGATTATAGATGCGTACCACCCCCAGCTCAAAACCTTTGATTCTTATGAGCCACGTTATCTTGAGAGACAAGAAGTTTCTTGGAAATTAAAGGCCCAGTCCCTGAAAGAAACAGGACAGAACGAACACCATAACATTTAAAGCTAATCTAGCTGAAGGGTTTAAGAGTTGCGTAAGGATGAGACTTGGAAAGAGTCTCTGTGAGGTTAGACCTGAGAGCAGACCTCTGAAGAACACATGATTGGGAATAGAATCAGCATCAAGAGGTACCTAACCCACTATCAGTGCCAGTGATTAGAGGAAAGTAGGTACCAAATAAGTGGCAGGTTATTTGCAGATCATTAACTGTCTTCCTAGGAATCATTGCCTCTGCTGCCTTTGCTGAGGAATCATATGAACTGATCTTCTCTATGCTGACTGGTTTCACCAATGGTGTTCAGTAAACTGCCTACATGTCACCTATAAATTTTCCAAAGTGATATTTAACCATGGCTCAAGAATTTGCTGAATCCCATTGAAACCGCTCTATTTTCAGTGGCTAGAAGAAAAAAAAAAAACAGTTAAGATCTCTGAAACTGAAAAAAAAAATCCCTGAAACTAATGATGGAGTTGGTTACATTCAAAGAGGTGGTAGTGATATGAATTTTCCCTCATTACTAGAATTTGGGTGGAGATGGAACCTAAAACAACTTACCTCTTTTACATGCCTCCTTATAACTCCTTCCTTTGATTCTATAGATTAAATAAATAACTTGCTAAGTTAGAATTTGTTTTTGTTAGGTCTACTTAAAACACCCCAATACATAATTGTGTACTCCAATGCAGTTTTGATAACACTGTCATATTTTTTCTTTTTTCAATAACACAGTATTTGCTACTCAGATGAGGTAGATATTGTTATTTTATTTTATAGACAGCAAGACTGAGTCGTAAAATGATTAAACGTTTTACCAATGGGGCAGAGTTAAAAAGGCAATGGTTGTTCTCATCTTGAGAAATCCTATTATGCTAACTTTACAATAGTAATTTTGAGAAATATATGGTGTGACAAAAATGCAACAGCCATCTAGCAAAGACCAAAGTTATGAAAACACTATAAGAACATACCAAACACAAACTGCCTGCATTTACTTTTGGTCTTCTCTAACACTTCAACCAACCATAAAAGAAGTTCGCTGTAGTAAGTCATCAAAACAATGTATTCTCTGAGAGTAATATTAGTCTGTGAACTACTTCTCTTTATTTGAGGTACATATTTGCATACTAGAAAGCAAATTGGGTGTTCTGCTTAATATTATTTACCTCTTCAGCTCTTGTTCTTAGTCTTCCTTGCTAGGTTTCAAGTTCAAATTGTTCTGTTCTTATCCACCTGATAACTAAGACATTGCTTTCTGCCTGTAATCCTCAATATGGAATTTTGTGAATTCTGATCTTTCCAAAGGCATCCGATCTAAGAGGATCCCTGAGTTATCACTCTTCCTGTACTTCACTATTTTCTCAATTTCATTAATGTTTCACTGTTCAAAGTACTTTTAAAATAATTTTTTAAATTTTAGATTTTTTTAAAAAGTGCAATGATACTACAGAATGTCCCCGTAGTTCCCAGAGTCAATGTCCTCTGGGTTTATGTGTATGGAAATGTTTCATAAAATTTTGACTTACAGAGTTGTTTTGAAAATCATCATTAATGTATGCAAAGGCTGACACAGATCCAGGACCACAATAACACTTGGCATCCCATAAATCACTTACTGTCTGCATTGCTTGCTTTTCTGGCAAGTGCAAAAATCCTGCTAAAGAGGTGTTAAGAAAAAAATAAACTATGTACAGAACATATAAATTAACACATCTTTGGTCCTATTTTTGGCCTTGATACAGATATGACTATTTTTATTCTTTTTCACGGCTTTGTTCTGTAACTACCAAATGCTAAATAGATGATGGAACTATGTCTCAGCCCTTTTGCCTATTTCCTATTCAGCATAAGTATTATGTCCACTGTCATTACAGATGGCTATTATTTAATTGTGATTTTTTTAAACATCTTTTTATATGGATAGTGGGATAAGATGAAGGATAAAGTGATGTAACTTTCCTCAAGTTACTGAGTATCTTCTTTGGGTCTGAAACCAGAACACATGTTTCTGCTTAAGGTAAATATTTCATCACTTCCTCTCCTCATTACTTTCACTTAAAATTTTCCTGCACAACAAAGAACCGAAGTACTCTTTCATAGTTTGTTTTTCCATTATAGTACTTTTTGGTGAAAACTCATGGGCTATCCATATGTTGGCAAGCATCAGAAAAAAGTAAGACAACATAACTAAGCATTTCTGCATTCTTCACAAGTAGAGAGGTATCAATATGCCTCCTTATTTTGAGACTAATTGGAATGATATAGAGCAAATTTTTAAGAATGGAGGTATGAATTGAGTGGGGTGGCACACGCCTGTAATCCCAGTGGGATTAATCCCTATAATCCCAGTTTCATCATCTATTTAGCATTTGGTAGTGGAGAGGCTGAAGCAGGAGGATCACAAGTTCAAAGCCAGCCTCAGAGAAAATGAGGCACCAAGCAACTGAGTGAGACCCTGTTTCTAAATAAAATACAGAATGGGGCGGGGGATGTGGCTGAGTGCCGGAGTTCAATCCCTGGTACCCCCAACCAAAAAAAAAAAAAAAAAGAATGGAGGTATGGATTGTGGTTGTAGGTACTGACCAGAGAAGGCAATGAAGAGGTATATCGGTATGAATGGTCTATATGACCCTGGAAATTGCCATTCCCATGATATTACTAACAGACATCATATTCTTTTTTTTTTTTTCTTGATATTGGGGATCAAACCCGGGGCACTTTTCCACTGAACTACATCACCATCCTGAGTTTGTTTTTGAGACAGGGTCTCATGAAGTTGCTGAGGCTAACCTCAAACTTTCAGTCTTTCTGCCACAGTCTCCTGAGTTGCTGGGATTACAAGCTGATCTTGTTCTCTCTCTCTCTCTCTCTTTTTTTTTTTTTTGGTACCAGGGATTGAACTCAGGGGTACTAGACCACTGAGCCACATCCCCAGCCTTATTTTGTGTTTTATTTAGAGACAGGGTCTTACTGAGGTGCTTAGTGCCTCACTGTTGCTGAGGCTGGCTTTGAACTCGCAATTCTCCTGTCTCAGCCTCCCAAAGTGCTGGGATTACAGGCGTGTGCCATCGCGCCCAGCTCTTATTCTTTATTCATAAAATTCTCTTAGATAAATTGAACACTTTCCCTTCCAGACTGTCAACTCTGTGAATGCAGGAGTCATGTCAGCCTTATATTCTTAACTCCAGCAGTTTCTGGCTTAAGTTGTCATTAAATGTTATTTGAATTATAGACTTACCAAATGAATAACATATAAATCCAGCATTTTTTTTTCTTTTTTTTCAGAGAATTCTATGGATGCAAGTAGTCTCCTATAGAGTTACTGCAATTAGCTCAATGACCAGAATCTCCAGGTAGGGCAGAATCTTCTTCCTTAGGTCTGGAAGTGATTCCATATGGTTCAATGACCTATGAAAATAAGAGTATGATCTGCTCCCCACTTTTACTCAATATATATCGATGTAAAAGTACATGGTAACAACAGTAAAAATTCCAGTTTAGAAAATAATGAAAGATGAGTAACAGTCCTGGTCTATAATAATGCTGGTATCCTGCTTCATAGGCATTATGAATTTCCTTACCCTTCGATTAAGCCATGATTCTATTCTCTGAAATGAGATTCCTTGAACTTCATCCTCTGGTCCTCTTAAGTTGTCTTCATCTTTTGGGTTTTATTCCATTTCCTTTGTCCTTATTGGGGAAAAGGGCTCTTTAGTTTTTGCAGCTAACTTCTTGAAGAAATAAGCTCGGCTTTTTCTAATAGTCATTATCATTTGTTTTATTTTGTGTTGTTAGAATTTGTTCATTTGATATAAAATGTATTGAGAAATAATATTCATACAATTAAATATATATATATGTTGTTTTGTTTTGGGTACTGGGGATTGAACCCAGAGGTGTTTAACCACATCCTCAGCCCTTTTTTAATTTTTTAAATTTTGAGACGGGGTCTTGCTAAATTGTTTAGGGCTTCACTAAGTTGCTGAGGCTGATTTTGAACTTGTGATCCTCTTGCATCAGCCTCCTAAGAGCTGCTGGAATTACACACATGTGCCAGGGATTACACACATGCCCAGCAAGGGCATCTATTTTTAAGCATTTGGGTCAATGAACTTTGAGTATATTTGTCACCAATTAAGTCAATACATATAATGTGTCTATTATCCAAAAAGTTCCCTTGCATTCCTTTGCAGTGTGTCTTCTCCATACAACTCCACAGCATTTCTGGTCCCAGGAATCACTGATAAGCTACAGATAAGTTTTACATGTTCTAAATTTTATCAAATATCTGCTAGTTTTAAAATTTATAATTTTCCTACAATTGTCATAGTATTGCTTAAATTATTTGAATCACAATTCAAATAAGAACTATAATGAAAATGATCTAGTCTAGAAGTATAGCTCAGTAGTACAGTATTTGCCTACCATGTACAAGGCCCTGGATTCAAACCTAGCTCTGTTTAAAAAAAAAAAACAACCAAAAACTCTTTTTTTAGTAATCTCTTCTAAATTCCTTCTCTTTCTAATAATTTGTTGCAGAATTGGGTCATTTATACTCTAGATTTTGCTGACGTTCTGAAGAAAGTAGTTCTAGAGATTTGATCTGATTGAGATTTGATATTTTGGTCTCATGCATTTCACTTAAGTTGAAGGATTACAGGCTTTAACATTATTTTGGTAACTACATATCCAAATTGGTGAAATGTATTGACTCACACAACTGACAATTCCAGGGTATATCATGGACTTGCTATTACATAATCATATCTTGGTTTTTCTGTCTTCTGCTTGTTTCTGGTCTCTTCTGAATTTTGGTTTCACTCTCAGTTTCTCAGGTTCAAGTTCATAGGAAAGAAATAGTTCTTTTTTTTTTTTTTTTTGCCATTAGCACTTATTACCCTGACTTGGATTAAGCATCCATCCTGAATCAATTAATAGAACTAAGGAAATACGATATTCTGATTGGCCAGATTAGGGTGCCAAAGAACCACATCGACTATTACTGAATATAAGTAAATTTTTATTCTTCTATCATTACAGATGGTTTAGAAGTGATTTTACAAAAATGTTTACTAATGACATTTGACTAGATAATCTCTACATAAAATATTTACAATTTTAATCATAAACATTTCCACTGGAGTGGGGGTGATCAGTTTGTTTTGGGTAACAAGGTTTAGGGAGAGGACCCTTAGAACTGTTCCCCAAATTTCTCTTTATGAAGTCAGTGGGTACCTACCATTACCTGAGAGGTGCATTAGTAGAAATAAAAATGGCAGAGCTGTTTTAATACAGGAGAAAGTAATAAGCAGAAGTCAGGGACCAAGTGGGGATGCGGAAGGAGGAAGCCGATCTCAGGCCCATAAAGAAAACACGCAGGGGGGCTGGGATTGTAGCTCAGCGGTAGAGCGCTGGCCTCGCATGCGTGAGGCCCTGGGTTCGATCCTCAGCACCACATACAAACCAATAGAATAAAGACATTGTGTCCATCTATTTAAAAAAAAAAAAAAAAAAGAAAACAAGCAGGGCACTGGTAACAATACATTTAAGGGGGTGGGAACACTTAACGGTGAGGTTACCATTTAGAGCTCAGATTAGTCTACTAGTATTCTGCAGTTGAACGCCAACTGCAGAATATTAGTGGTTTCATGAAACATTTGTTGGTGGTGGCTACCAGCGTTGGGGCAGGGTATAATCTTCATTAGAACAGTCAGGATATCCTGTACAAAACACTGAATTTTGACTAGATTTCTCCACGCGCCCAGGCCAAAAAGGCCTGGCTCTGCTTGATGTCAGGGAAGTCAAGACCAACAGAAGCCACGCCCATCCCGTCGCCCGGCTCTGCACTTTGCATCACTTCCGGTCCCGGGCCATTCTCATCCGGGTCAGACTGAGCTTCTTGCTGTCCGTGACTAGTGTAGGTGCCGTGCTGTCCGTGTTATCTCGTCCTGGTGAGACCGAGCCGCAGTGTTCACCGGCGAGGAGCTACCTCTGTTCTAAGCAAAGAAAGACGAGGAGGAGACCTGCGAGCGGGCAGCGGCTGGGCCGCGCTGGCGCGGGCTGGCGATTCAATCCCTCTGCTTGCTGCTGTCTCTGGGAACTGGGTGCCAGCGCTGAGGGGCCTCTAGCTAACAGCGACCCCCTTCCCCGGCCCCCCAGCCCACCCTGCCGGGGAGGGCGGAAGATGCCAGTGAAGAAGAAGAGAAAATCCTCTGGGGTGGCCGCAGCAGTAGCGGAAGACGGAGGCCTCAAAAAGTGTAAAATCTCCAGGTACCACCTCCCCCCCACCTTTCAGTCTTTCCTCCTTCCTTCTTTGCAGGACAGCTGGAGGAGAAGGAGTTGGGCGCAGCCTCCCGGCCTCAAGCTGGAGAGAGGTGAGACCCCTCTAATCAAACTAGGCGGTAGGTGTAGAACACCCAGTCTCCGCGCCCGACCTGACCTCGTGTTCGCTAGTGTGCTTGTGCTCTGGCGTTTAAGGAGGGACTAGAAGAGTCGCCCCACGTTAGTCTCCGTGCCCTGGAGGGTGGGTGGGGACACATGCATATATAAATTGTGCTCTTTTCTTCGACTTTCTACTCTCTTAATCCCTCCCCTGGTCTTTTTCAAACCTAAAAGGTCAAACCTAGAATTTCTTTGTAGAGCCTGCAGAAAGGAAAGAGAGCAAAAGGAAACTTGAGAACTGCCTTGAAAATGGAAAAAAGGAAAAACTTCTGTAATTGGCCTCCAAAGTTTTAGTATTTGGAGTGGCCTCATCCGAACCATCCCAGCTGGAGGCCTTTTTTAATTGCAGGAGCCCCATTTTTTGGAAGTCTGGTATCCCCACCTGTGCCAATTCCCTGTGTGCGGAGTTGGGAAGGCCCTGCATGCTTTTTGTTTTCAAGAGCATTCAGCACGATGTTAGTTCTCAGTATGTATATCAATAATTTGGGAGCTATTATATTCCGTATTTTCTTTGAGAAAAAGAAGACAAAGCAGAACTATAATCACAGCTCTTTGGCCTCTTTCATATAATTCAGGCATCACAGAAGCCTTGTGTGCTGCAAAAGATCATTGCAGTTTAGGTGTGAGAAGCGAGTTTTGCTCCCCCCACCTCCTTATGGTATCTTCGTCTCTGATTGATGCTTAATGTGACAACTTCATATGTTACCATTATAACAAGACAGTAGCTAGGGCTTAAAGAAGAAAAAAAATAATAGAGCGCTCTTTAATGAGAGGTCTATTGCTTAAAATGTAAGGGAAGTGACTTCTATAGTCTACATCTTCCTTTTCATAATTCACTTTTTTTCCCTCATTACTGTGCTTTGACAAAGGAGCCTAAGGAATATATGTATTTTTTCTTTTGGCTGTTAATGTGATACGATCTTCTTATATCACTTGGTAGCTAACATTAGAATTTGAAACGGTTACTAGCATATTTTTATGAAACATAGGTAAATTAGTTTTTATCACTGTAACTTGTGGCCATTTAAGGGCATAATGTATCAAAATTATTTAAACATTAAAATAGCTGGGCAGGCAGAATTAGAAATCAGGTGATACTTTGTTCTGTCCATTAATATTTTTAAATATGGTATCCCTATTTTACATTACTCAATTGCAGAAATTCCAGTGTTTCCATATCATTGTGGTAGTGTAATTATTTGAATTCCTTGAGAAAAGTTTCTCTGAAGTTCTCTAAATCCTAGAGGCCATTTCTGAACTTCCCAACTTTTAATGATTTTATGGGGAAAAAAAATCTGATTAAGTAGCTTTGGCTCAATTATTTGGACTATTTTTAATTATTAGTTCGTCAGGGTTTTGTTGTGGTGGTTTTGTTTTTTGATCTGTGGAATTTAATATACCCTTAGGTCTGAAATCATCTTTAAAAATCTTAAGTTTGATAGGTGATACATGAAAACTCTTAATGTATCATTTTATTTTGAAATAAAATATACTTTGTAAGATTTTGTTTTAAAATATATATGTTATGTACAGTTTCAGTGGAAATCAGTAGTGGAATTACAATAAAGATTTTACTTTCTCAGTCCTACATTGACACTTAGTTTGAACTTCTGTGTAGTCTTGAAATCTGGGGAAATAATTTTAGCTGGTATTTTTGGAATTTGATAGTGACCAAAGTAGAAATTGAGTTTTGTTAAGACAGAAATCTAATGTATAGACTACTGTTTCAAATTGCAAATACTTAACTCCATTATTTTTCTATAATGCCAACTTAAAAAAACAAACAAAAAACTTTGTTTGAATTGAAGTAGTTCCTATTGAACTTAGTTTTTCACTAAGAGTTGAGACTTGATAAAAATCTTAGGCATTTGTGTGTTTTCTAAGCTATTGCAGATCCCAACCCCCTGCTAGACTAATAAGTGGAGAGGAACATTTTTCAAGCAAGAAGTGCCTGGCTTGGTTTTATGAGTATGCAGGTAATGAAATTAATGTAAGAAGATATCAGTCATGTGCTTTAAAAAGTTTTATATCCTTTTGGTTTATTCATTTAACAAATTATTTTTTCAGGCCTGCCATGTTTTAGTGCTGTGTGTTAGAATCAGGGTTAAGACCAAGGATCGTGGATTAGTTAAGAATTTGTTGCCACTTTAGGCTGGTATTTCTTTAAGTATGTATTCAGTATACATCAGGAGAGGAGAAACTTATTTACTGTTAATGTATAAACAGAGACATATTCACTTATTGACATCCATTGGCTACAGTAGTAGTATGGAAAACAAAAAATACATAATAAAATTTTTCTTTATTACATTTTTGGAAATTTTTGTGAGTTGGTAACGTTTTCTAAGACTTCAGGGGAGACAAGAAAAGAACTGAACCATTGTTGCACAAAACATTTACTCTTTACCCTTTAATGATTGTTATTTGGCCATTTACTTCTATTAGAGATAGAATAATAAGAAAGTAAATAGATTGATATTATTACATGATGATAAATATTATATTAGGAAGACACACTGCGAATTCATAAGAGTGATGTATAACCTAGCCTTGGAAGTGTTGGGGTAGCTTTCTTGGAAGAGCTGACTAACCTCAGCTAAATCCTATTAGCAGTAGCTGAAAAGCTTTAGGCCTAGGATACAGGTAAAAATCAAAGCCAGCCATAGATGAGGCTGAAGAGTTAAGCAAATGGAAAAGAGTTATTGTTTCCCATTTGTTACTTTTTTGTAAGTATATATGACAGTTTTTCCCCTTAAAATAGTTGTGCTCTTTTGGAGTTACTAACTCTAAAAACTTGGTTTTGTTTTTCCTTTTCTCTCTTACCTGCTTTCCTATTTTTGTTTTCCTTTTTGTCAAAGATGTCCTCAAAATCTTTGTTTAAAAGTGTGTATGTAGTTTATTTAATGCTAATCCACATTAAGTTCTAAAATGTGCTTTGAACTTGAAGTAAAGTTTAGGCTAACTGTATGAAAAGCAAGACTATTTTAAAAAGGGGCAGCAACATAACTGTTGGGATCAGTGAAGTGATCCCAAAAGTATGATTTAAAATTGTTTAGTAGCAGAACAGAATCATTCTAGACCAGAAAAAAAGCTATTACTGGCATCCCAAGACAACCACTAACCTAATTTAAATGAAGGGAATTCATTTTCTCACTGACCTCCATTTAAGATGTTGACCTATTATTCAAAATGCCAGTTTTATTGGTATGCAGGATATAGAATGAAAAGGTCATTCTTCTTATTATAAAAATAATTAGCACATTTTTTTCTTTAATATTTGCTTGATTTTACCTCTTTTTAGGACTTTCCTGGGTTCCATAAAGTTCTAATTAAACATGTATTTCCTGTATTAGCATTTTTTAATTGCCAACAAAATAATTGCTGTCATTATTCCAGGAATTGTTCTAAATATATAATTTTCCATATGACTATCCTTTTAACTAGATGGTGTAATATTCATTTTATGATTGAGAAAATAGGCTTAGATTAAGTAATTTGCTCAAGATAATATAGTAACAAAAGCAAGGATTCAAACCTCAGTTGTTTGACAGTAGAGATGATGGTTTTAACTACTGTTTCTATAATTTTTTTGGGAAGGGGGATACCAGGGATTGAACCCAGGGGGCCGCTTAACCACTGAGGGACATCTCTAGCCCTTTTTGTATTTTATTTAGAGACAGGTCTCACTGAGTTGCTTAGGGCCTGGCTAAATTGCTGAGGCTTGTTTTGAACTTGGAATCCTCCTGCCTCAGCCTCCCGAGCCACTGAGATTACAGGCGTGCACCACTGCACCTGGCTAATGTTTTTATTTAAATATATATATGACTGTGTACACGGTAATTTTCATTTTTATAAAAAATATTATTTATTTATTATTTGTTAATTTATTTTCTGTCATTCATTCGGTGATTCATTCAATAAATATTTGTCAAGCACTTGTAGGTGAGTCGAGCATTGTGCTAAGTTCTAGGGATGTAAGAGAGAAGAAGTCAGACATGATCCCTGCCCTCAGAGGACTTGGCTTCTAGTGAGGACAGTAAGTAAACAAGTATGTAGGCAAGATAATTACAGATTTTGGAATAGTATACAGATAATAAATATAGGGAGTTTCATAAAGAGTGAGGAAGGGTTAGATGGACTTTCAGAGATTAGGGAAGGGCTCTCTGTGGAGACTTTGGGCAGAAAACTGCTTGATAGGGAAGAACCAGTTGCCAAATAAACAGTCATTGTTCTGTGTTTAAATGGGGCTGTCCCTCATTAAAATGGAGACAATGGTTGTGCTTAGTTAGTATATCTTACAAAGCCCTTAGCATAATACCTGGTATATGATCAGAACTCAATATTATTTTTGCTATGTAGCTTTTTAATAATGTTCAAAAATTAATGTATGTAGCTCATGATGAAAGTGTTGTGTCACTGAGCACATTATTTTGTCCCAAGAGTCTATTATGGGTATGGTATTAAGCACTGCACATACACCTGGAAACATTTCTTTATTATTGGAAAAAAAAATCAGAGAGTTAATGGTGTTTTTCTTCTAGTTTTAAAAATATCCCAAAATGTGTTACTATAGTATTATAGGTCACATGTGATAAATTTGATGGTTTTTCCCTTAAGCAAAACCTGCTACTCTTGAGTGATATTTATTTATTGCAGTGTTGGGGATTTATCCTGGGGTACTTTGCCACTGAGCTGCATCCCCAGCCTTTTTGTATTGAAACAGGATTTCCCTAAGTTGCAAAGGCCAGTCTTGAACTTGGAATCCTTCTGTTTCAGCCTCCCAAGTCCACTGGCATTGTAGGTCTGTACCACTGTGCCTGGCTTGAGTGATACTTAACAAGAATTGAGTAATACATTTGTTTCTGTTTATCCATGGGGGATTGGTTCTAGGACAACCTCATCTTCCCCATAGATAACAAAATCCAAAGATACTCAAGTTCCTTATAAAATGAAGTAGCATTTGCATCTAACCAATCCACACACATCTTCCAGTAGACTTTAAACTATCTCTAGATTAGTTATAATATTTAATAAATGTAAATGGTTGAAAAATGATGAGAAAAAAGTGCATAAATTCAGTACAGATGGAATTTTTTCACTATTTTTGATCAGCATTTTGTTGAAATTAATGAGTACAGAACCCAAGATATGGAAGGCTAGTTGTATCCTGGGCCTGTGGCAAACAAAAACATACAAAGTGAAATACTTTTTAAAGATACTTTTTAAAGTCTACCAAAAATTTTAAAATGTTAGAAGTGTATAGTCCTAATAAATTAGTCAACAGATAGAGTGCACTAGTACAGTGAACTAATTATTTCCTAGGCTTTTTAAATTGAGCGCAAACCAAGTTGCACAAAAGCATAAATTAAATTCAGATTTAGAAATTTACCCAGGAAGTAGTATCATTGGAAGGATATAGTTCAAAAAGTATAATTAAAATTACACACTCAAGGAAAGAACATTAGTACAGACCTTGCTTTAAACTTTAATCTATTACATTTGCATTTCTTTGGGAATGTCATTTAACATTTATATTTATAGATCTTAGCTCTATAAGATGAGATATGTGTGTATGTATGTGTGTGTGTGTGTATATATGGTGTATATATATGTATTGTATATACATATAAAACAAATTTTAACTTGATTCTAATCAGTTTTAATCACTAATCCCCCTGTTTCTGGAGGCCTGTATTTTATGACAGTAACTGATATTTCTTCAGCTTTTTCTTCTAAGCCTTGAGGGCAAGTGTACTTGTTGCATCAGAAAACAATTAGAATATATTCCTATATATTCCTGTCAAGGCTTTAGAAAGCACTTTGTTTTCTTCTATTAAGTTTTTAATGTATTTTTTTTCTTATAGCCATGTGTAAGGATGCATACTCAGTTATGGTTTGGGTTTGGAATAATAATAGTTATTATTATTGTTATTATTCTAACTGGGAATTGAACCCAGGGTCTTGCATATGCTAGTACTCTACTCCTGAGCTATAGCCTCAGTTCTTTTATTTTATTTTGAGACAAGTTCTCACTAATTTGCCTATGCTAATTCAAACTTATGATCTTCCTGCCTTAGCCTCTCTGGTGGCTGGGAGTATAGGCATGTGCTGCCAAACCTCGCCTCAGTTATATGTTTTTAACAGGTTTATTGTATATGTATGCTTTTGTTGTTGTTGTTGTTTATTTTGGTGCTGGAGATTAAACCTAGGGCTTTGCACCTACTAAGCATACTCTACCACTGAACTGCACCCCAGCTCCTATGTACGTTCTTTCCTATGTTCGATTATGAATTTAGTACATTTAATTAAAATAATTCTCTAAATATTAACGTTAATTAATATTAGGAAGTAAAGGTCTCTGATTACCACCCTCTTTACCTTTCAGCACTTCAGTGTACTTTTACTACTTATTTAAACTTAATGACATTGATCATTTTACATAATATTTAAAATGAGTTTTGGTTTCTGATCATATATTAAAGTCATCTTGACATCCTGGATCTCATCTCAAGCAGTAAGAATGTATTGGCTGCATACTGGATGGCTACATTCTTTTATTAAGAAAAGCCGTAGGATGTTGGCTTTTATTGTACCTGTAATCTAACAGTGATGCCAAAAAATCTACCTGAGCAGCTTTGGTCTAGTCTATGACTTATAAAGCTGGAGAATTTTTAGTTCTTAAAAAAGGAAAATGGAGGCTTCTCTTGACTAATTTAACATTATATCAAGATTTAATTTAGTTATCCAGTCACAAAAGAAACCTAGCTGATGCAATTGCTATATGTTGGGAGTCTGATTAAAAAAAAAAAACAAAAAACCATGAGAATTGATGTATTAACTTAAATTTAGCGATAGAGAATAAAATAAGGAGTAAGCACAATAATATTAATTTTGGTTACATGATAGACACAAGCTAATGTAGAGTTTGAACTTTTGTTTCTACATTAAGGTGACATAACTGATGCCTTTTTACTTAGAACCAATAAGATAAGGAAAATATTTCTTCAAGTGTAATATAGTAGTTTACGTCAGTCATTATTTTTACAATATAATTTTTCAAGAATTAAATTACATTTGTTTATTTCAAAGAGGTAATGATCTATTTGTAGTAAGTAAATGAATATTCTTCTGATTACTGTATTAAGCTATGCATTGAGCTAGGCACAGTGGTGCATGCCTGTAATCCCAGCAACTCCGGAGGCCGAAACAGGATTACAAGTTCAAGGTTAGCCTCAGCAACTTTGTGAGGCCCTAGGCAACTTGGCAAGATGCAGCCTCAAAATAAAAAATTTGAAGAAGCTGGGAATGTAACTTGGTCACACTGGGGTTCAATCTTCAGTAGGAAAAAATCAAACTGGGCCTTGTTTCTGACACATTCTAGCCCACCCTTCTTAGGCTTTTTAAAATTCCTGCTTTGTGGGCTGGGGATGTAGCTCAGTGATATAGCACTTGCCTAGCATGTGCAATATCCTGGGTTCAATCCCCAGTACCACAGAAAAAAGAAAGAAATCGATTCCTGCATTGCCAAAAATTTTATTAGGAGTAGGCTTAGTAAATTTTTTAAATAAACTAATGATTGATACTAATGAAATATTTCTTTATTGATTCTCTTTTAAATTTCCTTAATTTCATACTGAAATGTTATTCAAAGACTACTTTTAAAAGTTTTAAATTCTAAATCTTCTAGCAAATATTTATACTTTATTGAAGCTATGCCAGTTATTTGTCAAATGTTATGTTGTATTCATGGATGCCTTAAGCAAAATGACTTGTTTTATGTTGATATTGAATCATAATCAAATATATAAATTATTTTTGTCTTTGAAGGTCCAGATGAAGTTGTAGGGCCAGAAGGAATGGAAAAATTTTGTGAAGACATTGGTGTTGAACCTGAAAATGTATGTTTTATTTCTAAGTAGAATGTAATATAAGTTGGGTATAACATTCATAAATTTCTAAAAATTGAGACTTTATACTTGTATGAAGATTTTGTTTTTTTTCCATTTAACATTATAAATTTGCATTTAGAATGTTATTAATCAGTTTAAGTTGGGCATGTATTCTCTTGTTATAAATGTTATTTGTGATAAAGTGAGATTCTACCTTCATAAATTCATTGGAAATTTTTTACTTTTAAAAAATTGGCCCATCTCAATTTCTTTATAGTTAATAATTCCAGAGGTTGTACTCTTTAATAATTGAAGGATGGAAATAGTTTTTATAAAAATGCTCTCCATGATAAATATAGACATGATTATCTCTATGCTGACTTTTCCCGTATCCTTTATGTTCTGTTCTTTCCAGATTATTATGTTAGTTTTAGCGTGGAAATTGGAGGCTGAAAGCATGGGATTTTTTACCAAGGAAGAATGGTTAAAGGGAATGACTTCATTACAGTAAGAAATTTTTTTTAAAAAACAAATTTGATGGCCTATTTGAAGATCTTAATTGATACTTTGTGCTTCGTAATTTTTAGGAGTAAGATTTTACCTTTAAAAAATCAAATTGGTTTGATCTATCACAATCAGTTTGGGGATTGGCAAAATTATAGTGTGATCTTGGTGAATACCCCATTTTTCATATTGTTTTAATAACTTCAGTATAATTGTATTAAAACTGTTGATTCTCTTGTTAAGTCAGTTAGAAGTCTGTGATGAAAGAGTTATGTATTCACAGGTTGCTTGAGTATTAGTCTTTACCATTCTGAATAGAGAACTCCTTATGTTGTTTATGAGCAGTTCTAAGTTCTAGGGCCTCCTCACTCCCTTCTTAAATAAGTTTGAAGATACAGTTAAATGATACTTTTATGATTGTTTTTCTTTTTTACTAAATGACCTCAAACAGAACAAAAGAAAATGTAAGTTCCCATGCAATCTTCAGCCATTTTATAGTTGTATATGTTCACTTTAAGATGCTGTCTTTGAATATCTAAACAAGTCATAGAATTCTTCATAAAAATAATTTGATTTTGGCTTTCTAGAGTGAAAGATATTTAATTTCAGAATAAATAAGAAATTATGTGTTAATTTCATTTTATATCATGTTCCTAATATTCCTTTAGGATATTACTAGTTAAAAAATTTTCAAGTGAGGAAGCATTAATTTATATTTTAAAGTCAGAAACTAAAGTTTTATTAGGCAGGTGGTTTCCTGTTGTGATATGCTTTTATTAACACGCTTAACTATTTTTAGTCCGTCTTTGCCTGTTCTTCAGGTTTTTTTTTTTTTAAAGAAGTATATTTGTTTATATGGCACCTACTTTTTTATGTTTGAATTTTCAGTGTCTAATTTAAACCAGCATTAACATATAGATAGTTTATATTTGGAGGGGTAAAAACCTTTTCTCATGAACCACATCCTAATTTCTAGAATAGAACATAAAACCAGTTCTCCTACTTCCATTATTTATAAATGAGGAATCTAAGACTAAAAGAAGTTAAGAAAATATTTGGCAGTGTTTACACAATTCCTTAGTGGCAGATTTAGGATCTAGAGTTTAAACTTACTGCTTACCAGTCTATCAATCATATTATACTTACTAGCAATAATGTTCTTTTATATGTAAATTATTAGATTCCTTAACAAAATAGAAGGCCATTAACTTGTTAAAATCATAGTGTTTGCAACAAGACCGTTCTGTCTTACATTTAGATGTAATATGCCCTAGTAAATACATTGATTCTGAAATTTTGGGGGCTGTATTCTGCCATTGAATTAACTTTTTAAAGAAAGATTAAATAAAATATACAAAGGGATACACAAAGAACATACACTAGTTTTTGTGCAACTTAGCCTATTCTATTGAAATTGTTAGTCACTTGTTTAACATTGCAAGGGTTTTTTTTATGTTACTGCATTTCGTGAGCTGCTTTTTGGAATATTCCAGCTAACAAGTAGTTTTGTATTTATAAACCAAAAATATGCAGATTGATTGTTTTTTCATAAGTTGATAAGAAGAGCCTTTTATAATAAAAATGGATAAACAAAACATTTGTAATACTCCAGAATCATTAGACTTGAGTACAAAAAAACAGAAATTAAGTAGCCCATGAGCATGGTTTTTATTAGCATTCTTTTTTGGTGGGGAGAAAGGGGGCTGTTGTTACTGGGGATTGATCCCAGGGGCACTCTACCACTGAGATACATTGCTAGCCCTTTTTATTTTATTTTGAGACAAGATGTCACTAAGTTGCCCAGACTAGCCTTGAACTTGGAATCCTACCTCAGCCCCTTCCTTGAGTTGCTAGGATTACAGGCACAGGCATGTGCCGGTGCACCTGGTTTAGCATGTTTTCTGTAGGAAGTTCAAAAGCTATACAAAATAAAAGCAAGTAATTATTTTAAATTGTCCCAGAAGTTTATCATTCCCATTTGCCTAGAACAATATTCTGTACAACAATTGTACAGCCTAGACCTTTAAAGCTGTACAAATAAACAAATATTCTTGGCTAGGAAAATGATTGTTTTTTTCCCCATGATCTAAATTATTATGTGAGGTTTAAAGTTTCTTCCTTCCCTCAGTTGACCAATTCTTATTATTCCCCTAATCTTTGAAAAACTTGCTAGGAATAAAAGTGTTTGAAATTTTAAGTAACAGGCTAAATAACCTACATATCTTTTTTTGGTACCAGAGATTGAACTCAGGGGTACCACTGAGCCACATCCCCAGCCCTGTTTTGTGTTTTATTTAGAGACAGGGTCTCACTGAGTTGCTTAGCATCTTGCTGTTGCTGAGGCTGACTTTGAATTCACAATTTTCCTGTCTTGGCCTCCCAAAGTGCTGGGATTACAGGTGTGCACCACTGTGCCCAGCTAACCTACATATCTTAATTTTAAAATTTATAGTAGTTTAATATACTTGACTTTCTGTAATAAAATCTTAAAGTATAAAACTTCATAGGCCCAATTCTCTAACGTATATTTTTCATTCATACTTCGAGAATTTTATTTAACCTAGGCAGTTATCAGTTGTTTCGGTTAATTTTAATGTGTAGAAGCTTTAGTTGAACTGTGCTAAAGAATAGAAATAGTCAGTTAAAATATATATTATAGTCAAATATGGTGAACTATAATAGTCATGATTAATTTTAGTCTGTATTGTGTAATTTACAATTTTCAGAAGACTTTATACTCATTGCTTTAAGGCTGTCATACAGGCTTTCTGTAAATGAATTGGCTTTCTATTTTGTGTGAAGGAATTTGTTCATTTGAATGTATGTATAATCGGGACTAAACTTGATATTTTGTAAGTTTCAGGGGATGAAATTGCCATATCTTTTCAAGATACTTTGCTTCATAAACTTTTCATCTTTAATAATAGTCAAGATTCCTCACACTGTATTTAATTATAGATACTTATATTAAAAACCTATCTTTCGTGAAGTAATGTGCCGCTTGCTGGTGATCACTGTGAGACATCAGACACAGCTCTTGCCCTTTAGTTATATTATCATATTTCAAGGAAGACATTACAATACCATAACCGTAAACCCAGGCAGAACCTGATATGTGATAGAGTAAAAGTACAAAATACTAGAAAGGGAAAGATACTGATAAGGTTAATTTCAGCTGAGTTGATTGGGAAATCTTTATAGATGTGGCATTTGAACTGAAACTTAAAGAACGATCAGGATTTTTTGGTTGAGGACATGGGAAAATGTTTCAGAAGAGGGAAATTGGGAGCAGAGGAAGGAAAGTATATGTTTAAAGGAAGTCATCTGGTTGTTAGAATCATAAGGTAAAGTTGCCAGAATGTGTTTAAAATTCTAGATATTTGGGATAATGACTTCATGTGAAGAGCTTAGGTAATATGTTGAGGAAATTTAAACCATGTTTTGGACACTGGGAAACAACCAGATTTTTGAGCACAGGAATCATCAAAGATTTTCGGCACAGTTTTTAATGAACAGTTGTTTTGGTTTTGTTTGTTTTTGTGTTTTTCTGTTCTTTGGACTGAACCTAGGCCTTGCATGTGCTAAGCAAGCAATCTACCATTGACTAATATCCCCATCCCTTATTTTGAGACTGGTTCTCACCAAGTTGCCCAGGCTGGTTTTAAACTTGTCATCTTTCTGCCTCAGCTTACCAGGTAGCTGATATCACAAGTATGTACCACCAGTCCAGCTGCCAGTTATTCTTGATATTTTAAGGTCAGAGACTTCTGAGAATTTTAGCAAAACTTTGGATCTTGTCCCTGTTAAGATTCACATGTACTGCTACACACAAAATTATGCTTGTGTTCTTAGGTTATGGATCTTTCTCATCCTCCATCTATAGATACAAAGTTCTAGGGATGGTTTGGTTCTCACATACTCTACTGGAATGGAGAATTTTTCACACATCTGCTAGCTGAAAGTTTGGTGTTGGAAGAAGGGTAAATTATGTTGGCAGAGAAAACAACATAGACCTATGAAGAGAGTTCTACTTGATTATGATAATGAAATGAAGTGGTAAGAGGACAACATCTGATAAGAGTGGTAGTAACCGAGTCACATGCCAGTAGGGTATAGATTGTACATTCTAATCTTTTTGAGCCCTTGATTTGAAAATTAAAGGGAATGTTCTGGCTTAACTTTCTTTAAAACAAAAAGGAATGGGGAATATTTACTTCATGGTGGAGGCAGAGGAATGGGGGGTAGATGGTATGCTATGGTGAGTGTGGATTGTGACTATGATTCATTTGGTACTTTGGTTCCAACTACTAATTGCCATTAACATGTTTCGTCTTCACTCTGTCATGAGTTTCAAAATGCCCTCCTCCACATTTCCATATACCCCTAGAGGTAGAATTATTGAAGGTGATAAACCTGATTTAGAGAAGGTTCTTAATCTAAAATTTTATGTTAAAATTCTTTTACTAGAATTTACCCTTCAGGAAGAGAACCTCATTTAGGTCTGATACATAGATGAGAATTCTCATTTTAAAGGTTAAGCAGAATTTTGAAGGCCTCCCTTGACAACCAGATGTTTAACAATACCCAGGAAATTAATTTCCAAGTCTCAATGTTGGAAATTTAAGCCCATTTTGTTTTGCTTTAATTAGCTATAATGGCCTTGGAAAGTGGTATTATAATATGCCAATATTCCCAAAAATCTGTGTGGTGTTTTTTGTTGTTGTTGTTTTGTTGTTGTTGTTGTTCTGTTCATAAACTACTTGCTTTCCATGACATTACTAGTTAAGAATGTATTCTTTTTGTTTAGAGGACCTATTCTTCTTAAATTCCCAAATTCTGTGGTGTTGACATTCTTTACTATTTGGAGTTTATCTGGGGACTTGGTTAAGAATTGAGTTGGTGTTAGTCAATGAGTATATTTGCTTGGTTCATTGACAGTCTTTATGATGCTGGTAATGTGGAGATTTGGGCTTTTCTTTTTTATCACTCTTCTCCAAAAAGGCATCAGTTTGCAGTTCCATTGGATTCCTTCTCTGCTCAAGATTTATGATAGACCATTAGGAGTGGTAGGACATAGTTTGAATAGCAGAATGTAGTATAGGTGATTTTTAATCCATTTGTCTCAAAAGAAGCACATTAAGCTAAGAGCCGTGTTAAGCATTTAACACATGTATTTCCATTTCATCTTTGTGGTTGTCCTATGAAATTATTATTTTAGAAATGAGGAAACAGGATGGAAAAGGTTGAATTAGTAACTTTCCTAAAAACCCCATGGCTGAAAATAGAAAAAGTTAGAATTTTAACCAAAATTCCTTGACTTGAATCTTTGTTCTTTGCTTCACTATATCTCTTTTTTTTTTTTTGCACTGTTAAATAGCCAGTGAGACATTCACCTGAAAGTGAATGCTTCTTTTTTTTTTATTAACTTTTTTTTATGTTTTTATTTTTCTCAAAAGTTGCATTTTAATACATGTTATCAAACATAACAGAAAAAAACAAATTTTCAGAAGCTGTACACACTGTTCACTGAAAACATTTGTTGAGGCAAATAGAAAAAAAATTGTTACAATCATAATTTTTTTAACTTTGCACAAAATTATAAGCAGATTACATTCTTCATACTATATCTCTATCTTAAAGCTTATTGAGATCACATAAGTAATGTTGTGTGTACCCATGGAGTGGAAAATATTTGGAAAATATCATATATAATTTCTTGAGTTCTTATCTCTTTAGTGACTTAGTCACTATGTGCTTTATAATTTTTTATTAAACATTTTTTTTAGTTGTAGATAGACAAAATATTTTATTTATGTATTTTTATGTGGTGCCGAGGATCGAACCCAGTGCTTCTCACATTGCTAGACAAGCTCTGTACCACTGAGCCACAACTCCAGCCCCTGTGATTTGTTTTGAACTATACTTTCCCACTGATTTTCTCCCAGATAGGAATTGTGAAACTTTATAATTAAAAATATCATCCATCAACCTTGTGGTTTATTTTTGGTGTTCATATTTTTATTTAACAAATATTTTTGGAGTACTTCTGTATGCCAGACCCTGTGTGTTATGATTTTATGATAATATTCAAACTCTGGAGGTAGAGAAAGGAATAACTGTATGTTAGGAGTATGTCAGGAGACATACTTTGTCTTTTTTGCCCTTTTGTATTTCAAGTCTGTTAAGATTTTGCATTATATTTTGTGCAAGAATATTTCTATTTTAGTCAGCTTTTCACTGCTATGACTAAAAGACCCAACCAGAACAACTGTAGAGGAGGAAAAGTTTATTTGGGGGCTCACAGTTTCAGAGGTCTTGGTCCATAGACAGCCAACTCCATTCCTTAGGGCTTGAGGTGAAGCTGAATATCATGACAGAAGAGTGTGGCAGAGGGAAGTGGACGTGGTTCACGTGATGGTCAGATGGCAGAGAGACTCCAGGTAGAAAGTGTATACCCCAAAGGTATGCCCCCAATGACCCACTTCCTCCAGCCACACCCTACCTGCCTTCAGTTACCACTCAGTTAATCCTGATGGGATTAATTCACTGATTGAGTTAACCCTCTCATAACCCAATTATTTCACCTCTGAATGTTCTTGCATTGTCTCACATGAGTTTTGGGGGGACACCTCACATCCAAACTATAACAGTGACTTACATTACTGAAACAAAATGTGAAAACATTGCTTTAAGTCACAAAGATAAAGAAGATAGGCCTCTACCTAAAATAATCCATGAAGGGGAAGGAATGAATACATGTAACTTTTTTCTTTTCCTGGCAGTGCTGGGGATTGAACCCAAGGCCTCACGCTTGTTAGGGAAGCACTCTACCACTGAGTTACATATAAATGTAACTTGATACTTAAAATGTAGTGGTACTCTCAGAACATTTTTGGGGGGTGGGGGTGGGGCAGCTACCAGGGATTGAACTCAGGGGCACTCAATCAGTGAGCCACATCCCCAGCCCTATTTTGTGTTTTACTTAGAGACAAAGGCTCACTGAGTTGCTTAGCACATCACTTTTGCTGAGGTTCGCTTTGAACTCGTGATCTTCATGTCTCAGCCTTTAGAGCTGCTGGGATTACAGGCATGTGCCACCGTGCCCGGCTTAGAACATTTTTAAGTGGTAAATTAAGTCTGGAGATCTTGAAGACTTAATTTCCAAATTTTCAGACAGCATTATACTAACGTGTAATCTGAGAATTTGTTTCTTTTGCATATCCCCATGGTAGAAGTTAACGATTTTCAACTTTGATTAAAGGTTCATTTTTCATATAACGAATCAATTTCACATTAATTGAAACCACTTACCAAGAGCGTAAGTAATGACTTTCTGATTATTAAGAATAAATTTTTCTTGTTTCTGCATAATACCGTATGCTCATCGATCTATAAAGAATTTAGGCCCCTGCCAAATTAGTCTTAACAATTTAGAATTATATTTCTAACAACATGGCAGACAGTGTGCTGAGAAAGTACTCTCCTGTAAAACACTTAAATGCTGGATAAAATATAAAACATATTTCAGAAGCATACCTTTAGAATTGTTTTAGGTAAATAGGATACCTCCTCTGTCATGGAAGCAGTTCTGCAGTATAAAAATGCACTTCAGTTTTTGTAGAAAAAAGGTTCCATGATCATTTTTGGTGGTACTGGGTTTGAGTCCTTGGTTGTCTACAAACAGCTGCATCCCCGATCCTTTTTATTTTTTAATTTGAGACGAGTCTCACTAAGTTGCCATGGCTGGGTTTGAACTTAGAATCCTCCTGCCTTAGTCTCCTGAATTGATAGGATTGCAGGTGTACATTACTGTACCCAGCTTCAGTTTATGAATTATCATGCTTTCAATATAAAATTTCTTTGTATTTAAAGAAAAAAGGAATTGTCCTAGGTTGATCAGATTTTAAATAAATTTCTAAATGTGAAAAATATAGCACATTAAAAACTTAGTGGATGGTACATAAAGTGAATTCATGTAGTTGAAGTAGGAATCTGAACTACAATACCTGAGGAAATTAGTGCAAAAAGGAAATGATAAAGAGCCTAAAGGACATAAGGATAATTTTTTTACTATTGAGATTTGAGAGTTTTCTCATTCTACATAGGAATATATGGAATACAGAATATGTATATATTCCAGACAGGAGTCCTTCATTGGATATGTGGTTTGTAATATTTTTTCCCATTTCTTTTCATCCTCTTAATAAGAATTTTTGCAAAACAAAAGTTTTTAATTTTTATTAGTATACTGTGGTTATAAATAATAGTGGGGTTCATTTTAACATTCATAAATGAATATATATTCCATTTCAATCCATAGTACTTCCATTCCCTAGGCTTCTTTTTTTTTGGTATGAGGGATTGAACTCAGTGGTACTCGACCACTGAGCCACGTCCCCAGCCCTTGTGTTTTATGTAGAGACAGGGTCTCTGAGTTGCTTAGCGCCTCGCCGTTGCTGAGGCTGGCTTTGAACTAGCAATTCTCCTGTCTCAGCCTCCCAAAGTGCTGGGGTTATAGGCATGTACCACAGCTCCCGGCTTCCCCTAGGCTTCTTTTCCCTCATCCGCTTCCTCTATTCTACTGGTCTTTCTTCTATTTACTTATTATCTTAATTGGTGTATTATAATTATACATAAGTGGAATTCATTGTGGTGTCTTCATACATGCACTTAGCATAATTTGGTCTATTTCACTCCACCAATTCTTCCCTTTCCAGCCCTTCTTTTCTCCTCTCAATCCCTTTCCTCTACTATTTTCATAACATCTCCCCTTTCTTTTTATTCCTTATTTCTCCCTAGTTTTTACATTTGAGAGAAAACAGTTGACCCTTGACTTTGAGTTTGGCTTATTTCACCTAGCATCTTGTTTTCCAGTTCGTCCATTTGTCAGCAAATGCTTCATTTTATTCTTTATGGCAGAGTAGAACTCCTTTGTGTATATATACTACATTTTCTTCATCCATCCATTTGTTGACAGACACCTATGTTGGCTCCATAATTTGATAATTGTGAACTGTGCTACCATAAACATTGAAATGCAGGTATCACTATAGTATGATTTCAGCTCCTCACAAGAAGTGGAATAGCAGGATCATATGGTGTTTCCATTCCTAATCTTTTAAGGACTCCATATTGCTTTCCAAAGTGGTCATACTAATTTGCAGTCTACTAACACTGTATAATTTTTTCTTCCCACATCATCTCCAGCATTTATTATTATTTATAGTCTGTTTTTGTTTTGTTTTGTTTGTACTGGGGATTGGACTCAGGGGTAATTTACCCCTGAGCTACATCCCCAGCCCTTTTTGTTTTTAATTTTGAGACAGTCTCACTA
Organism: Xerus rutilus; assembly: GCA_028644305.1. Classification (NCBI taxonomy): domain Eukaryota; kingdom Metazoa; phylum Chordata; class Mammalia; order Rodentia; family Sciuridae; genus Xerus; species Xerus rutilus. The sequence continues at coordinate 78,180,911 of CM053399.1, read as the reverse complement.
ACTTGCTGAGGGTCTCACCGAATTGCTGAGCCTGGCCTCAAACTTGCGATCCTCCTGCCTCAGCCTCCTGAGTTGTTGATATTACGGACATGTGCCACTGCCTGACTGTTCTTGATGTTTGTCACTCTAAATGAAATGAGATGAAACCTCAGTGTAGTTTGATTTGTATTTCCCTTATTGCTATGAAGTTGAATATTTTTTCATTTATTTTTAGCCATTTACCCTTTTTTTGGATAAATGACTCTTTAGTTCATTTACCTGTTTATTGATTGGGGTATTTGATTTTTCTGATAAGTTTTCTTGAATTCTTTGTGTGTTATGAATATTAGCCCTCCATGAGAGGAGTAGCTAGCAAAGATTTTCTCCCATTTTGTAGTCTTTTTGAGCTCTTGTTACCTATGTTGTGCAGAACCTTTTTTAATTTGATGTCATCCTTCTAATTGATTCTAGGTTTTATTTCTTGAGCTTTAGGGATCTTAACTGAGGAAGTTAATGCCTGCTCCCAAATGATGGGAATGTTGACCCTATGTTTTCTAGCATTTGCACAGTTTCTGGTCTGGTTTCTTAGGCCTTTGATCCACTTTGAGTTGACTTTTTCCAGGGAGAGAGATAGGGGTCCATTTTGATTCTCTACATGTGGATATCCAGTTTTCCCAGTACCCAAAATACTGCCTTTTGTCTAACTTATGTTTTAGCACTTTTGTCAAGGATTAGATAACTATATGTGAGTTTGTCACTGTGTCTTCTATGCCATTGGTTTTCAGTGTGTTTTGATGCCAACATCATGCTGTTTTTATTACCTATAGTTCTATAGTATAGTTTGAGGTTGGGTAATGCCTCTAGCCTTGTTATTGCTCAGAATTGCTTTGACTTTTCTCAGTCTTCTATTCTTCCATATGAATTTCAGCACTCTTTTTTGTCCCAGTTCTATGCAAAATTTAATTGGAATTTTAATAAAGATTTTATTGAATTTATAGATCATTTTTGGTAGTATGATCATTTTGACAATATTATTTCTGCCTATCCAAGAACAAGGGAGGTCATCTTTCCATCTTCTAATGTCCTCTTCAGTTTCTTTCTTCAGTGATTTCTATAGTTTTCATTGTAAAGGTCTTTCACCTCCTTGGTTAGATTTATTCCTAATTTGGTTTGTTTGTTTGAGGCTTTTGTGAATGGAATTGTTTACCTGATTTATTTTTCTACTGGGTTCATTATTGGTATATAGAAAAATGTTGGTTTTTCTGTGTTGTTTGTGTCCTGCTACTTTGCTTTGTTGAAGTCTAGTTTATTAGTTTTTCCTTTCATGGGTTGTTCTTTTGATGTCAGGTCCAAAAATTCTTTGCCTGGCTCTATCCTGAGAAATTTCTCTTATATTTTTTTCTAGAAGATTTTTAAAGTTTTACATTTAAGTCATTGGTGTATTTTAAATTAATTTCTATAAAAGATGTGAGACTTAGGGGTCTTGGTTCAATTCTTTGCCTGTGGTTGTCCATGTGTTCCAGTACCATTGATTAAAAAGCTGTCGTTCATCCATTAAATTGCTTTTGCACTTTTGTCAAAAATCAATTGGACATATTTTGTGGGTCTATTTCTGGGTTCTCCATTCTGTTCCATTGATGTGTCTTAATCTTCTGCCACTGCCACAGTCTAAATAACCATGGCTATATAATGTCTTGAAATTAGATGGACTGAGTCATCTTTTTTACAAAATTGCTTTAGCTAATCTAGTTCCTTTGCTTTTTCATATGAATTTTAGACTATTTTCTGTGTCTACAAAAAACATTTTGCTGAGATTTTGGTTAAACTATGAATTGACATCTCTTCTATTTTCACTGTTTCAATATGTATCTGTCCATTTTTTTAATTTTAAAGTTTAATTTTAAACTTAATTTTAAAGTTAATTTTAAAGTTTTTTTTTAATTTTTTTGCAGTGCTGGAGATTGAAACCAGGGCCTTGCACATACTATACAAGCATTCAACACCGAGCCACACTGCCAGCTTGCCATTTCTTAGATATTTGATCTTTTTTCCATCAGTCTTGTATAGTTTTTCAATGTACAAGCCATGTACATTCTATGTTAAAATTACATGTCTTTCATTTTTATTTTGACCTATTTGATTGGCATTGTATTTTTTTTATTTGAGTCTACATGCTCATTACCTTTATAGAAATACAATTAATTTTTGTAAGTTTATCTTCTCTTCTGTGGCCTATTTCTATTACAAACAGATGTTAATTTGTTTATAGTTCCTTCCACTAAATGATTATGTGGTTTTTTCCTTTTTTGTATTTTTGTCTGCTTTTGGTAGTAAGGCAATTCTGGCTTTTTAAAGTAATTAGGAAGTTTTTCCTTTTATTATTTGAAATGGATTATGTAGAATAGTTAGTTCTTTAAAGGTTTGGTAGAATTCTCTAGTGAAACCATCTAAGCCTGGAGATTTCTTTTTTGAGAACTTTTAAATTTGACTTTAATTTATTTAATAATTTTAGGACTACTCATATTACTGCATATTGTGTTATGGTATTTATTTTTAAAAATTCTACATAATAGTGGAATTCATTGTGGCACATTTTTATATACTCATAACATAATTTGATCAGTTTTATTCCCAATTGCCTCCCCTTTCTCCTATCTTACTGGTCTCCCTTCTACTTTCTCCCCCACTCCCTTACCCCACCTTTCCCCCCATTTCTTTCTAGCACATAGGAGAGAAAACATTCTTTATTACAAATAGCACTGCTCTAAATATGGGTATGCATGTATCATTGTAATACACCAACTAATTTTGGATCAGTACTGAGGAGTGTTGTAGCTGAGTCAGATGATAGTTCCATTCCTACTAGTCCTTTGAGGAATTTCATACTGGTTTCCATAGTGCTTATATTATTTAATCTTGGTATTTCTGATTTTCAAAGGATTGAACCAGTTTATCTAGAGTAGGTTGAGAATTCTCATGTATAGTTAGTTGTTCATAATATAGTCCCTTTGAGTCTTTTTTTTTTTTTAGATGTTGATGGACCTTTCATTTATTTATATGCAGTGCTGAGAATTGAACCCAGTGCCTCACACATGCTAGGCAAGTGCTCTACCACTGAGCCACAACCCCAGTCCCCTGTTTGAGTCTTTAATGATATCTTTCCCTTTTTTGTTGTTTTTGGCCAGTCTTGCTAGAAACTTGTCAATTTTATTATCTTTTCAAAGAACCAGTTTTTGTTTTATTGGTTTTGTGGTGGTGGGGTTTTTTTTGTTTGTTTGTTTTTTTGGTACTGGGGAATGAACTCAGGGCTACTCAACCACTAAGCCACATCCTCAGCCCTATTTTGTGTTTTATGTAGAGACAGGGTCTCACTGAGTTGCTTAGCACCTCACCATTGCTGAGGCTGGCTTTGAACTCGCGATTCTCCTGTCTCAGCCTCCCTAAGTGCTGGGATTACAGGCTTGAGCCGCCGCGCCCGGCTATGGTGGTGGGGTTTTTTTTTTGTTTTGTTTTGTTTTGATTTGGCTTTGTTTTGTTTGTTATTCTTTGTTTCTATTTCATAGATTTTGGCTCTTAATTACTTAGTTCTTGTATTTATTTTGTTGCTCTTATTCGAGAATCTAAAGGTATAAATTTAGATAATTGTTTATTCTTTTTGTCTTTTCTAATGTTTACATTTAGTGTGAATTTCCCTTTCTGTACTGTTTTATGTACATTTTACAAGTCTTAATATATTTTAATCTCATTCAATTTAATGTATTTTCAGTTGACATTTACATTTTGATCCAGGGATTATTTAGAGTTTGCTCTGTAGTTGCCAAGTGTTATTTGGGATTGTGCTGTTATCTTCCTGCAATTATTTTCTAGTTTGGGTCCATTGTGGCCAGAGAAGACAGTTTCCATCACTTCAGTTATTTATTTAGTTTTTTATCTGTGGAGGTTTGTTTTATGGCTCGGGGTATGGTGTATCTTGATTTATGTTCCACATTTATAAAGAATATGTATTCTATTATAATTGTGCAAAGTTTTCCCTTGTCATCTAGATTGATGGTTGAAGGTATTGTTAAATTCTTTGTTTACTGGCATTCTAATATTTCTATCAATTGATGGGGGAAAAATTTAAATCTCCAAGTATAATTATGAATTTGTTTATTTTTCCTTTCAATTCTATCAATTTTTGCTTCACATATTTGCAGCTTTGTTGTTTGGTACATCTTAGATTGCTTAGGCTTGTTTAGGATTGCAGTGTTGTCTTGGTGGATCTTGTTTGAATCATTTCCGTTCTTCTAAAGTGCACATTAGCTGATATTAATACAGCCACTCCTGATTTCTTTTGATTAATGTTTCTATGATTGTATATCATTTTCCATTCTTTTGCTATCAACCTGCCTATATTGTTATTTTTGAGGTTAGTTTCTTCTAAACAGCATATATTTGGGTCATTTTTAAAACTTTGTTTTGTAAATCTCTGTCTTCTCATTGGTGTATTTAAAGACCTTTTATATTATGTGTGGTTATTGATATGATAGTGCGTAAGTGTACCCTGTGTTTTACCATTGAAAATTTTCCATTTTGTTTTCTTTTTTAGTCATAGATTTTTCTTTTTCTTTTTTTTTTAATGAGACTTTCTATTGTTTCATTTGTTTTATTGTGTACTTAATTGCTTGTTGAAGCATTTTTATGATGACTTTTTGAAATTTTGTCAAATAATTATAAGCATTTCTGCCATTTTGGTGTATCTGTTGATTATATTTTTGCATTCTCTGTGAGATCTTGGTTCTTGTTTAAGTAATGTTTTTTATTGAAACTTGGACATTTTTAATACTATATTTGAAACTTTGGATCTTGTTTTAGCTAGTTTCCTGTAGCATGACTCTTTTAGGAGAAGTGGAAACTGCACCCATTGACACTCAAGGAAGGATACTCCTTGTTACTGCTAGGCAAGGGTGAGAGTTCTGGGTCCCCTTTAGGCCTTCACTGATACCGTCTTGTCTGAAAGGGATAAGATTGCCTTCTTAACTACTCCCTACATAGCTGCCACTGACCCAGTGGGTAATGGGGAAAGCCTGGACTTTTTACAAAGTCAACTCTATACCACCCCAGGGCAGTGGAGGATTGTTTCTCATTATTACCTGGTATGAGTAGAGGTTCATGTTCCCCATGTGGTTTCTACCAAACACTGTAGGAGTTGAGAGAGAGGTCATATTATATGCTGGTGAGGGTGGGCATTAACTCAAGGAACTCAACACTGAATTCTTCAGGTCTCCACTTTCGGAATTCTCTTATGTTTGCTTTATATATGATATCTGTGGGACATCATATATGAAGGAGGGGGGAGCCAGGAGTGGTGGCGCACACATGTAATCCCAAGCACTTTGGGAGGCCAAGACAGGAGCATCGCGAGTTCAGAGCCAGCCTCAGCAATGGCAAAGCACTAAGCAACTCAGTGAGACCCTGTCTCTACATAAAATACAAAATAGGGCTGGGGTTGTGGCTCAGTAGTTGAGTGACTCTGATTTCAATCCCAGGTATGTGCCCCCCCCCAAAAAAAAAGTTGATTTAGTAGTTTTTAGAGCCTTTCTTCCCTTAATAAAAAGGGAAGAAATAAAAGGTTTCCCTTAATAAAAGTTTTTTTTAAAAAAAAAATTTTTATTTTTTATTTTTTGGGTACCGGGGATTGAAATCAGGGGTACTCAACCACTGAGCCACATCCCCAGCCCTGTTTTGTGTTTTATTTAGAGACAAGGTCTCACTGAGTTGCTTAGCTCCTCGCCCTTGCTGAGGCTGTCTTTGAACTCGCGATTCTCCTGTCTCAGCCTCCCAAAGTGCTGGGATTACAGGTGTGTACTGCCACGCCCGGCCCAGATGCTTTTTAATTTGTTTGGACAAACAGTAATTCCAAGGTTACATAAACTTTTTCATGAAACAGAAAAAAGAAAATGATAGAAATGATCCTTATTCTGTTTTCTGAGGCTTATGTAAAGATCATTATAAAATCTAGTAAGGAGAGTATACCAAAAAATGAAATTTATAAGCCAGCCTCGCTTAGAAACAGAAAAAAAAAAATTAGCAGTGTATAAAACAGGTAACATAACTAAATTTGGTTTATTTTAGATAAGCAAGATTTAATTAACATTAGAAATATATCCAGGGCTGGGGTTGTGGCTCAGTGGTGGAGCGCTTGCCCAGTATGTATGAGGCACTGGGTTCGATTCTTAGCACCAAATAAAATAGATTGATTAACAACTAAAAAAATTTAAAGTAAGAAAGAAACGTATCCAAAATGGCCAGGCATGGTGGTACAAGCTTATAATCCCAGCGGCTTGGGATGCTGAGGCAGGAGCAACCTGATTTCAAAGCCATCCTCGCAATTTAGGATGGCTCTGAGCAACTCTGCCTTCCTGTCTCTAAATAAAATACAAAAATGGGCTGGGGGTGTAGGGGTGTAGCTCAGTGGTTAAGTGCCCCTGGGCTCAGTCCCCTCACCTCCCAAAAAAGAGGAAGTATCCAAAATGTTTATACCTTAATAGGATTATAACTTACTATACATTTAGGATAGTGAAAGTCTTAGTTAAATTTGAAAAGCCAGATTTGACGTATTATATTGAGCACTAAAATTCAGTTTTGAGTAGAATACTGTGGGTCATATTTCATGACACAACTAATTTGATCAGAAGGTATGAGATGGTCTCTTAGAGGTGGCAAAATGTGAGTTAGGTCTTGATGGGTGATATTTTGTCAGAAAGTTGAAGGGAATGTTTCAAGTAGAAGAAGTAAGGTAAGCTAAACCATAACTATGGCATGTGGGAGTGGTAATTGAAATGTAACTAGAGTACAGTAGAGATGTTCTGAAATGGCAAGAAGGTGAAACTGGAGATTTGTGCCACTTATGGAGACTTTGCCTTGCTTCCTGTTCAAGTTGGAACTTGCCAACCCAGTGAAAGTTAGAAAGCCAGTAAGCAGTATACCTATTTTTCATTGCTTATATTTAATGTATTGTCTTCCGAAATAACATGTATAACTTGTTTGCACGCTTTTGTGTATATATCTTACTTGAAGTTAAACACTTCTACTGATACCTTAATTTTTTGTTCACTAAAAATGTGGACATCAGAATTTATTACTGGGCCACTTAATATAATTATCAATTTCCTCTGTGTTGTATCGCTACCTTTTAAAACCACTTATGACTGATATCTTTCACCAAGCTGTTGCCTAAGAATTTTCCAGTGAAATATGTGATAGAGGCCTCATTAATTTTATTTGTTCTACCATTTTTTTCTTTTGTAATTATATGTGATAAAGGCATATTTTAATACATGTCTTTTAAAGAGATACTTGTGATGTTATTAGAATTTTTGGGTTGAGTCGTCCGTCTGTCCCCCCCCCCTAAAGAAAAGTCTTTGGAATAAACTTTTATTGATTGCCAGGGCTTCTTTTTATTTTTCCACATTTTTTCTTTTATTATTGTATTGATAGATATAAAGGCAATATGTTTATTACTCTAGATTTGTGAGAGAATTTTGAACTTAACTTTATAAATATATTTATTCTTAACACATTGTTCTAACTCCCTAAAAATGTTTTAATTTTCATTATATATTTTTTTTATTTAAGGTGTGACTGCACAGAGAAGTTACAGAACAAATTTGATTTTTTGCGCTCACAGCTGAATGATATTTCATCATTTAAGAATATATACAGATATGCCTTTGATTTTGCAAGGGTAGGTGCAGTTTCCCTGCCTTTAGTCACTGTAATTGTTTTTCATCTTGAGACCATACTTAAGAAAGTTTTTTCACTCATATTTTAGGATAAAGATCAGAGAAGCCTTGATATTGATACTGCTAAATCTATGTTAGCTCTTCTGCTTGGGAGGACATGGCCACTGTTTTCAGTATTTTACCAGTACCTGGAGGTATGCATTTTTAAAATTTTGATTAAATATTTGAAAAACAATCTGATTAAAAATATGGAGATACAAATCAGTTTTTAATCCTGTACTTTTAAACATTCCTTCTTGAATATTGAAAAAATTCTGTTAAAATGTGTACATTTCTATTGTCATTTTTAGGCACAAGTTCATGTGATTTGATATATCCTTTATATAAGAATTTAGGGGATTAAGAGTGTAGTTTTGTGGTAGAATGCCTGCTTAGTGTGCGTTAGGCCCTAGGTTCAGGCACTAGCACTAAGTTTAAAGTGAGACCTCCAAAAATTGTATATTAACATAGATATTTTTCATGCAAAATTAGTTTCTTTCGGCAAGAAAGAATCAATGCTAGTAAACAAATCTCAAGCAGCTTGTCTCACGCTGAAATGTACTTAAGAACCTATTCTTGTAATAAAGCTTTCCCTTTTGTATTTAGATTCACTATGAAGAAATAAAACTCCAATATTTCATGTCTGCAAATATGAGAATGGCTTTAATAGCATGCTTGACTTTTCTGATTACTTAAAAAAATGCTGAATTTATGAAGTAAATATTCTTTGAGAAAGGGATATCATAGTTCTTACTAGCCACAGTGGTTCTAAGGCGGTTCTATCCTTTTTTGCATTGTTTTATTTATTTGAATGGACCCCTTTTCTTCTTTTTCTTTTTTTTTTTGCATTGAGATTGAATGCAGGACCTCACATATGCTAGGCAGGTACTCTGCCACTGATGGACATCTTTAGTCTTTTATTTATTTGTTTGAGAAAGATTTTCAGTAAATTTCCCAACCTGACCTTGAACTTTTGATCTGCCACTTTAGTCTCCTGAGTAGCTGGGATTCCAGGGGTACACCACTATATCCAACTTATGCCTTTTAATTTTTTCTTGGTATAGTTCTTGCCATTTTTTGAATAAGTTTCTTTTTTGGAAATAATTTCTCATAAAGCTGATAGCACAGCAAGTTGTCCAGAGCAGTTTTATTTAAAGCTTATAATAAAGGACAGTGGCACTTGTATGAAGGAGTTTTGTGCACAGTAAATTTTTAAGCCCAATAAAGTGGATTTTTTTCATGAGTAGTGCTTACCTTTCTCGTTGATATTTTTAGGCAAAATTAAGTTTAACTGTAAAAATATTCACTTCTGAGAAGGCAAGATGAAAACTAGATATTTTCACACACTTGTTTGACATAACATTTTCTTTTTAAATCACTATAACACTGTTTTTAAATTAAGTTTTATCTCTACTTAGTAATTGAGGAAATGGATTCTGTTCTGTGTCTTTGGTACGAGGGATGAACTCAGGCGCTTAACCACTGAGCCTCATTCCCAGCCCCCTCTCCCCGCTTTTAAAATTTTTGAGATGGGATCTTTTTTTTTTTTAATTTTTTTTAGTTGTTGATGGATTTTTATTTTATTCATTTATTATTTATATGTGGTGCTGAGGCTCGAACCCAGTGCCTCACGCATGCTAGGCAAGCGCTCTACTACTGAGCTACAGCCCCAGCCCCTTGGATGGAGTCTTGCTATGTTGCTTAGGGGCCTCACTAAGTTGCTGGAGTTGGCTTTGAATTTGCAATCCTCCTGCCTCAGCCTACCAAGCCTCTGGGATTATAGGCTTGTGCCACCACACCTGGTTATGGGTTCTGTGCTTAAGTAACTTTCTCTGGGTCACTCAGTTAAGTGACAGAGGTGGGATTTGAACCCACTACTATTTCCATTAGACACCAACCGTAAAATGTAGTTCATGCTAGAAATTTACTTGGAAGCAGCACAAGGGAACTTTCTGAAAGTTGGAAATGTTCTGTATCTTGATATTGCTGGCAGTTACGCATGTACATACAGATATAAAAATTGTGGCTTTTAATCTTATTAGTATACTTGTACTTATTAATATTCTTCAAAAATTGGAGGAAAAAGTAGATGGTGTCAGTATGTAAATGCTCTTGAGGATCCTCTAAGAACACGAATAATTAGAAAAATAAATATTTTAGGAAAAACCAAAGCACAAAAAAATTTGTAATTACATTGACTGAAGTTAAATCCTATTAAGTAATGTGTGTTCCAAAGTTCAAATGTTTGTATCATTTTCCACAGCAATCAAAGTATCGTGTTATGAACAAAGATCAGTGGTACAATGTATTAGAATTCAGCAGAACAGTTCATGCGGATCTTAGTAACTACGATGAAGACGGTGCTTGTAAGTACAATATAATGTATTTCTATGAAAATAAAATTCCTAAAAATATTAAAAGAGTATACATTTGTGGAGCATTAACATAGCAGTTTTAAACATCATAACAGTAACTTTCACTGTTTAACCAGGTTATGAGCTTAGATTCAGTAATGTTAAAAAATTCTTTCTGGTAAATGAAATGTTTCCATTCCTTAGTAACCATAAATGATAATTAAAACTTAAATGATAATTTCTTCATTTAGAAACTGAAATTCTGCTTTGCTGTTTCCTATAGAGAATCATGATTTTAAAAACAAGAAAACAAAGCAATGAACTATACTAGAAAAAGCTTTAAAATTAATGATAGTACCCATTAATGATGGCAAATAATGTCAATATCTTTCCTCATAATTTTAAATTGATGAACTAGTAGCGAACAATTTTACTACAGTTTCAACCCTTCAATTAAAATATCTATACTCTTAAGTAGATAAAACAAAAATTTGAAGTAATGATTAATTATAAGAGTCAGATTACTCTCTAGAATTATATTTTCAGTTTTTACTATCATTTTGGTTGCACACATTGTTTTAATGTTCAGAACAGTTAACCTGGAAAAGTAACTTTCCTTACAAACATAAAATCATGCACTTATTTTTGTGGCACTGAAGTAGTAAGGTACTACAGAAAGAATAATTTTATTTCTCCCTCTATATATTCTATTCTACAAGATTGCATAAAATTCGATATTTTGTCTTTTTTGGTACCGGGGATTGAACTCAAGGGCACTCGACCACTGAGCCACATCCCCAGCCCTATTTTGTGTTTTATGTAGAGACAAGCTCTCACTGAGTTGCTTAGTGCCTCGCCATTGCCGAGGCTGGCTTTGAACTTGCGATTCTCCTGTCTCAGCCTCCCTAAGTGCTGGGATTACAAGCGTGAGCCACCACACCCGGCTAAAATTCGATATTTTAAAGAAATAAAATATCAATAGTAAACTGCCAGCCCCAGAGCTGTATATAGCTTGCAGATGTGTATGTGTATATATGTAGAGCCAACAGTTAGAACTGGGAGATTTTGTATAAAACCAAAACACTTAGATTTGTTTGAAAAATCAGAAAATCTGACAAAACTACACTTGTATTCTTTTGTAGGATTCAGAGATTGGAGCCAAGTAGTGGCTTGTATTGAACTTGCTTTCCAGTTTGTTCATACAGTATTTGAACACCTTGGCTGTTTTTCAGTGACCGTCTGTTATTTCTTATTGTGCTTGCTTTGCTATTTTCTTAACAATAAAAAAAAATGGCTATTAAAGGCAAGAGAAGAAAAATGATCACCTGAGGGCTATGTGTTTTGAAAAAAATAAGGCAAGCTTATTTCTTTGTTGGACTGATTTTTGCTACATTAAAGGATCAAGCAAACAAACATTGAAATTTAAATTGCCTATTTGGCCTTAAGTAAATATTTGGACCTCTGCATTTTAAAAATACCTTTTTTTAGAATAGTTGTCATTATTTATTAAACATTTACTTTGTGTTTATCTTTATACTGTGTCCTATTTGGGAATAAAGTCTTTTATATGCCAGTTCCCCTTAATAATCTTACAATACTTGGGAATGTAGCAGAACTTCTACCTTAATCACTTTTCACATTATTTAATGATTAATGGCAGTATGCTATGGGAGAAGTTAGTAGTGACTCAGTTAACTTCGAAGGTTCATGAAACATCTTGTGAAGAAAATTGCTATGAATACCTATTGTAGATAGTCCCTGTGTTTTTATGGACAAAATGGAAAAGGCTAAGAAAATACCAATATGTAGAAGAGGGAGACTGGAAACAAACATTTTAAGAAAGGACAAGTCAGGCTTACAGGCTCTATCATTACTAAGCTGTGGAGAGTTTGTTGTTGTATAGTTGAAGAAATGAGTTTATTGAATTCTGATGAAACTTGTTTCATTATTTCTAGGGCCCGTTCTTCTTGATGAATTTGTTGAGTGGCAAAAAGTCCGTCAAACATCATAGCAAGAACTATTGTGAAGAAAATGCAAACTTTTTGATTCCCACGTGTGTACAAACTAATGTGATGAGGGGGAAAAAATCCAAAGGGTGCATTTTCATTGATATGAAAGACTTCTCATAGTACTTTTGTTTTTTCCTTTTTTTTTAAAGGAAGTTTCCTTGTTACATGTGAGGGGCACTGAGCCACACCTCTTCTGAGACTGAATATTGACATTTTTGTTTCACGTTATGTTTTTAACATTTATTTCAGAACAATAAAGATTCAGATTTGTGACAAAGGCCTTAAAGTGAAGATGTCCCTTGAGTGTCAGAGTGGTATTTATTTTTGTAAGTTTCAATTCTTGAATTTTTGAGGTTCGAAATCACCATGAATTTGTGGAATTTTAAAGATTTTAAGCAATCTTAGTATCTGACAACGTAGTCTGCTGATGGTATAGCTCATATTATTTATCTTTGCACAGTTAGGAAGAATAATTATTGGCCTTGACTTCTATCTAAGATAATGGTCTTCTGATGCAGCTAGTGAAAAACATTTCTAGATACTGAAAGTGCTCCAGCTTTCAGCTGTGGGTTTCTGTAAAAGCTGTCAAGGTCTTAATGTATGTATCTTATCTGAAAAGTTTGGAAAGATTATGTTCAGTTATTTTGTTTTTTAACCATGAGATATTTTCAGTAAGCATAAATGAGCATTGCATGTGTATATTTAACATGAATTTTAAGTTTTGTGTATTTCTGTCAAAGAATTTCATTTACATTTGAAGCAGCAAGATATATTAATGTTCTCAAGATCAGAAATCCTTGTATGGACAGTTTTGTTGAGAGCACTGTTGTTTTCCTTAAGAAAACTTTAGCTTTGATTTTGTGAACTTTGTTAAGATACATAAAAGAGAAGAAAATAGAATATTGGATCATGAGAGAACTCTGGCTGTAAGTGCAAACTCAGTGAGGTCATTTACATTGTTAGTATCACAGTTGTGCTGTTGTTTATCACAGTTTTCTGACTATTGGCAGTACAGTATCTTGAGGAAATAGCAGCCTTATTCACATAAAAGGCACCTTTTGATTAGTAGCAGGCATGTTTTTAATACATTTCTTTTCAAATCATCCAATTTTCCAGTGATGAGAAAACTTGGTTCACATTTGCAGTTCAGTCACAACCTCAATAATATTCATAGTCTTATTGTATAAATGGAGAGAACTAAATAGGTTATTTTTCAATAATGAAATTTCTGTTGAGATTTAAAGTAAAGGTTGATTGTTTTGATAGTGAATTTGTTTAATGAGTGATTTTCAGTATTAATTACCTAGGGAAAAAATAGCATTTTGAAACTTTATTGTTTGCTTCTTGGTTAATGAACATAAAGTGATTGCCAATTTTTTACTTGCCTTCTTAATAAGATTATTTTGTACAGTTTCACAAAACAAAACACTGATAGAATAGTGGAAAGCAATTTTTTTCCTCAACGCCTTTAGATAAAGATAATTTTCTTGGAATGTTCCTGTTATGTATTAGAATTAGCAAATTATTACAAAGGAGCATACAAACAGTTGCGATTTAGTATCATGAATGATGTTTTAATATCAAATTAATAATATAAGATAAGCATTTACATTGTAGACCTTTGACTTTCTAACATAATTGGCTTCTAAGGTACAACTTAAAACACTTGAATATTGTCCACTTTTGTTTAATTCAAAACAATTTAAGTGAAATCTTACAGCTTGTTACTTTATAACTTGAACTCATTGTAAAGCCTGTCATCTTTATTAGTTGAGTAAAGTAAGTAACTCTCAAAACTTACAGGTGACTTTAAAAAAAAAAATTGCTTAACTGTCCAAAGATTCCTTTAAGAATTTGCGAGTATTCTGAAAAGGAAAATTAAATTCACTTTTTTTCTGCCTAAAGTTAGCAGCCCAGTCCCACACTGATCATACGCCTGTTTTACTTTCTTGCTTCATCTATTTCTCTTACCTTTCTAAAGTCATATAACACTCACCTACTTCATTGGCACATGCCTGTATAATCCCAGTAACTTGGGAGACTGAGACAGAAGGATCACAAGTTCAAGGTCAGCCTCAGCAACTTACCTAGACCCTGTCTCAAAATTTAAAAAGCAGGGGCGGCAGGGGCCTAGGAATGAAGCTTAGTGGTTAAGTGCTTCAGAGTTTGATCTCCAGTACCTCCCACCCCATTTACCTACTTTGGAGGCAGATTTACTCTGCCTTATTTATCAGGACATGGGCTATGTCCCTTCTTTCCTTTCTTAATTTATATTTGAACAACATTCAGTTTATTGGGAAACTTAAAATCAAGATGCTAAGTGGTTAAAATATTAACTGGTCAAGATGTTAAGCAAAGAGGACAGTATTAAGGAACTTCCAGTATGAAGAAATTTCTTTCTTAAGTATTGTGGCTCCTTTTTTGACTAAAGTGCCTTCCCAGGAATCCTGTTGTAAAATTTTCGATTTATTTCCTTCGTATGGAATGAAATACTCTATGGTGCTTCATAACATGGAGTTGACTTGCTGCTTATAAAATAGTTTACAAATGTAATACTACTGGAAGAAAGTAGAGCCAGGTGTCAATTCTTTGTGGGAGGTTGGAGAGGTTGCCCTCCACAATCTACTGGGGCCAATAATCTTTAACAAGGTATAGTATTTCTAAAAAATGACCAGGGATTCAAGTAACATGGTATGATAAAAAATGTATATTACATGCTGATCTGAATCTGTTATACCATGTTTGTCTCTTACTATCTAATGATTTCTTGTTTTCAAAATGATAAAATTCTTGACAATACATTTTCAACAGTTGTATTTTTATGTCTAATATATAGGTATTATTGATTTGGATTTTACTCTGAAGTGTACTCTAGATTGTTTCTTGAACTGAAATTTGAGACCTCCCATGGGGTAATGAAATTGACCCTCAGGGATATATATCTCTTAAGTACAAATGCCTTTTCATCCAGCAAACCAAAAATGTATCTTAACAATATTGAATGCCATCACTTTTCAGAGTGATGGGGATGAGGGTGAGAGCAGAATTTTGACATAACTGAAGTTTTTAGGGCCTGCAATTTAGGAGTGACCAGATTGAAGACGCATGAAATACATTGCTAATAAAATAAATTTTGAATTACATCTTAGGCAAAACATCTTTTCTGCCTAGTCAATAATGTGAAATTATAAAAGGACTTATTGAAATGTATTATGTACTTAGTTTTTGAGGAGCAATTAGTAAGAATGCTGATATCATTTTTTTTACTGCCTTCTTGAAGAAGTATACATAATGCTATTGTGACAATTCATAAAGGGATATTACTTTGTTCTGGCTGTTAAGCCTGAAGTTTTGTAGCACATCTCTCACATGCTTCCCAAATGTCTAAAGCAGCAAATAAGTTGAGGGCATTTAATGCATGTAATTTAAGTGCATTTCTTTGTTAAAACAAGAGAAAAGGGAGAAAGCATCCTATTGCTAAAGAATTCTTTTTCCTAGAGGGGAATTCTCCCTTAAGGAAGTGTATCACTTCTTGAATGATGCTGGAAAGCATCACAAGGAAACATCTCAAGGAAGGAAGCATTTTCTCTTCAGGAAAAATGAGAACTAGCAAAGCTTTGTTAATTTCCTCAGTAGGAAAGAACTAGTGTGAATTATTAAATATTTTGGATCATATAATTTTTAATGACTAGTTTTATTGCTTTCATGAATATTTGGCAATAACCACACAAAAAGGTTACAATTTAATATTTTTTGTTAATACACCTAGTTACCTAAGAGTATACTGTTGAAGCCCCAAAAGCATTCTAACTTTTATGGTAAACTTTATAGATTATGGAAATGAATTGTTGCCAAAAACCTGGGATGAATTTTACAGTGATTGTTGATATTTTTCTAGTGAATTTTTACTTCACTGGAACAAATCTTTTGATGTTTAATTTATTTGCCTTTTCTTAACCACCAATCTCAATAAAGCTGATTAGGCATTTACTGTGTCCACCTCCTAATCTTCTGTATTCTATGAGTACAGACAGTGTTTCCTAAATTCCTTTCCCTGATCAGTTGTTACTAATGTGACTCTTTTTAAGATGAATAATTTATTTATAACTCTTTAAAATACACCTTATTTTTATATCAGTTCTTATAAGTTATAGGAAAACAGTTTCATTAAAAGTGTCAGCTTTCTTCAAAATTACATCATTTGAGGAAATAGTGTCCTGCTTTTTTGCCTTTTCAGGTCTAAAGTATTGATGACTTTTAACATACTTCATGGATGGTTTTAAATTAAAACTGTGAATTTTTAAAAGCTTAAAAATATATAAAATGCTTATGTATAAAGCAAGATTTCCCCAAAACTCCATAGGGTTGTATGTGTGTGTAAATTTAGCAGCTGTAGTTTATTTTTCCTGTAGACAATAAATCATGGTTAAAAGCCCTTCACATTTAGGTTTAAAAATTTGCTTTTATATGATGCTATCATTTGAATTTGAAATGTGAAAGAAAAAAGACAATACTTTATTTGAACAATTTGTCACTTGAGATTTCATATTATGACCTTAGCAAATTTAGCAAATTAATATTTTTAGTATTAAATGAGGTTTACATATTTTACCTGTATTATCATGCAAATGAAATGACTTACAGCAGGTTTATGCAGTTAATTTTGGCTACAAATGTAGAATCCTTACCTATTTTGAATTTATATTATTCTTTGAAACTACTTGGAATTTTGAGAGTTTATAAAAGTGAAATCTGAGAACCTGAGTTTGGTTTCTTCTTTGTTACATCTGTGTTAGTCGCTTTTAGATAGTCACTTGACCCCTATTATCTTTATTTTCTTCTATAAAACAGCAATAATCCTACTAGTATTGTTAGGAAGTACAAATGGGGCTCTAAATGTTAAAAGAGTTTACTTGGGTATTTGAACAAAAAGTGATTAGTTAAAATAGTTCATTTTCTCCTCAACAGATTACACCATCTTATATGGATGAATGGCTGGGGTTTATTCTATCATTTTTTAAAAATAATCACATTTATTCATGTTTCCGATTAAATCTTTAATTCAAAAATTCTAACTACACCAAGAAGTATTCTAGCCCAAGTATATCACAGGGCATAGAATAGAGAGGTCTCTGGCATTCGTGATTTTCATTCGAATTGGTATATAAAATACATTATCAAATGGTGACAAAATTACTTGGGAAAGAGTAAGTTGAGGAAGGCATTATAGAGTTTGAGTATAGGGTTGCTATTTTAAATAAACTGTACTCTAATTGATGAGACATTAGACCTGGGAGACAAGCAATTGAACAATATGGTTATCTGGGAGAAGAGTGTTGCAGGCAGAAGGAATCATGTGCTAAGACCAAAAGCACATAACAGTGTGCTAGGTGTGTTTGGGAAGCTACAAGAGCAGTATAAATGTAGTAAGCAAGAAGAGTATTAGCAATAAAAAGTCAAGTTACAGAGATTGGGAGCAATAACTGCCTGATTGTAGATAATCATAGGACATGATCCATTTTTCTAAAGACACTTATTGAGTGAGTGAAGTAGGAAATCAATTAGGGTTCTGGTCAAAGCAAGGATGGAGGTGAATAGAATTTGGAGGATAATACATTGGAATATTGAAAGTTTCCAAAAATGAAGTGGCCGTTTTAAGAGTAAAAGATTCAGGATCAGGTTTAAGATAGGAAGACAGGATTTAGTTTGGGATTTGAAATAGTAGGCATGCCTGTAAGATGTCCAGAGGGAAATGTAGAGTAGGCAGTTGGATATTTGAATTTGGAGTTCTAAGATGAAGTCTGGGCTGGAGATAGGTAAATTGGAAGTCAAGAGTGCATATTTACATCAAGACATAGATGAAATCACAAAGAGAATAAGTGTAGCTAGAGAATAGAACTAAATTGACATGGTGAACTTTTAGGACCACCTTTTGTGATTTTAGAAGTATAAATGTTAGTTTTCTACCACATACACAAACCATTACTTCCTATAGTATAGAAACGTTATTAAAAGCAAAATTGATAACATACTAAATATATAAACAAATGGCAAAATGAAGAGGGACTGTCTCATTCTTAGAATGAGGCTTTTTGTTATGAATGGTAGAGTTTTATATTTTAAGAATATATTTCTAGTTCTTAGGTGATTAGAAATTGCTGTTGTGATTCAATTTGATAGTTGTAGCACTAGATGGCAGGATTACTTCTAGATTGTGAAGAGTGAATTTGTCCAAACATAAACCCCTACATTCATTCTCAATGAATACACTTGCTTCTCAAGTGACATGTTTACCATCTACTGTGCTTTATTTCTACTGCTGGGAAAGCATAAAACTAAGCTTGATTTTTAGTTTGTCTAGGACTGTGATTGATAGTAATACATTTGCATATGAACTCCAACAAAACTCAAGGTAGCTTCCTGTAGTTAATGTCTTATTATCTATTTTAAATATCTTTTCCCCCTTCAATAATAGAAATGTGGACCCAGTTATCATTGGTACTTTGAAATACTCATCACAGTGCCTAGTTTTTAGGTTATGTCATAGTGTTTGAATAAACCAATGGAAAAAAAAAAAGGATCAGGAAATTGGGGGCCTTTGCAAAGTACAATTTTATTTTGGGGGGTTTTCTTCCCCCAACAGCTCAGGATAGAATCCAGGGCCTTGCACATTGCTAGGTGAGCTTTCTGCCACTGAGCTGTTTGTCTTATCCCCTACCACCACCTCTTTTTCCCCTCAAGATCCTATTTTCACACTTTCTCCCTTACAGAGAGACTTTCCTATTAAGATGGAGATGATCCCAACTCTATCTTTGCTCCCATACCTTTTTCTGATAATCTGTCTACAAGAACAGTTTGTAGAAGTAACATTGGCAGCCATAGAGAGTAGAAGGTTGGCCTTTATAGTCACCGGAGTGAAGAGGAACAATAGGTGTGGAAGGTGGGCAGTTCTGTCTGGCTTGTATCAGATTGAGAAGTTAGAGATACTGAAATGGACCCTTCCAGAATGAGGGTGCTCTTTCACCCACTTTCCACCCTGAAAATTTTCCTACACACAAGCCTTTGTAAGTTTTCCTGGTTCTTCTAGTATCCCTACTTCAATTTTTAATCTCCATGCCTATAAAATGAGAATAGTAGTCCTTACCTAACTGGGTTGTTTTGAGGATGAAATGAAACAATACATGCAGTAAATATTAACTACATTGCTATTTGAAAAAACAAAACTAGATCATTGGTCTTTGTAAATTGAATTTATGTTCAAATATATAGGAGAGCAATTAAGTGGAAAAGTTAATCCACTAAGACAGGTACATTTAGAAATACAAAACTGTCATTGATGTAAACTAATCTATATTATTAACTTGTTAACTTGGGCAGTGTAATGAAGTGATTCTTCAAAAGGATGTTAAATATGACTAAATGAGATGATCCATTTACAATGTGCTTGGTACCAAGTAACAAGTGCTCAGTAAAATGAACTGCTATAGCTATTTTTTAAAATGGACCAATTTGATTTCATAGGAAAATCTCTTTTAAAAAAATAAATATTAAATACTATATGGTCTTATTACTTTGATTCCTTAAATTGTGTATTTTAAAAAAATTAAGTAACAAGACCCTTTTCCAAAAGAAGTTTTACCAAGAAGAAAAATATTTAAAATAGTTAAAATCCTCTGGTTAAAGTAAGAGTCTCTACATCCTCCCCACTTCCAGTATCAGTTCTAAGAAACCTTAAAGGAACTACTAGGTCTCCAACATTTTTGGCGGGAGGTGAGGTGGGGGGAGTACCGAGGATGGAACTCAGGTGCACTTGACCAATAAGCCACATCCCCAGCCCTATTTTGTATTTTGTTTAGAGACCGGGTCTCAGTTGCTTAGTGCCTCGCTTTTGCTGAGGCTGGCTTTGCACTCACAATCCTCCTGTCTCTGACTCCAACAGCATGTTTTGAAAACCACTGTTGGCACCTTTATGCTTTGACATGTCAAATGTGAGCAAAGTAATAGAGTGAGAAAACTGGATTTAGGAATTTGTATTTCATTCTCTAAAAAGCTAAAAAGCTGGCATTGTTTCAGTCTAGAATAAAATGAGAACTGTTTCAAGTATCAGAGGAATTATTTTATTCTAGAATGATAGCATTTATGATGATACATTATCTAGAGCTTTTCTAAAACAGTCCTATAAGAGCTACCAACAGATTTGGAATAGACTTAAGAATAAATGAGGCTGAGGTTGTAGCTCAGTGGTGGAGCGTTTGCCTCATACACATGAGGCACTGTTTTTGTTCCTCAGCACCACAACAAAATAAAAATATTGTGTCCAGCTATAACTAAAATATACTTTTAAGAAAAGAATAAGTGAATGTCCATGAGTTAAGGCTTCACTATGGCCCTTTATTACATAGAATAAATAAGTGTAATTCCTACTTCTTTTGAGGATTATGATCCTCAAAAAGTAAATAACTAGTGCTTGCTTTGGCAGCACATACACTAAAACTGGGCTGATAGAGTGAAGATAAGCATGGCCCCTGCAAGGATGACATGCAAATTTGTGAAGCATTCCATAATTTTTAATGGTTTCTGACATTCTGGTAACATACTGTTACCTTTTTCTAAAGTTATTTTAATGACTCAAATCTACACTAGATTTACTGTCATTTATACCATAGCGAATATTAACTTTATGTTTGTATGTTTTAGTTCATATTGCCATTTATAGATTCATTTTGGAACCATTTTAAATGTAATGCTTATTTTAAAGGTACTATTAAATATGTGGATATTTACACTAAAAAAAATTGTAAGCAGAGACTGGTGTTTATAGGTATTCCCTATTCATATGTCCACTTCATAATGTGTTTATTGAATAAATGGAAAAATTTTTATGCCTGTCTCTCCACTTAAAGTGCAAGTGAAAAGCAGACCACATTTCATTTATCTTCTATTCACAGGCCCAGCAAATTGTTTGCTTATTGAATAAATTGAACAAATGCACACTTATATACATAAAGTGTTTTTATATCTACATTTTAGACTAAAATTTTTGAGGATGGAACCCATGTCTTCAGCTGAGTGAAGTTAAATATGACTCATAATAGATTGTCAAAAATGTTAGCAAACTGAATAGAACTTGAGTAGTACCAGAGCAGTTTCATAACTTTGCATACAGTGTCATCCTAATAGACTCCAAAATTATTTCATGATTGAAGATAGAGATCTACTGATCATTTTCTGAGTCTGTCATGAGAATAATATGAGCAATAAGCTATAGGAGTTCAGAGGAGAGTGAGCTCTTGTAGACCCAAATAGGCAAGATGGCTTCTCAGAGCAGATGAGATTGTGAAGGTGGGGGTATATTGGTGTTTTAAGGTTATTATTTAGACAGCTGGAGAATAAGTCACCTGGAAAGACTGATAAGGAAGGCATAACATGAAAAAACGCCAAGACTTGGAATTCAAAGATCTATATTCAAAGTCCTTGCTAATGACCACATGACAGAAGATTACTTCTTAGTTTTCTTCCTCTTCTGTGAGGTGGAGGTAAGATTACAGTGCATATTGATAATGTACTTAAAAGTGCATTGTTTGTAAGTGCTAAGTAAAACTTAGCACTTACTGTGCTTTGAAGACAGTGGGTTCTGAATATTTTTTGAATGTTAAAGGATAAATGATACTTGACTAATGAAAAGAATGGAGCCAGTGGAATGTCAGCTCTTGCATCTGCCAGTAAACCCGTTAGTTCTTATGAGAAGAAAAACAAGTATGTGAAGTCACCGAATCTCATGATCCAAAGAAAGACTTTTTAGATCAGTTGGAAACTCTTGAGACTCAAGTTATGTCAGAGGCGAATAAGTCATAGCTTTTCATACTGACATTATTTCTAAAGTTGCTGCTCTGTTGAAAGAGGCAAACCACAAGATAAAACATGCAGAAAATCTTTTTTTTTTAAATAGCTTCCTGAAGGATGGATGCTTCATTTGCTTTAATTGCCTTCCACTTTAACAAATGAGTCATTTTCCCCCCCATAATTGGTTTGTTATAAATTTAGTCATAAGATGGTCACATCGACTAGTCTGATCTTACAAAATAATTGAAAAAAAAATTGACAGACCACTAGTTGAATGAGGGAAAATCTGATTCTTCTTGTACTTAGAATGTATGAATTGATGATAATCATCTTAGTCTTTAACTCTCTGATGTAAGATTGGGTTTATTAGACTTCTTAATCCAGTTTGCAGCACCTTTCTGTTTCTCTGGAATATTCTGTATCTGCTGACTCCTGTAATAATTGAGGGTTCTCCTCCCCATTCTGGGCCTGGTTATCCTTCAGGAAACATCCTTAACTTTTCTGCAATCTTTAGTCACTACTGATCTTGTATATACTTTTGAGTGTCCATAACACTGTATGAGAACAGCATATTCACATATGTTTTCTTAACTTAGCTGTGAGCTCCTTAAGAGCAGGCACTATATGTTTTTGCTTTATCGTCCAATGCCCAGAACTATCTACAATATAGGAAAAGCACTTAATAAGTAGAACAAATGAATACATGAGAATGAACAGATTAATGGTTTTGCTTGTGTAAGATGTCTAATATATTTGTATTTTTTGTTTACTATGGCAGACATTCTAGTACAGCCCATTTTAAATGTTGATTTATTGAAGTAAATGCAAATCAAGATAGATGCATATTAAAACAATTATGACATTTTGCCTCCCAAATTAGCATAGATTTTAAAATTAATACTACCTGTTGTTGATGGCATACAGAGACAGAAATTTTTATGCTTTACTGAAGGACTATGATTTGACATAGCCTTTTCTGGAAGGTAGGAAGGTATATTCAAAAGCCTTAATAAGTTTCATATCCTCTTACCCAGCCATTCTATGCCTACAAATTTATCCTAAAGAATAAAATTTATGAGATTTTTACCATAACAGTTTACAGGGAAAAAAAAGAAATTACCTAAATGCTTAAACATAGGAAAATTTGTTCAGTAATAGCACATTCATATAATTGAGTATTATAGCATCTTTAAACATCCATGCTATATTATTAAAAGGGGAGAACATTTTACAGCAGTATGTACAATACAATACTGTATTTTAAAACTATATGTATTGGGAGAAGGCTGAAAGACTATGCACCAAAATATGAGAAATGGTTAACTTCTTGGTGATAGAATTACCAGGAGTTTTTATTTTGCCTCAGAATCTGTATTTTCTATAATATAATGAGTATGTATTACTTTTGTAATATAAAAAATAAAGGTTGTATAAGGAATATATATTTTCTCCTTTGCTGATTATACATATCCTCTAGTGAAAGAAGTGGAACCAATTATAAAATAAGAATTTTCACCTGGGCTCAGTGTTGCAGACCTTTTTACTTGCCTTTTCTGCCACTGTTGCTTATCCTAGTCATAATATACAGCAGAAGCCTATTACAGAAGTAACTTATGATTTGTTCATTCATTCAGGAAATATTGAGATCCTACTTGTGGTCTAGGAACTTGGGATATAAGTGTCAAATTCTTGAGGGCTAAATGCATTTTGAAATTTATTTTGAAACTGGAAATTTAAAGTATCCAGTCTAGCTTTCTTTTGCAATGGGGAAAATATATTCAAGCAGATTTGCCTAAGATTGAATGGGTGGTATGTGGCATATTCTAGACTTAAATTCAGAAATTCTATTACTAGTGTTATTTTTGGTTACTTGGGCCTCATTTTGTAAAATTCTCATCTGATCAACTATAGATTCTTAGATTTAGAAGAAATCTTATCCTCAAGGTTAATATCTTTAATTGGTAGCCTTAATTTTCTTCACTTTGTCTCATAGAATTTTTAGTTAACCAAAGCTTCATACCTATAAATTTTCTATATTTATCATTATTAAACTACTTCTAAGTATGGTTTTTGGTTTGTTTTTTGGGGTTTTTTGGTACCAGGGATTGAACTCAGGGGTGCTTAACCACTGAGCCACATCCCCAGACCTTTTTCTTTTTTATTTTGAGTCAGGGTCTTACTAAGTTGCTTACAGTCTCATTAAATTGCTGAGGCTGGCTTCAAGCATATAATCCTCTTGCCTCAGCCTCCCGAGCTACTGGAATTACAGGCACTTGCCACCATGCTCACCTGGTTTTGCTTAATTTTTTACCAACTGAATAAAATTGGACAAAGTCACTTAAAATCCTTATCTCCATTAACATCAATCTGTTGCTCTTTACTCTTTGGTCAAGGCCATTCAGCTAGTCAGTAGTCCATCTGACTATGTAATCATAAAACATTTAGATTTGGTTAACTATCAAAATGGAAATACAGTATAATTATAGCATAGCATTATATTACCTTCAATTATCAAATGAGCTATTCTATTATGTGCTGCTGCCTATACTTGAAAGTCCTAACCTGGCTAATCTTTCAAAGCTCCTAATCTCAATTTAGATATTGCCCTTCTGGGAAGGCTCTCCTCACCCACCCCACTCCCCATCCCTTACCTTCTACAGCATTGTCATATGGTATTGTACTGAACTCCTTGAAACAAGGGTTTGGTCATTCATCTTCCCAATGTATTTAGCTCAGTATGAGACCTGTAACAGACATTTAAATATTTCTTTCTTGATAGGATGAAGAAGTGAATGATGAAATACCAATTTCTTTCTGATGTTAAAAAATAAAGGTTAATTAGGAATGATTTGTTCTTACATATTGGTTACTTGTGATCACTTCTTCTGTTTATTATTATTCATTAATTTGGACTATATATTCTCTTGGATATGAAAATTACTGGGTTATAATTTGAAGAAGTCATCTTCTGTATTTTTGAAAAGTCATGGAAAAGTGTCCCCATCTTCAGTTCTCTAGTAGCTGAGCATTTGTTTTTTAACATTGCAGATTGTGCTTTGTACATTCACTGTGAGTTCTAGGTTTAGATATCTGGATTCATTTCAGAGCAGCAGCATGATATGGTGGGATGAATGATAACCACATGGGGAACTGAAGAGGCAATTCTAGTCAAGACAGAGACACTGATTTTCTGAGTGACCTGCAAGCACTTACCTTTCCAAGGCTTCAATTTCTCATCTATAAAGTGAAAGCTTTGGGTTCAGTAATACCCAAGGTCTCTTTCCAGAATTCTCTCAAATTTTAGTGTGCTGTCTTAGAATACTGTAACCTGATCTCAGCTTCCAAAGAACTAAAAAACTGGACTTTGTTAGCATTCAACCCAATGTAGAAGTTGCCTATATTACCCTCTGATTTGTTGGGGCTCTGCTAGAATATTCTTTGTAGTTTGATGTTACCACAAAAACAGCCCTTATTGTAATTTTTTCTTGACACTCACCCCATATTCATTTGTGTGTAACTTCCATGGATTGGTTCTCGTTTTGCCCTTGCCCTTCTTCTTTTCTGCATAGCAGATTTCCAATATTTGAAGATAGCAATAATACACTAGCCATAAGTCTGATTCTTCAGGTTAAGAATTCTAGTTTCTTTCATGGTTTCTCATATGACCAAGTTGCCCTTTATTTCTAATGAAGCCTGTGTGTATTTGTGTACCTTAGGGACTTTGCACATGCTATTCCCCTGCCTGCAAAACTCTTTATGCCTTTGTCCACATACTGAATCATTCATTTGTCAAGGCCTAATTCGAACCCTTCTTCTATTCAAATGAATTACTTTATCCTTTTTTTTCCCAGAAATGCTTCACTATGATTTACACACCTTTTATTCTAATGGTTTTTGTACTGAATAATCTTTTCTCATACCTGTGTGCTCCATAATAGCAAGGATCTTAACTGACTTGTTTAAGGTATCCAGAACATGAAAGGTATGTGTGAGTAAATGAATGAGTGGATGAATGAATAAATGAGTCTGTTTTCTAATTTGTGATATGGAACTGCATCTGATAGGTGCTCAAGAAGTGTTTATTGAAGAATAAGTGAATTCATGAATGCAAAAAATGAATGAAGTATGTCAGGCTTCTTTGAATTCTTCCTCTTAAAAAATTTGAACCAAACATAGAACTACAGATGTGACATAATCTGTGCAGATATAGCAGTCTTACAAGTTCTTGAAGTTAGTTTCTTTAATTTCAGATTCACACTCACATTAACAGAAAAAATAGAAACTAAAATAGAGTCTGAGAAATTCTATTTTCTTTCTGCACTCACCGTGAAACTCCCTAACAGTGGATCTGTGCGTTCTCCACACTCTTCAACTTTTTCCATCTTCTAAAGTTAATTCTGAGCTTTCACCTTCTGGCACTACTCTTAGCTTGCTGAGGCATTCTTGCTTTTGTCTTTCAGTTTTGTGCTTTCTGCTGTCTTTTATGCTTGTCTACTTAAAATATGCTTCCCTCTTTTGTCTTTAAGTTACCACGCTTGTAGCATGGTCACTTCATTTCAATATCCTGCTAACACTCGTGAAACATTTTTCCTTAACATAAAGAAATAAATTATGTCTAAGGCTTAAAGAAAAGTATTAATTTAGAAACTCACTGTTATGGTTTAAAGTGATACAAGTTTCCTTAAAAATAAAAATTATGCCAGGCACAGTGGCACATGCCTGTAATCCTGGCACTTTGGGAGGCTGACACCAGAAAATTGCAAGTTGAAAGTCAGCCTCAGCAATGGCAAGGCACTAAGCAACTCAGTGAGACCTTCTCTCAAAATAAAAACACCAAATAGGGCTGAGGATGTGGCTCAGTGGTCAAGTTCAATATCTGGTACCAAAAAACAAATAAATAAATAAAAATAAAAATTATGTTTTAAAGTAGTTCTCAGTATAGATTTACATGTAGTTGCATAAATTACATAGACTGGCTACAACTTCCAATTTAATGCCCATACCTTCCCTATCATATCTTCTAATCTCTCTAAGCAAGCGTTTGTAGATACAGGTGGTGGCTATTGAATGAATCAAGATCCAGGTGAAACAAATACAAAGTATAGGTTTGTGTTGGGAGTGATGGAGAAAGTAAAGGGAAATGACACCCACTATTGCTATAAGAGCTACTAGTTGCCTAGCCTGTTTGTTTCATTGGAAAAAGTCATGAAGAGATTCAACAGGGTTAAGGGAAAACAAATAATTCAGTCTTGTATCTGTATATAAACAGACTGGAAAAATAACAAAACAGGAAATACTTCAGAAGAATAAACAAATACTCATTGTGTTACTTTACTAAAAATTGTGTATTTTCCACAAGCCAAGTGGAGAATAATTAAATGGAAAGGATGACAACTAGGAAGAGGAAACCATCATGAACTAGACTCTAGCCGCACCATGGCCTTCTGCTTACCATGTGAATTTAGAAAATTCCTTGATTGCTTAAAAAATAGAAATGGTCAAGAAAAATGTGAACAAAATCTTTAAGAGATCAGAATTGATAATGAAATCAGTAACTACTTTTAAAAATAAATCTTCATTTACTGCTGAGTGAATGGTCTGTCCCGTATTTTTATGAGGAAATTTAAAAAAATGTGAATTTGTGCACTACTTTGTGGGGTTGGCCTGACCATTCCAAAAGTCAAACTGAGAAGACTGGCTCTCTAGAAGCTAGAAAATTTGCCTGTTGTGAGAGTTCACTGTGCTCTTTTCATTTTCATAACCTATACCTATTAGCAGTCAAAAGAACTCTGGATTAAAAGCCAGATGATTTGCCTGGATGACTTCCAGTGCTGTCAAAAGTTTCTAATAACATAAGCACAGGAAATCATTTTATGGAATCTAAAGTGATATTCAGTAATTTCAAATGGCACTTAACAACATCAATACTATAATAATTAAGTATATGAAATTCATGTAACTATGAATTCATAGAATTACACAGTTATTATTAGACATGATTGGCAAATAGTCCAATGACTGTATTACCTTAAAATTTTCTATAACTATGATCAATATATTATTGACCACTTAATATTTAAAGCCATGTGGTAGTTTAACATCTATTTTATAAATGCAGAGACAACTTGTTTGATGTACTTAGGGAGACCAATTTCTAAAAAAAGTATTTTAGCTGATGTAATTAACAGAGGAATTTGCATTTAGCTCATTAATTTCTGCTCAATATCTGGAAGATCAGAGTTTAGAATTGTAAATATCCAGAGTCACTCTAAACATCCAGTTTCAAAAACAAGAATCTCTTGAATTTTCCTGAATTTCTGGGAAATTTAGATAATATAAGTTATAATTCTTAAACCCATTTGACTTGTCACTGGTAGAACCGGGCTATATTGCAAGATCACAATGGATGCATTTTTTCATTAGGCCAGTAGTTTAATCTGTTTTAAATTGCTTATTAATTTTTTTAAAAAATTATTTTTTGTAGTTGTAGATGGACAGCATGCATTTATTTTATTTGCTTATTTTTATATGCAGCGCTAAGGATTGAACCCAGTGCCTCACATGTGCTAGGCAAGCGCTCTGCCTCTAAGCCCCAGCCCCAGCCCCTAAATTCTTAAGTGGCTTTCTTGTGATACTGCCCTCCATGTTTCTCTGCTCCATATTAATCAAATTCTCATTCTTTTAGGTTGAGGTATAGGTCTATATATTTTGTTATTAATACTAGTAATTTAAAAATGTATGTATAAGGCAAATATAATGTCAAGTTTGTATTGAACATCAGTGAGGATTTACTGATTATAACTCTTAAAATTCACATTTCAACTGATTGAATATTCATTCATGGAAAATAAAGGGTATTTTCCTAAAGTAAACTTCTCAGATACATAAAAACAGGAAGTACTGAAAATAACCAAATGACGCACTCATTTCTCAGTCACAGCAATATTTTTCTGGTGTGGGCATCTTTGCCAGAGAAACGTACCCTAGAGTGGCAGCCAAGAAGAAACTCCTGAAGTATAGGGTAATTTCACAGAGTTTAGAATCCTGAGAAATTCTGCTCAGATTCCAAGAGTGAGAAAATCTGGGTTTCTGTAGAAAGGAAACCAGAGGAAATAGCATCAGGCCTAGAGACTAGATAGGAAATTGGTAAGATTTGGCCTTTGCTTAGAGCTCTTGAATTCCCTGCACCTGGTGTTGTGACAAGAAAAAACAGAATGCTGTATGGCAAGAAACAGACCAGCCACACCCCTCAGGAGGCCACAAAAAGCAATTAAAAGAGCAGATTCAAATATGATTTGTTGGAATCTCAGGAAGAATCAGGGCATTGTTCAAAGCTCAGGCTATTATTTGTTGCAGAGGTACCTCGCGTGGAAGGGAGGTATTTAGTTAGCCTTTGCATTGCTGTGATCAAAATACCTGCCATGTTCTACTTAGAGAAAGAAAAGTTTATTTGGGGCTCACTCACGGTTTCAGAGGCTCAGTCCATGGATGACTGCCTTCATTGCTGAAGGCCCAAGGTGATGCAGGACATCATGGGGGAAGAGTCCAGTAGAAGAAAACTGCTCATTCCATGGTGGAGTCAAAAAGCAGAGAGGGTAGGGGCCAGAGGGAAGATACACCTTTCCAGGGCACGGCCCCAGTGACCTACCTCCAGTCATGTTCCACCTGCCTATAGTTACTACTCAGTTCATTCAAGTAGGATGGACTAATTATAATTAGTCCACTCTTATAATCCAATCATTTCACCTCTGAATATTCCTGCATTAACAGGAATATTTCATATCCAAACCATAATAAGAGGCAACCTAATGAATGCTTAGCAGTTACTCAAATGGATCACATGAACCTGGAACAACCGAGGAGAGCAAACCTGAGAAGAACATCATGCCAGAAGTCTATCTCTTCAAGACTGTCATGTAATAATCTCTGAATGCATAAATATTACATAAATTTATATTAAAAAGATCAATAAAATTAATTCATTTAAAAATTATTTTTAATTGATGAATAATAATTGTGTATATTTTGGGAGTATAATGTGATGTTTTGATCTATGTCTACATTATAGATAAGATTACATCAAGCTAATTAATCTTCACTTTAGTGGGTCATGGGCTTTAGTAATCCTGATGACATAATGAAAGAGTTTCTACCTCATAAATTTCTTGGAAGATTAAAGTAACTGATACATAGAAATTCTTAGAATCATTCAATACTCAATAAATGTCCAGTGAATGTTTGTTATTTTCTTCTGATTTCTACTGAAATAAATACTGAAGGATTCTGTGAAGAGATTCACTGCCTGCCTACCAGAAGTGATTCTTCTTTCTATCTTGGAATTGATCCCCATCCCCCAACCCCTTTTTTTCCCTGCATCTTATTCTCCTTGCTCTCCTGCCTTTCTTTACTTTTTTCCTTGGTGAGTTTTTTTTTTTTTTTTTTTTTGGCGGGGGAGTGGGTGGCAGGGCTTGTTTTGTATTTTTTTTTGTTTTGTTTTGGTGTTAGGGATTGAACTCAGAGCCTAGTGGCATTCCTAGCTTGCACTCTCCCACTGAGTTACAACCCCTGTCCCTTTTTACTAGTTTT
Source organism: Xerus rutilus (assembly GCA_028644305.1). Classification (NCBI taxonomy): domain Eukaryota; kingdom Metazoa; phylum Chordata; class Mammalia; order Rodentia; family Sciuridae; genus Xerus; species Xerus rutilus. Next base: position 78,150,377 of record CM053399.1, on the reverse strand, counting down.
ATTATTGAAAACCTAAGGCTATGGTTTGGTGACTCCAAAACAATTCAACTTGTTCAATTCAACCTACCCACTTGTTTAGCAGTCTGGGAGACAAAATAACATGCTGTTTTGGCTAAGACTGTCTTCCTCTTCTAACAATCCAAACTCTGCCTATCCTCCAGGTCTTCATCCTGGCTCTTGGATCAGTCTTGGGCACACTGATGTTTGTAGAACTCATTCAGTGGTTACTGCCTATATCATCCATTTATTATTTCCTGTATACAATGGATTGTATTTCATATATTTTTGTATTTTCTCTTAATGATATTTTAGGTTCCTTAAGGGATTAGACCTCATTGGGATGACAATTTCTTCCTGTCTCTGAGCCAGGCCATCAAATATCTACCATAGTGTTTGTTATACACAGAATAGATTCTCCTTAAGTCATACTTGATTAGTTGGATCACGCTATCTCATTCAAATGCTTGCTTGATATCATGGAGTTTTCAATCTAAATATACCAGGAGAAAAAGTTCTCTATTCTTCAGTAGTATTTATTCTATCATCCAAATGATCCTAAATCATTTCTTTTGCAGTTGATCTCACCATCTGGATGAGATGAAAAAAGAAAATGTGGTAATGATCATGATTAATTACTTTGGCTTTTAAAACTAACTTTTACAGAGTTCTTTTCATAAGGGATTGATATATTTTATTCAAGGAGTTTTAAGTCTTTAGAGTCTATGATTGAAAAAGCTGTATCCCATTCAGTCTAATTTTTAGTCTTTTAGTAGTTGTATTCAATATGAGATCCAAATGCCATCTGCACCAGAATCATCTGGGATTTTCATTTAAATTGAATAGTTCAATGCCTCATCTCAGACTTACTGAAACAGAACGTCTTGGCATAAAGCTAAAAATCTTGTATTATAGCATGCTCCTAAATAAGTCTTGAATATTTGTGAGTTGAGAATTATTGTCTTAGTTCTTAATATGCTAGAAAGAGAACTCCTGTTTCACATTCTTTGTTGAATTTTGCATTATGCATATTAAGCTCTTAATTCATCTTAAATTAATTTTATTTTTAATTTAAAAATAGTATTTGTATTTATATATGGGGTACTGTGTTGTAATTTGATACACATAATCTTTTTAGAGCTAGAACCATCTGTGTGTCGTCATCCCCCCCTCCACCATGTACACAGACATGCAATCCCCTTGTCATAACTTCCTGAGGGTAACATGGTCCTAAGCGCTAACAAAACTTATATTATACTGCCTTTACAAGTTTTCCTATATCTGACACCTTCTATTTCCATAAGACTGTGTTTCTCAAGATGGGTGTACATGGCACAAAATAGATAAGGTATACAGTAGTTGCTATTATGAACACTGAATTTGATATTTTTATTTAACTGTTTTGTGTGTATTAAATGTATATTCTCAACAAGGAGGAAAAAACATAGAATAATATCATGTTTCTCTTCCATCTTTTATCATTTTGGGTTTATAGTAGGAGATGAATGTAATAAACCAGTCTGCATTTAATAGGAATTTACGGTTTTGGTTAATGATTTGGGATGAGAGCTAAGCAAATATTTAATTTATATATTAAAGCAAAACAGGAAAAAAATAAAACAGACCTTCACCCAACTTTATTTCTGGAAGAATGGCTCAGCAAGGCTGAGCAAGATATTGTTTACAAACCTGGCTTCCATAGCTTGATGAGCAAACAACAGTCTTTCATAACTAGCTGAGCCATTGTCTCCTGATGTTTTCATATTTCTAGCCAGAACATGAAGTTGGCAAAATTATCCAAAACATCACATTCCAAACCACTCCAGTTATACTTAAGAAGCTCGATTTTCAAAACATAAATGTGTAGCTGGTAAATCTACTGTGTGAAAATTTTCTAATTTTTAGGCAAGTAATTATTACTTATTAAAATCGTGTAGGGGGATTTTTTTTTTTTTTTTTTTTTTTTTTTTTTTTTAGTTGTAGACGGACACAGTATCTTTATTTACTTTTATGTGGTGGCTGAGGATCGAACCCAGTGCCTCATGTATGTAAGGCAAGCGCTTCACCACTGAGCTACAATCCCAGCCCACAAATCACTATTAAATGTGGCCTTTGTGTCCTTTTCATCTATAAAAGCATCTGACACACAAATATCTCCTTTTTTCCAGTTCCATCTGAAAATAAGAAACGAGTACAATTTGCTCAACAGTGTATAAAGATCAGTGAAAAGAAGAAAATCTTTGCTTGAATATTCAAGCTCAAATAAAGTTCCAGAACATGCTGTGCCCTGAAAATTAACACACTATTCTCTTAGGAATTTAAGCCCAAGTGGTAACCCCTGACCAGCTAAATGAGGTGAACACTAGGAGACGTTCTATCTGCACTTCGACTTTCTTTATATCCAGATCCTATCTTATCATCAGTTTATTATTCAATTTATGCAAAATGACCCCCCTCATAGCTGAAGGGAAGAAAAAACCTGACATTTATTAAGCTCCTTCTATGTGCTTAGTACTTAAAAAATATTGTCTCATCCAATCTTTACAGTTCTTCTTTTTTTTTTTTTTTTTTGGTACGGGTATTGAACGCAGAGGTCCTCGACCACTGAGCCACATCCCCAGCACTATTTTGTGTTTTATGTAGAGACAGGGTCTCCCTGAGTTGCTTAGTGCCTTGCCATTGCAGAGGCTGGCTTTGAACTCGCAATTCTCCTGTCTCGGCCTCCCTAAGTGCTGGGATTACAGGATTGAGCCACCACACCCGGCCAATCTTTATAGTTCTTGAGATAGATTTTATTTTATTTTTTTGAGATAGATTTTATAAACCTCAATTGACAAGTGGGGAAATTTAGATTCAAAAAAGTGCACAGATGATGACTGAGTGAACTGGTACTTAATACCAGGATTTCTATTTTCAGATTTGGTATGCTAATCATTATTCTAGGACTTGGTACATATAATAAATGATCAGTGAAACTTTGCTAAATGAATGAACGCACTCCATGGATAACTCAGAAACACCAAATTGAATCTCTCAAGCTTCTCTTTCTTTTTATTCATTGTCTTTCTTTTCCCCATGGTAAATATTTTTTTAATAGATTTAAGGGTCACCTGATCCAATCTCCTACATAAGTAGGAATCACCTATAAAATGTTCTGGGTACAAAGTCCTCTAGCCCTTGTTTTCCTTTTCCCAGGAAAGGAAGGTCATTAACTTGTGAGGCAGTCTGCTTCTTCCCTGAGTGCTACTTATTACTAGAAAGGTTTTCCTCAGCCAGGCACAGTGGCACATACTTGTAATTCCAGCCACTTTGGGAGTCTGAGGCAGGAGAATCATGAGTCAAAGGTCAGCCTGGGCAACATAGTAAGACTTTGTCTCAAAATTTTTAAAAAGCTTTTCCTTACACTGGAGGAAAAAATCTGCTTCTAGGTAGAAGGATGGCATGGTGTCATGGGGAAACCATAAATCTAGGCTCAGAAAATTGGAATTTAGACCCTAACTTTTCCACTCTGGGCAAGTTTCATCTTACTGAACCTTAGTTTGCCATGTATAAAATGGTGGTAATGGTGGTAACAGTGCCTCTGTTGCTCAACTCTCAAAGTCATTGTGAAAAACAAGTCATATAATTTATAAGGCAGTTCTTTGCAAAGAACAAGAGTTTGTTTTTGTTTTTGTTTTTATTTTTCCTCTTTTTTGGTACTGGGGACTGACCACTTAGCCATATCCTCAGTCCTTTTTCTTTTAACCACTGAGCCACATCCTCAGCCCTTTTTCTTTTTTCTTTTGAGACAGGATCTCATTAAGTTGCTTAGGATCTTGCTAAATTGTTGAGGCTAGCTTAGAATCTGTGATCCTTCTGCCTCAGCCTCCCAAGCTGCTGGGATTATAGGTGTGCACCACCATGCCCAGCTAGGACAAGTCTTAACAGAAAAACTAGGTCTTCCCATTTCACCCTTTGGACTTCATAGAATAATTCTACTCATTGTTAAAGAAAATAATGACATCCTTCATTACATCATCTTATCTCTAGGCTACATATTCCCCTTTCCCTTCAGTTTTTTGGGAAAGGTTTCATATAAAATTCTCCTGGTTGCCTCCTGTGGATGGTTTTCAGTACATCAAACATTGCCCTGCCTAGTGTCCACAGCTGGACCCTGCACTGCATAAAACACAGTTGTGTCAGTGTATTTGAACCCCATATGCTGCTCTAATCAACCTTGCTACACGAGTGTTTCTGTTCATTACATTTTTCTGTGAAGCTATTTCAAGGTAGTGTTTGACTAAGTGAGGTCCTTTTCACATTAGTTGCTGTCAAGCCATGTCTTCCAGATCCTTTGTTCATGGGGTTGTGCTCTTTAATGTAAATGCAGATCACTGAATTTATTTATATTCAACACATCTTATTGGCTTTAGACCACCATTCCAATCTTTTGAGAGTTTTTTATTTTACTTTTATCTACCAATATATACCTACTTTTGCAAGTTTTATAACATCTTCAAAAGAATTAAGAAAGCCCTTTCTGGCATTAGCCACATTATAGTAAAAGTGTTAATGTGATAAGGTTGGGGAAAAACTTCGTGTCTTCTTTTCTCACTAAAGATGCTCCTTGGATCTAGCTTATTACTGTCATGTTTAATGACCCATGTCACAGTTATTTGTGATAAAATTCCTCTCTGATAGATTGTGAGGCCACAGTTTGGTCTTAGCATCCCTAAGATGTGACAAAGTTCCTGACAAATAGTTGGTACTTAACAAGAATTTATAATTGAAGAATGAATGAATTGGTGTAGACCTATGAATGAATAGGCCAAGTATGGTTATCAGCCAGACATACGCTGCTCTAACTTGACCAAAATGCTACTTACGTTTTCCTGCTTTTGATTCAAAAAGCTATTAATGAGCATTTTGACAGATACATTCTAAGTCTATGGAAGCATCCTCTTACCCAATTCAATAACTGTTACAGAAGGAAAATAGATCCACTAATATGACTTGTCTTAGAGAACTCATTCATACTTATTTGTACATAACACTTGCTTATTTTATGAGTTTTCACAAACCTTGTGTTTACTCTCTCTGAATTTTGCTTCATGATCTCCTGCTTCCTATGTGTTCTGTTCCTCCCCATGGGATGTGCAAATACTCTCTCTTCCATCACCTTCCTCTTTCTCCTTTGCCCCCATTTTTGTACTTTTCTCCCCATTATCTTTAGTTCTGTTCTTATTTCTTTTCTTCCCTACTTGTCCTCTTCCCTTTTCTGGACCAAAGTTGAATGAAAAAATGTATTTATATGTGTACTGAATAACATTTTATGCTCCAACATCTTATTTTATAAAAACAATTAGAAACATCTTTTCTCTATACCTAAATATCACAAAATTCCCCCAACTAATAAAAGTATTTTATATAAATCCACTGACAAATGCATGGGTCAGTGGTCCCCAAATACAAAGCCTTTCTCTTCTAGAGGATTTATTGTAATTTTGGTGATCAATACGGATCCAAGTAGAAACCTTTCTAAAAAATAATAATCTGTGATATTTTAAAAGGCTGCTTCTATTTTTCCCGGAAGGCTTAGGAGAATAATCTATTAAGTTATTGTGTATTTTGTTTTATCAGCATTTAGCTTTTGAGTCATAGTTTAGGTTTTGTCATAAGGGGGAAGTTTGGCTTACGTTATTTTTATGGGAATGGTTAAATGAGATCTTTGATCAGCATTTATGTTTAGATCAAGAAAATGTCATCTTTTAGTTTGCTGAAATCATATGCACAATCCTCTGCTATTTCCTGTATTTTATTAACTAGTAATATTTTGGGGGATGGAAAGTATGTGTCGTTCTCATAATCACTGCTATGGACTGAATTGTGTCCTTGCAAAATTCATGAATGGAAGCCCTAGTTCCCCATGTGATAGTACTAGAGATAAGGCCTATCTATGGTTGGAACCCTGATCCTATAGAACTGATGTCTCTATAAGAGGAAAAAGAACAAAACTGGATGGTTTGAATGTGTCAATTCCAAAACTTACTAACAGCTATAGTAATCAAAGCAGTGTGGTTATGGCATAAAGTTAGACATATAGACCACTGGAGGGGAACTGAGGCCCAGAAATAAATCCATATGACTATGGTCAATTGATTTTTGACAAGGGTGCCCAATCTATTTTGTGGAAAAAGAGTACTCTCTTCAACCAGTGGTGCTGGGACAACTGGATTTCAAGATTGTCATGCCTTAGTGGAGTTCCAGTTAATTCCATATGAATTTGAGAATTGGCTTTTCTGTTTCAAAGTCTGTTGAAATTTTGATAGAGATTGCTCTGAATTCATATATTTCCTTGTGTAGTATTTTCATCATTACAATATTAAGCCTTATACACTACTACATATGATACATTTCTGTTTATTGAGATCTTCTTTAATTTCCTTCCTTCTTGCCTTCCTTCCTTTTTCTCTTCTAAATTTTCTTGATTATTCCCATCAGAAGGCAAATATGCTGTACAATCGCCCACTTTAAAAATAAATCCCTCTTTGACAGTTTACCCTCCAGCTGCTACCCCAATTCTCTGCTCTACTATATAGCAAAATTCCTTTCAGTTATTTATACTAGCTCCCTCTAATTCTTCTCCTCCAATTCTTTCCTAAAGCCACTTCAATCAAACAATTGAAACATCCTTGAGTTACTAAGTAACTTACTAAGTAAATTTCTAAGTTATATAGTCTCAGTTACTAATGACACCCAAATTGACATGGGTGAGGTAGCATATGCCTTTAACCCCAGAAACTCAGGAGGCTGAGGTGAGAGGATTGCAAGTTTGAGAGGTGAGTCTGGGCAACATAGTGAGACTCTGTCTCAAAATAAAAAAAGAAAATTGCTGGGGATGTAGCTCAGTGCTCAAGTACCTCTGGGTCAATCCTTAATACCCCCCCCCCCAAAAAAAAGGCACCCACATTGCCAAATCTGTCCTCAACTTATTTGGCCTATCAACACTTGACACTGTAAACTAGTTTCTTTTCCTTGAAAAATTTAGTTTCCAGCATAATACTCTCTCCCAATTTTTATCCTACCTCATTCATCTCTGCCTCTCAGGTTCTTTTGCTCTTCCTCCTTACCCCTAAACATTTGAGTACTCCTCCTCCCAATCTTCAGAACACTCTTTATCTCCTTCCCTCCACTCAGGATGGCCTCTGGCTTCATCATTTTAAACTCCAGTTAAACACTACAGACTTGGAAATGTATATTTCCAGTCCTGATGTCCTCTTTTTTAGGGGTTGGAGTGTATCAGGAATTGAACTCAGGGGCACTCAACTATGGAGCCACATGCCCAGTCCTATTTTGTATTTTATTTAGAGACAGAGTCTCACTGAGTTGCTTAGCACCTTGCTTTTGCTGAGGCTGGCTTTGAACTCACAATTCTCCTACCTCAGCCTCCTGAGCCTCTGGGATTACAAGTGTGTTCCCCTGCACAGGGCTTAATGTCCTCTCTTCTAAACTCCAGGATCTCTCACTGACTTTTCAACATCTCTGTTAGCATTGTCTCCCACCCCAGACTTAATTGACCCTTGATCTTCCTCCTTAAATCTCTTCCTCTCCTTTCCCATTTTGGTAAATACCAATCTCACCCTTCCAGCCATTTAGGCCAAAGAAACTTAAAGTCATTTTCAACTCCTCTTCTTCCCTGACTCTGCATCTAATCCATTAACAAACATTGGTGGATTTTTAAAACATACAGAATCTAACCATTCTTCTCACCTGCACGACAGTCATTCCAGTCCAACTGCCATATTCTTGCTTTATTGTAATAGCTTGTTAAATAATCTCTGAGGTAGTTTTTGTCTCCCTATAGTCTGTTCTCCTCACTTTTTGAAAGCGTAACTCATTCTTTTTTGAAAGGTAACTCAGTTCAGTTATTCCTTTACTTAAAATTCTCCAGTGTCCTATCTTACCTGAGCTCAGGGTCCTACAAAGCTCTATCAATGTGTCCTCTGTTAAACCTCTGACCTCATTTCCTACTGCTGTCTGCCCAGCATCCATGCTGTTCTCTCTGACTAAGGATAGCCCTGGATCACTCTTTGTCTGCCTTCAGGTATTTGCAGCCTCTGCTCCGCCTCTGCTCCACCTCCACCTCCACCTCCACCTGCATGAAAGACTCTCTAAGCCCCTGCCTGCTCCTTGCCTCTGAAGCACTCCTCACTATCTTACATGCTGTGTGTTCTACTTTATTTGACAGTAATTTAAGTTTCAAGAAAACAAGAGTATCTACCTTGTCTGTCCTTCCTTCCTTCCTACCCTTTTCGCCATCTCTTTTCCATTTCTTTCTCTTCCTGTATCCACAGCACTTAGAATTATGTCTGACACAATAAGTAAATATTTGTTCAATGAGTGAATAAATTACAACCTGATGATGTGATCTATACTATACTTTACCATTGTTATTAACAATCATTTCTGCTCCTGGCTTTCCATCTAATTTATTAACAACTTTTTTCATTGTTCAGTCATTTTGCAGTTGAACACAGTGAGGTTCTCAGGGGTTATATGGCTTATCTAGGATGGTATGAAGATTTCTAGACAGAGCCCAAAGGACTCCTTACAGTCACTGTGCAGCTGATTTAGGAAAAGCAACCATATCAGAGAAAAATCCAAAGAGAAAGAGAATGACAAACCATTACATAACTCTTTCTTAAACTGCTTGGCTTCTATCCTCCAAGCTAACAATTATTTTAGTTTGGCAAGTCAGACTCAGTACTCTGGCTTTATTCCTTATGCTCTTTCTGTGTCAAAAGCAATATATTTTTCTGGCCACAATGAACAGACCTATTTCTGTATTTCCCAAGTGAGCATGAAACCACCACATCTGCTAGTTCCCGGGAACATTTAGACAATGCCAGCCAGGCAGGACCATCAGATGCCAGTCATTTGAGATCATGGAACTGCCAAGTTGGAAGGAAACAAGGAACTCAACCAAGCCAACCTCAACTTACAGCTGAGGATCTTGAAGCCCAGGAGGCCAGTAGGCAAGGTTACACGGGTCTCTTCACATGATGGGCAGTGTTATTTCCACTAGCTCTGCTTCCCGCCAATGATCTTTTTTGTACCTTTTTTTTTCTTCTTAAGTAATGCCTGAATCTCTTTTCAAACTGGAAACTTAATTTTTAATCTCCTGTTTCAGGTTATAAATTTGTCATCTAGGGAAACAGGTTTTGTTCCCCTGAGGTATTACTACCATGATTAGGTCCTGATTAGTAGGAATGAATGATGTGCTTTAAAGGTTTTGGGGCTTCCTGTGCCCTGCTCCTCAGACCTTCACAGGAGAGCTGTCTCTGTTGCTTAGGGCCTGAGTAAATAGGTGTGAATGGTCATCAACAGAGATACCACATGATCAATTTAATAATTATAGGACTCAACTTTGTGGAGTCCTTCAGAGTTTATAGAATGCATTCACACAAAGAATCATTTGATTTCCTTGGCAACTCTGAAATAGGCAGAGGTGATAATAATTTCAAAACATGGTGAGAAAACTAAGATTTAGAATGCCATGTAAGTTTTTAGGATTATTTGACTAGAGAAGGGCAAAACGAAGAGTAGACCCAGGATTTTAACTTCAGTTCAATTTTTCTTTCCATTTCAGTGAAATTATAACATGTTTTGGACAGAACAGTAGGTGGTTGTTACAACTGATCAGATGGCTTTAACCAGTTGTGCTTTGTTGTTATGACATTCATTAAAGCCAAACTTATTATGAGCTTACTAGGAGCCAAGCATCTTGCTAGGGGCTGGAGATGTGAAACGGATATAGTGTAATTCTCACTATGGTAGCATTATTAGACAAGATACACATGCCAACAACAAAAAAATCAGCAATATCATAATATAGTAAAAACCAGAACAGAGATATGATTGCTAAAAATTATTTGTTCTATAAGTAAAACTGATGTGAAGAGAAGCAGTAAATGGAGGAGGGAAGTACAATCCAAACAGCAAGAAATACACATATGAACACAAGGAGGCAAGGTAAAGTCTGGCATTCTAATAGAATTAGATACAATTTAAGTGAAAACAATAACATAGCAGAAGCTAGGTGCTTAGAGGTTACGTGGGTCTGACACTGAAGGGTTTCAAACAAAAGAGGGACAAAATTATTCCAAGGCTGGGAGACAGTGGACAAGTCGTTTGTGACAGAGATGAGGAGAGGATCTTTGCAATGATCCACAGGATGACGTACAAGATTTGACACCATGGGAACAAGGCTCTAGATCTATAATTTTTTCCTAAGACCTAAAGAAGAGGTTCGAGAATTTCAAAGAAAATTATTCTCTAAAATATGAAAAACTGGAAAATAAAATTGATATGCTTTATTAAAATCACCACAAAATATATACATTGTGTCAATTTAATTATTGAATGTAACTGTGACGAAAGTTTTGTTGTTTTCAGAAAGAATGAATGGGATAGGTTTTCTCACTGCAAGAGTTGCAACAAATGCAAAATTATTGCTGAGATATAATAACTGACCAAAAATTGTTATTCTATGCCAATAATTTCAAAAGGAAGTTGCAAAAACTTAAAAAAAATCCTTTGTACATGAAAAGAAGTACTTTTTATGGGTTGTTTGTGTGTTTATGGGTGTTTCACAAGAAGAAGGATGAGCTCCATAAAGGTCAGAATGCCCATGAATTCCAAGGTTTGAAAATGGCCCTGACCCTCTAGCAGAGGGGCTATGGAAATAGGAAGTAAGTATATATATTTAGGAGGCAGAATTGGCAGCACAGGAGGGTAGAGTTTTTTTGTTTGTTTATTTGTTTTTGGTGTGGCATTACTAGCTGAAGGAAAGTTTGTTCATACAGAAAGAAAGATGAACTAGGAATTTATCTCAGTGCCCTGGTCTTGGTTCTGCCACTGATCTGCAGTGATCCTGGGAAAACCACTTTACTTATCTGTACCTTGGTTTCCTTCTCTGTCAAATGACTGGTTGGTCTAAAATCAGCTGGCATGTGGCCCACAGAAATAAAATTGGCTGACAATGTCATTTTGAACTTTATTATGATGCCTCTTTTGCCCTAGACAGGAACCCCAACTCATAACCTCTTTGAAGAACAAGCTCTAGCTTGCAAGAACCAACCTCATATCTCCATTTTTGACCCTTGGAAATCTTTTTAATTATCTTTCTTATCACATGACTTCACTCATTTTGACTGTCTGAAGAGCAAGACAGTGAACAAGAGTAGATAAAATCTGTCTTCATATGTCAATAGAAACCTCATTATGGAAATCCTAAAGCGTGTTCTGAAATTCTCTTAAACTTCAAACTATTAATCAGTATATCAAAGAAGCCACATTTGGAGAATGGTTGGGGCAACCATCATAAATGTAATCCTGTCTCATCTGAATCTTGGTCATGGCAAATACAGTTACTAGGAACAGGCTGCTTCCCTATACTTGAAGACAATGACCTCATCATCATTGCCCAGGTCCATGGGTTAAGGTACCCAGAGGCAAGGGAAAAAGAGACCTTAGTACGTGAGGAAAATCACTACAGCTTTTCCAGTGGGGTAATCCTGTGACTCCAGGCTATGAGATTTCCTTCTTCTAATGTTTCTCTTTATCTCATCAAATTGATGATCACTTCCCTTCTTAGAATTTCTGTCTTTTCACTGGTAATATGCTGTGGTTTGACCCTAGACCTGTGCTGTCTGACACGGTAGTTACTTGTGACTTTTGAGCACTTGAAATGTGTCTAGCCTAAACTAGAGTATGCTGTAGATATAAAATACATACAAGACAGTACAAAAAAAGAACATAAAATGCCACAATTAAGCATTTTTATTCACTATATTAAAATTATAATATTTCACATACTTTGGTTTGAATAAAATGTTATTAAAATTAATGTCACTTTATAAAAATGTCATCACTAGAAAACAGAATTATGTTTTTGAACCTCACTGTGGATTACATATTTTGTTGAATAGCATTACCCAACTACTCCCCCTTAGCTTTCAAATTCTGATTCTAAATGTTCTTTAAGTACTGATTCCCTGAAGTTACATTCATGCTAATAGGATAAAAGTAAAAGCATGGTAGCTCTGGGTGAACTCAATGTTTCATGTCAGGAGAATTGCCACTGTACATTGAACTTCCCAGTAATTTTCTACTAAGGATATAGGACATAATTTTTTTTCCTGCCTTTGACCAATATAAAGCTGTTGACTAGTACCTACTAATTTAGAACACAAAAATAAGAGAAATTTAGAGGCAGGAGGTTACAAAATACTAAAAAATAAAAAAAATGTACAATGGATGAATGAAATTTAACCTTTAAAAAGTATCAAAAATTATCAAAAAGTATAACTCTAGAAATTTTTTATGATATCATCATGATCATTACCAATATTCAAGTACTGAATGACCCAATTCATATTTTGGGAAGAAAGGGATATAGTCAGAATAAAAACTATATAAACATTTCAAAATAACTAACTGTAATATTAAATAAAGTGGCTAAGCATGTAGCTCAGTGGAAGAGCACTCGCCTAGCACAAGGCTCTGGGTTTGCTTCCCAGCACCCATGCAGAAAAAAAAAATTATGCACGCTCACACACACACACACACACACACACACACACACACACAGTAATTTGAATTAATTTCCCAGCATCCATTTTGTTGGTTTGGCAGATGCCTTCAGTTTGAAATTTCTCCTCAGAAGGTAAGGAAAACAAAGTCATTGCTGTAACTGAAAGACCAAGCAAGATTCTTTCACTGAAAAGCAGAAATGCATCTGTTCATTTACATAGAGATATAGTCAGAATAAAGATCACTTCATTTTAGATCACTTCATTTCCTTGAATAATCTTCATGTTAGTCTATGTAGAGCAAACCATACTTGGTTTCTTAATAGCAGGATAAAATGATTATTGATGTTCACTCCAAAGTGAAAAAGCCAAGTATAGTCCATGCCTCTGTTTAGGTGAAGGAATTGTCTTTACAGAGCCCTGGGCTTCCACGCTGGTCCACATCCCATTTGATGATTGTAAGGACAATGTAATTTGGGGACAGAGTAATGCCATTCAATGTTTCTCTTCTAGTGTAGAGGATCCATGAGTTCCCCTCACTCTTCGCACATCTTCATATCTACTCTTCTTCGATTTTACACCTTTTCCCATGGGGGGGTGAAGGGCACATGTCACCACCAAAAAGTATGAACTCTTTGAGACCAGGAACTCATTTTCTCAGAAAGCATAATAGTGTTTGGCACCCATAAAATTCATTAAATGGTGAATGAAAAGATAATTTGTTTTTAAGAGTTTTGGGTTGCAGCTCCACATTACCTTGATGAAACCTAGAAGATAAGTATTTCTGAGTAATGACTAGTTTATATGAAGATTTACAATGAATGCATAAGAGTTTATGTGTTTTCTAATGCCATAAGAAGCTTGTGAAGACAGCTGGAGAGTTGGACTATTTCAAGCCTGATGGTCTGATGTACTTAAGAGAAAAACATAAACAGGAAGAAAGCAGCCAGCTGCCCTTTTGCATGTTGCAATGACAGAATTCAGACATCACTTAGAAAAACAACTGGCTGCAAATATTCTTCTGACTAAGCAAAAATGGAAGCTGGGGAAAGCTTCTCAAAACATTTCATGCTTGGAATTTTCACAACTTTCTCAATGTTGGAGGTTTTAAGAGAAGTGTTTTATGTGGTCTTTGGTCTCTGCTTACAAAATATAGCAGCCTATTCTTAAATGTAAAGATGTGTTTTAGGATGTCTGGGAAGTGAATAGTGCTTTGCTTTTTAGCCTCTTCAAAATTTATAAATTAAACCGATTAGAAACCCATTTTTGTTTTCAGAGGTCAATAATGACCTATTCCTCAGTTTTCTGTTCTCTGGTTTCTATTCCTAGTTACCATCTAAAGAGACTCTCTATAATGTCAAGAATGATATCCAATGATATTCTTTTTAAAAAAGCAACAACCCAAAAGCCCTTACTTTGTCTTTGTTTTCCATGACCTTGTGTGACCACCGGCTCCTTGAAATCTCCTTTCCAGTTTCCAAGACATCATGCTCTTCCAGACTCTGCCTGCCTCTTTTATCGCTCCTTTGTTTACTTCATAGCTTCTCTTATTCCTCTTGACTTATGACTGCACACTTCTGACCCTTTCTCTTTACAGTTTTCCCAAATGAGCTAATCTGCTCAACCTTTGGCCCTTCCCTCTTGTGCTGTGTGGATGTTTCCAAATCTGTGTTTCTGTACAGTCCATAACTTTATAGAACATTTCTCTTCGTGAGCTCTCCCTTAGCTTGACTTCATTTCCTAGGCCTAATTCTTTCCCTTCATTCTTCATGATCAGCCAGCCACTCAATCCTGAAGACTTTTTCTTTGAAATATCTCATGTCTCTTCCTGCCTCTTTGATGTGCACTACTATTACACAAGTCACACCCTGATTATTGCATTAGTTTTCTGGTTGGTCACACAGGACTCATCTGATTAGTCAATATATTGGTCTTCTTTTCCCTTCCAGTATAATTACATCACCGTATTCACCTGATTAAATATCTTTACTGACTTTATTTTCTTTCATTGAAACCTAAATCCTCTGTGTGTTTAATGGTAAATTCCTGGAACTGAAAGTAGTTGGTTTAGTAAGAGCAGAGAGGAAGAGGGAGGGATCATATTTACAAGACCAAGGCCAGAGAAGTCTTGAGAGTCACAAAGGATGTGCCTAAGATTCCAGTTTTTGTCCTAAAGGAAAATGAGGGTGCCTGTAACTAATCTTATGAGGTAAAGGGTATCTGTATGACATGATCAGTTTGCATTTAAAAAAAAACCTCCAATTATAGAAAATAAGACTGAGTTGTAGGGTGACAATAATGGAAGCAGAGAAACAAGTCAGGAATCTATTGCAGTAGCTCTGAGAGAGTTGATAGTAGCTTGGTCAAAAGTGGTGGTGAGATATAGACAGGACTCAGTGCATTTAAGAGTTACATAAGGGATATAGTTTCAAGTACCACGTAGAAGGAAATCTTGAAGTAAAAAAAAAATTGGCAATATAGCAAGAAAGAGCATGATGAGGCATACATAAATGTCATCAGTAGGACAAAGGAGAAGGCCATCAACTAAAATTCTGGTAAATTAGAGATCTATGTTACAGAGAAGGAAGCTCCTGAATAGAGTCTTTGAAGATGACTAGACATTAAATAGATAGAACAGGAAGGAAAAGAATATTCCAGTCAGAGAAAGGGAGGCTCACCTGCAAAGAGACAGAAGGATAAAATGACATAGTGTGTCATAGAACTCTGAACATTTAACTTTGGCTCACATATAAAGTGCAAGGGCAGAGGTGGTGACCAAACCAGCTGCACAAAGGTAAGTGTGTACACCACGAAGGGCTCTCTTTGATTTTGCCCTGCGGGGTTGGAGAGCCACTAAGGGCTTGGGACAGAGGAGGGTTGAGCTAATTCTTGCACTGGAGCCAACACTTTAGTAGCAAGGAGGAGTGGAGGTTCGTGGAAAGGTTGACAGGAGCCAGGAAGACCAGCTCTTGTGGTTGCCTCGGGTACAGTTGATGAGGGCAGGAATTCAGGAAGTAGCAGCCAGAGAGTGAGTAAAGAACAGAGTAAGGAAATAGGTAGATGATAAAATTAAGTGATTGTATATGGGGAATTAAAGAGAGGGAGAAATCTAAGCCCCATTCCAGGTTTCTAGCCTGGTAATTGGGCAGGTTATAGCTGCAGTTAAGGACCCACTTAGAATGATAAGGAATTTCATTGGGGACCTATGAGGTCAATGATTTCTTGGAACTCTACATGAAGCTGGCCAGAAGATAGGTGAATAAAGCAATCTGGAGTTGAGACAGAAGATCTGGGCTGGGCACGTGCCCTGAGTCTATGTTTGTGTGTGCGCGTGTGCACGCAGATGCTCTGTGGAGAAGTCACCTGAGGTTAAGAGGCTTGACTCTTCTAAAAGATCCCCTCTTGCATCCCTCTAGTTCTTTGTAAATATGGTAGAAATTGAATAAATGGTTAAGTGATAAATAGTTCCAACTGATAGTTCAAGAGTAACTTATATGAGTATTGAAAGGCAGATGAAAAACTTCTTAAATTACAGCTGTACTATTATCACTGATTTTTCTTGTCTGTCTTTGTTATTAGATTATAAATCCCTGAGGGAAAAGTATCATGTCTTATTCATCAAATCCCTGCTTACTACATTACTTCTTAATAGAGAATACTGATCTGGTAAATAGATTTTGAGTGAATGAACAAATAGGATTTTAGTCAGATGTAGGAAAGAGCTTCCTATGCAGAGGTCATGAAGAAAGAAACCAAAGTGTGTTCTGATAATTACCTTATCTATTTATTATATATAGCGGAGCCTGTCACCATGGTTTTAAAGGTCTCAGACAAACACTGTAGTCAAAACCAGAACACATATGTATAAGAAACAATTGGTCTCTCACTCCCTTAACTTTGTGTTTGGTGGTAGATTTTGGATGCTAGAGTTTGAGCCACGAGATCAGAGGAAACACTGCACATTGGAATATGTAATCGTAGGACTGGTTTTGCCAGCAGGAGTGTGTGTATAGTTCATGTTCTACAAGATTTTCCTAAGGCTGAGAGGCCCTAGAGATAAATAAGAATTCAGTATGAGGAAGATGATGATGATATATTATTTTATTTAATTCTTAGAGTAATCCTATTAGGTAATATTTATTATTATGTCCATTTGCATGTGAAGAAACTAAAATACAGAGAAGCTATAAAATACATCCAAGTTGCAGAGCTAAAAACAGGTAGAGAAAGAATTAAAAGTTGGGTTTCTTTGATTTTAGGACTACATATGAAATTATTCAACTAACAAATATTTATTGAGTACCTACTGTGGCTTCATACTGAGGTGTAATGTTGAGCAAAACAGCTGTGTTCCAGCTTTCACAGAACTTAATGAGGCAGAAAGTTAATCTAATTACATGAAAATATGAAGTTGTAATGAATGCTATGAAGAAAAAGTACAGAGAAATTTTAGAGTATTTTTGGTGCATGTAAAGCAGTGCCATGATACTTGACATTATGGTGCTATTGAAAATATCAGGGTTGGGGATACATATGGCTGTAGAGCACTTGCCTAGCATGTGCAATGCCCTGGGTTTGTTCCCCAACACTGAAAAAAAAATCAACCAATGCAAATATGACATTGAGTAATAAGAAGGTATACATGAACATCAGAATAAAGCCAGCACATCATTCTGGTGTGTAGTGGCTGAATATCTGTGATGCCTGACACATGCAAGCCATAATTGTGATGCCTTTCCTGATTAGCTACAGCCTCTATCCTGGTTCCTTAGTACAAATCTTTGTATTCACAAATGCTAACTGTACCATTGAATAGACAAATGAATGAAGCATTTTAAATCTTGGAACGCTCTCCAACTTCACTATATAGCTGAAGAATTTTGTTCTCTTTGCTTTTATACATACTGTAACCAAGTCATCTTTGAATGCAGGAAGAATCTGAATAGTACTGCTGGCTAAGTCTTAGAATCAGAGAGAATTATCCTATAGTATTTGTATGAAATGTTTAAAGCTGTGCCTGCCACATACTAAGCACCAGTAAGTATAACCATCATTTTTGTTGTGGTTGTTACTATTTTTATTGGTACTATTATTATTATTATGCATTTATATTTTTACTACTGTTGTAAGTACTGATAACCTATAAACATTGTATTCAGGATTATGAAATTAAGCTATCATCTGTATTGAGCACAACATATTAGGCAGCCATCTGGAAAATAACACTTGAATTTATACCTCCACTTAAATTCCAAATGTACAAAGATTTGAATGTAAAAAACAAAATTATTGAAGTATTTCAGGATACACAGGATAATTTTTAATATTTTCTCAGAATAAGGAGGGCTTTCTAAGTTGAAACCAGTCTCAAAAACCATAAAAGAAAACCCTGATATTTCATTCAATTGTGTAAATTTTTAAAAAAAAAGTCTCCATGAGGAAAAGATAAAGTCAAGATACCCTACAGTCTGGGAAAAAGATTGCGACTCATATCAGAAAAATGGCTAATTTCCTTAACATGTAAAGAGCCCAACCTAACCACTAAGAAAAGAGACAAATAACCTACTAGTAAACTAGCTAAGAATATTTAAAAAATGTTTTAAAATAATTTCTTAAAAATAATCTTGCTAAATTGCTTAGGGCCTTGCTAAGTTGTTGAGACTGGCCTCAAACTTGTGATCCAGTGCTTCAG
>CM053399.1:78112724-78131616 GCA_028644305.1 Xerus rutilus | reverse complement strand
AAAAAAAAATTAGACAAAGGATTTGAACAAACATTTATCACAAGAGAATATTGCAGAGGGTCGATAAGCACATGGAAATATGCTTGCCTCTTTAAGCATTAAGGAAAAGCAAACTGGAATTATCAAATACCACCTCACATCCAAGCCTCTTATCAGCTAGGACTTTTGTTAGGTGCTAGCAAGATGAAGGTAAAAATGACATATTCTCTACCCTGAGTCCCCAGACTAACAGCCTGTGGGGAGACAGGTACATTCAATGTGGCAAAGGATCCAGGGCAGGAACAAGAGAGACTGTTGAGGAAGGTCAGGGGCCAGACAAAGAGAACCTAACACATCAAAGTACATAGGGCATATTTACATATCCTGTAAGATTTAAGTCCTCTGTGATATTGTTATGATCTTCCAATTTCAAAACCCAAAAAAGAAAAAAAAACCTATGTGTAATGAATTTGGCATATTTTGTATGACCATTTTTGTCTCCAGTCGACACTTACTTCTTTCCGACTGCTTAAAAGCCGTCTCTGATTATTTCTTAAATAATTTTGCAGAAGCTTGGCACATGGATTGAAGACCATAATAAACTAAGAGTAATAAGGAAGAAGAATAAGCCGATTCACAAAAAAAAGTCAGAAGAGGAGAAGTAGAACTGTAGCAGGCAGAGTTCAAAATTGAGTTCAAATTGTTCCTAGGCCACCTTGGGCTCCTTGAGACAGTGAGTCTATAGAATTCTTCTGTTGCTATTGCCTCCCCTTCCTCCTCTTCCTTAAAATGATTTCAGTTTTTGATACTTGCTATTGAGATACTCCACTACGACAGCTGTATTGCCTCATGCACTTTTCTAAGAATGTGTGTACCTTCTTAAAAGGCAGGGTGACTTCTCCATCTCTTTTCTTAGCTCTATCTCTTTCAAACCAGACATTCTCATCTTCACTGCTATCCATTTCTTCTCTTTTTTCTTTTATGTTTTTCACTCCATCCAGAATACACTCATCATCAAAATCCTAACGGTGCTGCAAGACTCACATCAAATAACTGAATACAGCATAAAACCTTTCCCAAGGCTTCCTAAAAACTCTAATGTTTTTTGAACTCTCTTAACATTCTATTTGTCTTTCTCTGACTTTTTTTTTATTGAACCTAGGTCCTTGTGCATGCTAAATAAACACTCTACCACTGAGCTATACTCCTAGTCTCTGGTACTTCTCAATTGACCTTCCTTTTAGAAGTAAATATTTTGAATGCTAGGGATTGTGCCTTCTTTACTTTTTAAAAAAATCCATCCTCACCTCTAACAGGCCAGGCCTAGTCCTTTGTATGCTGTGCTTGTTTAATATATTTTTCTTACAGGATATATAAATATGCCATATTTAGTTTGAATTGGCAAATTGAAATTATGCTGCCACACATTGTAGTTAGGCAAATGGTAAAGAACAGCTAGGAACTGAAGACTTGTTTGACAAGGAGGAAGGCGTCTAGTGGGGAAAACTGCAGGAGATGAGAAGGAACAGAAAGACCTGGGCCAGATCAGGTAGAGCCTGTTAGCCTCTCAACTGTAGTTTTTACTCTGGTGAGACGGCAGCCATTGGAGAGTTGGGTAGAAGAGTTTTGTATTAAGAACATTTAAGGATCTCTCTGGGTAGCTCTATTAATGAATATATTGAAAAGGAGATAAGGGCTATATTGGATAAACCAGTGAGAAGTCTATTACAGTAATGTAGGCAAGAGAAATGGAGGCATGGACCAGAGTGGTAGCAATGTGAACGACCAGAAGGGATCTGATTGTGGATATGTAAAGAGAGATAATTGTCTCAATTCTCTATACTTAGGCAGCAAATGAACAAATCAGAAAGTTCAATGGAATCTATTTCAAATAGCCCTTGTAAAGTATTCCTATTTTTTAAATAAGTTCTGATATCAAGGAATTTTATTAACACGTAGGAACTCACTTCCTTCTACCTGAGTGGCAAGATGGAGAAAGTCAGCAGTATTAATCTGCTGCTGGTAGAGCGGACATGGGCTTTGAAGTTCTGTAGACCCATTTGCATCCTTCTGCTTTTAGTTACTACCCATGTGACTCAGGTGAGCAACTCCAATATTCTTTGTTTTCAAGTGTAGGAGAGGTATGGCAATGAAATAAAATAATATGCATCAAGAGGCCAGCATAGTGCTTGACACAGATTAAGCACACATTCAAGTTAGCTTCCTTCCCTTTCCTCTCCCAATATAGACCTTTACCTCTGCCTAGGAATCCTTCTCATGGACACAGTGGAAAATTGAAATCTTTTTTTGAGGGGTTACTGAGGATTGAACTCAGGGGCACTAGACCACTAAGCCACATCTCCAGCCCTATTTTGTATTTTATTTAGAGACTGGGTTTCACTAAGTTGCTTGTGCCTTGCTTTTGCTGAGGCTGGCTTTGAACTCATGATTCTCCTGCCTCAGCCTCTCAAGCTGCTGGGATTACAGGCATGTGCCACTGCGCCCAGCGAAAATTAAAATTAATATATATATATATATATATATATATATATATATATAATTGTAGATGGACATAATACCTTAATTTAATATTTATTTATATGTGGTGCTGAGGATTGAGCCCTGTGCCTCACTCGTGCTAGGCAAGAGCTCTACCACTGAGCCACAACCCCAGCCCCTGAAATTTGAAATCCTAAGTGTAACTTGTGTTGCTTTTATAATTACAGAAAATTCATTTCAGAAGCAGTAGAATGGAAAATAAACACTTTCATAGGAAACATGTTCATAGGAAAAATGTTAGTACTTTTCTAGGAAAAATACTTGAGTCTGATAAGAATTATCCCATTCTAGTTCACTGTTGAAACTAATATTTTTATCTATTATTTTAAATGGATAAGTCCCTTGTATTAGAGACTTAGAAGTGGTCTTCCAAAAATTTCACTGGGTTTCATTAAATATATTCCTCTTAGATAAGTATTCCTTTCCTGCATAGTAAGATTTCATAAAGGTGAAAGAAAGTATAAGGTACTGTGGGACATTTGCAAAGTTAGGCTAGGTCATTTTATATTCTGGGAAAAAATTAAGAAAATATGCCACCCATCACTTTGAAAAGTCTAACCATATAACATACAAACCTCAACAATTTCCTCTTACATTTATGTACTCACCATATTTAGATCTCTCCCTTACTCTCCCTTCCCCTCTACTCATACATTAACAAGCTCCAAGGGAGTGTAAGGCATATATCCCAAGTTATTTTATTTGGCTCAGGTTGTTTTGAGAAGGTTACGCAGGAACTACTGCTTGTTCTATACTTCTTTTCAAAAGTTCCTATGAGATAGTTATGTTTATCTTATACCTAGATTAAAAAAATTATTGGATGAGAAATTAATTCATCTAGTCATTACTGTCTGTACAAACTAAAAAAAAATCATTAGTTTTCCCAGTTATTAACTTTGGGATTGCCCACAACTTGGTCCTTTCTTGACTGCATCCATTTCCTGATGTGATGGTGCTCCCCACCGCAGCCAAGAGAATCTGCTAGTTACCCAGTGCACATGACTCACCTGCTCCTTCCTTTGAGTCACTCTCCTGACCATATCCTAGCCTGAATTTTTTCCTTATGTCTCTTCTTCATGTTATTTCCCTTCTTATTTCAAAATACTCCTTAAAACTCCATGTGACCTTCCTAGACTAGACTGCCCCTAATAATTCCAATAAGCCCTATGAAAGCAGGCATCTATTAAAAGTGATGTCATCAGGTCTTTTATCATTAGAAATAGATGATATTTCTAGCACAGAATTTGGGGCTGGGATGCATTTTAGAGATTATTCAGTGTGATCCCTTTATTGTCCATATGAAGAGGACTGAGGTCCACAGATCTTACCTCACTCAGGATCAGAAGTCCAGTTTCTTGACTCCTAGTTTAGTGTTCTTCCTATCACCCCATAATCTGTTTTGTAGTTATCTCCCTTCCCCAGTCCAATTATTTCAATCTAGTTATTAGCACAACTTAATTAGCTGTGTGATAGTATTAAAGAGTCTTTCTTACATCATTTTTTAGTTATTAATATTTGGAAGTCACTTAACTTATTTGGGTTTCAGTTTCTTTAGTTGTGAAAGAGGTATAGTGAGAGTAGTTACCTCATGGGGTCATTATGAGTATTAACTGAGATGATCTATGTACCTAGCATGTAGTAATAAACATCAGTGGTGGTATTGATGATGATGAACATTATGGTGAGCGCAAAATAACATTTGAACTGGGTTGATAGTGTTTGTTCTTTGATTGGTTTCCTGGTTCTTCTCCTGCCTTCCTTAAACTTGCTCTTTCTTCTGAGGCTCTCAGAAGGGCAATTTGCCTCTTTACTTTTGCTTGTGGCATGAGGTCCAAAACAAAGGGAGCTGGCAACATTAGGATTAGCCACAGAGGCAGGCAGTGACTAGGTATGGACCACTTGTTAGAAAAATGAGTGAGATTCAATTCTTGCCTTCGGAGAATAAGAAAGTCAGGAAGTCAGATCTAAAGCCCCAGAAATAAAGTGAAATTAAGTACTCAACTTTTCAGTGACTTGAAGTACATCTGGTTGGAAAAAGAGCTAAGCCAGGACTTGATTGATCAGGGAAGACTTCTAGTGATAAGGGACTTGAGTCGGGACTTGGAGTCTCACATGGTGTAGGGTGTTATTTGGGTTTAGATATGAGGTGTTCCCAAAAAGCTCAAGTGTGAGACAATGCAAGAAAGTTTAGAGGTGAAGTTAATGGGTTACAAGAGCCTTAACATAATCAGTGCATCAATCCACTGATAGGGGTTAGCTGGGTGGTCACTGTAGGCAGGTAGGGCATGGCTGAAGGAGATGGGTCATTAGGGTCATACCTTTGGGGTATACCTGTGGTTAGGGGAGTCTCTCTCTCTTTCTCTCTCTGCTTTCAGGTGCCATGTCCTGACCTCCTTTCCTCTACTACACTCTTCTGCCATGATTTCCTACCTCACCTCAAGTCCAGAGCAATTGAGTTGGCTGTCATCCACATCCCATGAGGGCGATGGGGACAAGGTTCCCTAAGATGGAATGGGCTGGCTGAACAATAAAAACTAAGAGAAATAAAATAGCGAATAACCACGGAATACAGAAAATAGTTTTAAAAAGCGGGGCAGGACGGGTCTGTTGGGTGAAAAGATGGAGGCTAGACAAAGAAGGGCTGGACATCTGAAGTTACTCCAGCACACCAAAATTTCCCTTGTGCCAAATGCACCAAATGGTTGACTGCTCATCACTCTGAAGGTCAACCAATCATCAATGAATGTGCTGACCTCATACCTGTCACTGGGCCTCAGCCAACCTAGAAAAGACACGTCTTTATGAGAATCCCCCTCCCTCAATCTACCCATAAAAATGGCTTCTCTCAGTCTTGGGCGTGGCTTCCCCCTGCCCACACTGGCGGACCCCAGTAAAGCAGTGCTTATACCCCTTCGGCTAATGGTCATGGTCTTTACCCCCGATCTGACCTTACAGGGCCTGCAACCAGAGTGGTCTGGCTTCCAGCATCTAAGTTCTAGCTTTTGGCTTCTGGCTTCTGGCATCTGGCTTCTGGCAAAATGGACTCTACGTGCACTTTATTTATATCAGGGAACTGCAAAGTCCTTCCATCAAACATTCTTTACCAAGGTAGGTAGAGACGTTAAATAACAATCCCAAAGTTTTCTTTTTCTTTTTCTTTTTTTTAGTAGCAGAGATTGAACTCAGGGGTACTTGACCACTGAGCCACATCCCCAGCCCTATTTTGTGTTTTATGTAGAGACAGGGTCTCACTGAGTTGCTTAGCACCTCGCTTTTGCTGAGGCTGGCTTTGACCTCGCAATTCTCCTGTCTTAGCCTCCCAAAGTGCTGGGATTACAGGTGTGTGTCCACTGCACCCGGCTAACAATCCCATACCCAACTGATGGAAGTTGGATCCAGAATTGAAATCTACCACATTCTGACTCCAAGGATTTATGCATTGCTCCGAACTATATTGCCTTCATTACTTCAAATAAACCAAACACTGAAAATCTATTACATGTTTATGGTCCCCTCTATCTGGAATCCTATAACCTTGCATTCTGTCTGTCTTTTGCCTCTCATCACTGAACAGAAATTCTAGTGCTTTCCCAGATTATACTCTACATGTACATGTGTGCAAACTCACACACGTGTGTGAACCAATCAAGCATTTCATTAACTTGGTAAGATTTCAAGAGTTACCAGGAGATTCACAAAAGTGCCAACTTATGACTTCTTTATGCTCTGTCTCCTGTGTCAACCTTAAGTGCGTACCCACACCAACCTTGATTCTAGGATCAACAAAAATTCTCCTTTATTCTTCACAGGGCAGTGTTCCCCACACGTAGACCACAGAGTGGCCTATGCTTTGACCCCAAGAGGAATGTTGGTAAATAGCCTTTTCTCCCTCTTTCTACATCAGGAAGAACAAACCACACCAAAACCCTGAGGTTATTGTTTTGAAGATAGAGGTTTAAGTGGAAAGAAACATCATACTTTGGTCTAAAATGTAATCACTTCCTGTATTCTGGGAGCTGGATCTTCAATTAGTTTATTTGGAAACTTCAATAGGGAATTTGCAAGGGGATATGCCTTCAAACAGCTTAGTACTGTGGGGAATAGACATGCCCACAGATAATAACACTACAGCTGGCATGTTCTACATTAGGAGTAAACACAGAGGAGATATGCTTAAACTAACTTGAGAGATCAGACTTTCTGGAGAAAGCGGGATTCAAGTGGAGCTTTAAAGATATCTAGAAGTAATACAAATATAGAAGGGGAGTAATACGAATATATAATGGTATGCTCAGATTTGTCATTTGGATCACATTCAGTTAGGGTCTCTGAGGTGAAGGATAGATTTGAGACTGGTGGGGAGGTCTAACAGCTGATGTAGTCAGGCAGATTGAGATGGTCTTCAGACTCAGGGTGGAAGCAGAGAAATGCTAAGGAGGTACTACTACTGGCAGGTCTAAGTAATAGGATAAATGGGGGGAAGATAAGGACAAGGTCATGGTGACTGGTGTTTGCTGGGGCCTGTCACTACCCACGTATGCTCATCATTGAGAGTGAAGACGATGAGTATAGTTTTAGATGTGCTAAGTCTTACTTGCCCTTGAATGCTCAAATGGAGAAATGGTAATTATTCACTCTGTCACTTCCTTAAGCCCTTTACTAGAATATCAACTTCAGTAATGCCTTCTCTGTACACCAATCACCCAGCAGTGACATCCTTGCCACTTGTGCATGCTGTTTTCTCTATATCACCACCCAATTACCTTTTTAAAATTAATTTTTATTTATTTTAATTAGTTACACATGACAGTAGAATGCATTTATGCACTTTGATATATCATACATTAATGGGGTATAATTTCTCCTTTGTCTGATTGTACATGTTGTAGAATCACATCAGTCATGCAGTCACATATGTACATAAGGTAATAATGTCTGTTTCATTCTACTGTCCTTCGTATCCCTATATGCCCTCCCCTCCCTTCACTCTCCTCTACCTAATCTAAAGTGACTCTATGCTTCCTCATCACCCCTGCCCTTATTGTGAATTAGCATTCACATATCAGAGAAAACATTTGGCCTTTGGTTTTTTGGGGATTGGCTTATTTCACTTAGCATGATATTCTCCAACTCCATCCATTTACTGGCAAATGACATAATTTCATTCTTCTTTAAAGCTGAGTAATATTCCATTGAACATATATACCACATTTTCTTTATCCATTCATCCATTAAAGGGCACATAGATTGGTTCCATAGTTTAATTATTGTGAATTGAGCTGCCATAAACATTGATATGGCTGCTTCAGTGTAGTATGCTGATTTTAAGTCCTTTGGGTATAAACTGAGGAGTGGGATAACTGAGTCAAATGGTGGTTCCTTCCGAGTTTTCTGAGGAATCTCCATACTGCTTTCCATAGTGCACCAATTTGCAGTCCCATAGCAATATATGAGTGTACCTTTTTCCCCACATCCTCTCCAGCATTTATTGTTGCCTATATTCTTGACAATTGCTATTCTGACTCTACCCAATTACTTTTATCACCTTATCACCATCCCATTATTTTTTTAGTTACCTAATTTTTAGTTATTTTTCTTCTCTCATTAAAACATAACCTCTTTTGGCATAAGTTATTATTATTACTTTTTTGTCTGTTATGTTTCCTACTATGTCCCCATTACTAATGTAGGCAGTTGGTTTTATGAGCTCAGGAGGAAGTTGAACAGCTACCTAAGATAAGACTACTTTTCAAGTGTCTACTGCCTGACACCTTTAATCCACTCTGATCTGTGCCTCTTCCTTCCCCCTCCTTTCCTCTCAGAAAAGCTCTTCCTCTTGCTTTCCTGTCTACTTAGTTTCACAATTTTACAGTGACTGTGGTTCTGATTCCTGGCAAAATAAAAACCTCTGGGCATCTAACCTATATATAGTTTTCTAGTGCACAAACAGACACCCTGATCAACTCTTGACCACTTATGTTTTTCTAGGGCTGGGCCTATTGGTGTTAAGCAAACTGAAAAGTATGTCATTTATTTGGAATCTGAGTAATTGGTCTTCATACTTTACATAATAACCAGTGGAAGAGAAGAACTGGTTGAATTAAAATGTGAAAACAATTTTTGAAAACATGCACATCTCAAAGGTAATGTTATTTGTATCTTTACGTGTTCTTGTTTCTCTTGCCTGATTCAGAAGAAGTGAAACTACTTTTTCCAAAATGGATGCTTCTACCTATGCATCTGCTTCCACTCCCTCCTGCCCACTCTGATCCTCTTGCTACCTGGCCTAGACTGTTGTAATTGTATTTTAATTGGGGTCCTTGGCTCCAGGCTGTGACCCTGCTTGAACCATACTTATAATAAGGGTGTCTCTGACTATGACACACTATCCCTCATTTGCTTGTATAGAAATTACTTGTAGAGGCATTGATCTCCTTGACTAGACAGTGAACTCTTGGGAAGTGTGTAGAACTTTAGGCCAGTGATTAATATAACACTAGTCGCATACCTCTATTCAAAAATCTCTTGTTTCCCATTTTCTATGGAAAACAGCACAAACTCATTTAAATGTTATTCCTAGTCTTCTGTAATTTCACCCAGCTTGCTTTTTTTTTTTTTTAACTCATCACTTCCTATTGTATGCCCTCCTTATTCAAGTAGAATAAAGCAGGATCGTCTGAAGCAAATCTGTTTTCAAAATAGCTATGTCAGAATCTCGATCACTATTATTTTAATCACCAAGTAACCCGGACAACAGATATTCCTGCCCCCATGTCTGGCGCTCTTATCCCTAATTCAGTCTACCTTGGACTTGAACTTTATCCCATCTTGAACCATGGGGAAGCACAATTTCACATTGCTTGATAATTTACAAAGTTGAAAGGTGTTTTCTTTTTAGGCCAAAAACCCTATAAATAAAATTGGCCAAATATAATGGTCTGTTCATATTACTGGATACTTGCCTTTCCTGGAGCCCTGTGAGAATGCTCACACTGGCACCTGGAATCGTGTTGTTCTCTTGCCTAGCATTGCACCCATTCTGTTCCTCCATTCTTGGTTAGATCTGTCCAAATCCTACACATCTTGTCAATAGAAATAGCAGCCTCTTCTATACATATTTTACTGCTCTCTCTAATTAGTATGAATTTCTTTTTCTTTAGTATCTCCAAAGGGCATGGTTAACACCATTCTTAGAACAGGTATCACAGTCAGATTTGAGGAACAAAGAGTTGTGTGTATCTCCCATTGGGAGAAATGTCTCCTTTCTATTCCTGATTTCCACAGAGAAGAATCCTCTCTTAATTTTCTTAACCTTTTGCTCTTGCCATTACTACTTCCTCCCTGAGAGCAATAGAAGTGGCAACTTCTAGCCCCTGTTTCTTAACTGGGTGGTATGCACCCATTAGTGGTCATTTTATCTTTGCTCTTGGTTCCTGCTTCACTTTGTCCTGTGTGTCTACTTTGACGATTCAAATGCCCTCTTATCTCCCCCAGGGATAAGAGAACAGGAAGCCCACTTTGGTTTTTGCACTGGGTATGTTTGTTCTTCAACCTAACTTTATTGGTAATAAAGTTTGATATATTTCTTTTTTTTTTTATCTTATTTCTTGGTTTATTCAGAACTCTGGTGGGGGAATAAGGCACCAATGTGTTGGGTGTGTTCACTTTATCTTCTCTACTGTGTTTATTAATCATTTAGGGCTGAGATTATGTCATATTCATTTTGTATCCCTTGCAGTACCTAGCATATGGTAGGTATTTAATATATGCATATATCTTGGATTGAATTAAGCAAATTTGTAAATAATACACAGAAATGTTGAGCTATCCTGTTGAATTTAATGAGTGTCAGCATTTGCTTGTGTAATTCTTGTTTATATGCTCTCAGCATCAGGTAGCATTAATGAATTAGAGTTACTCTGAAGCAATGTCTGCACGATGGAAGGACATCCAGATGTTCAAGCTGACAATTTAAATATGGAGTTCTCTGGTCCAGAGAACTACAGCTCTCACATAGTCCCAAAGGTCCCAGCCTTCATCAAGTTGTAACAATATAAGAAGCCACATTAATATTAATATTTAAATCTCCCTAGCACCTGGCCCTCACCTGCTCACCTGACATCTGGATTCCTCATGTTATTCTGTGTTGTTCACCAGGTGACTGGATGTCACATGTTCTCAGGGATCATCCATTTGGTAATCATTTAATGTAGCCATCTCAAAGGCACTCAGCACTTTCTCTGCTGCTATTGCCTAATATGAAATAGGAGCATTGGTGTTGAGGCTTCTGGCTTCCAGTGTTCTCAGGGTCACTAATTCTTTTCTTTTCTTTTTTTTGTACCGGGGATTGAACTCAGGGGTACTCAACCACTGAGTCACATCCCCAGCCCTATCTTGTGTTTTATGTGAGACAGGGTCTCACTGAGTTGCTTAGCACCTCACCGTTGCTGACGCTGGCTTTGAACTCGCGACTCTCCTGTCTCAGCCTCCCAAAGTGCTGGGATTATAGGCATGTGCCACCGTGCCAGGCTAGTGTCACTAATTCTTGAGTTGCCAGAGCAATGCTTGGTTATGTGCTGTATTTTGTCAGTAGGGAAACAGTATAGAGAAGAAGACTGATACAAGAAGACCATCTGAACCTTGGAGAATTATTATGCCTACTGAAGAGGAAGGGGAAGAACGTGGGGAAGATGAACAGCAATGGAGACCAAACTAATAAAGTTTCCAGAGCTGGTTTGGCAAACAAGCACAAACATATTTGAAACTACATATTTCCCCCAGCAGTTTGATTTTAAGGATATCATCAGAGATCCTTATAAAGATTTGTGCATATGGAGCAGGGCGTAGGAATGCACACTTGTAATCCCAGCACTTTGGGAGGCTGAGACAGGAGAATCGTGAGTTCAAAGCCAGCCTCGGGAACGTCAAGGCATTAAGCAACTCAGTGACACCCTGTCTTTAAATAAAACACAAAATATGGCTGGGGATGTGGTCGAGTACCCCTGAGTTCAATCCCCAGTACCAAAAAAAAAAAAATTTGTGCATGTGGGTGTTTATTCCAAAAATTATTTATGTGATTCACTTCTAGACTGCAGTTTTGGTCAAGTGGTAGAGGCAAAAGTCAGAGTGAGGAGGAAATGGAGACAGTGAAATCGAGGACAGAATTGTGACAGAACCTTCAGAAGACTAGAATAGGTCCCCAATCAGAACAGAAGGGAAGCCAAGGTGCCTGGGCGATGGACCTGGGGGTGGATGGAAAGTGGAGGCGGATGTGAAGCTGGGGCAGAATTCTGCAGGGTCTTGTAAGCCACTGTTGGAGGATTGGGTTTTATGGTGAATGAGAAGAGAAATATCTGGAGAGTTTGAGGTAGGGAGTAAGATGATCTGTTTTTCTGTTAAAAAACATTTGCTTAGGTGATATTAGAAGAATAAATTTTAACATAAAAAATGTGGTTGATAGGGATAAGTTCCTGGCTACTGTATGGCCAACACTCCACTTGGGTTTTACCAGATTGAATGGCCAACACTCGACTTGGGTTTTACCAGAGCTCTATGTTTTCCCCCCAATTGCACTAATATTGCAATAAACACAAGGATGTAAATTTTTGCATTTTTAGGTTATTACTTTCAAAGAAAATTCCTGAATTAAAATGACTGAATAAAAGATAAAATCAAGGGATAGGGATATATCTCAGTGACAATATTTGCCCAACATACTTAAGGCCCTGGGTGCAATCCTCAGTACTACTAAATAAATAAATAAATAAAATTTTAAAACACAAAATTATTCTTTTTCTTTAAAGGTGATCTGTAACAGCAGCATTCACAATAGTTAAGATAACATAATTTAGATATTCATCGATGGATGAATGATTAAAAAACTTTGGTATATACACAATAAAATATTACTCAGCCATGACAAGGAATGAAGTACTGATACCTGCTACAAAATGATGAGCCTACAAAGCATAATGCTAAATGAAAAAAAAAAAGAAAAAGACCAGACACAAAAGATTGCGTCTTGTATGATTTCATTCCTATGAGCTACCCAGAACAGGGAGCAGATGTGTGGTTGCCAGGCACTACTGACAGGAAGTGTGGGAAACAACTACATACTGGGTCCTGGGTTTTCTTTTGGGAAGATGAAAATATTCAGGAACTCAGTTCAGGTGGTGGTTACACAACTTTGTGAATGTACTAAATGCCACAGAATTGTACACTTTAAAAATGGTTAATTTCATTTTATGTGACCTGTACCTCAATAAAAAAAAACTGTTTTAAAATTGTCTGTATATTTCTTAACTTTGAGAACCCACATTTGCACTTTTTCGACAGTGCTTTCCAGAGGGGAGTAGCAATTTACCTTAGTGGCAGCAAGGCACATGTGTCCCAGTTTTACTATATACCAACAGCATTATGTTTACAAAAACCACTCCAGTTAACAATTCTTTCATTATTTCTTCCTCAGACACATTTCCTCATCTAAAAAATGTTTCTTTTTGTCTTTTTTTTTTTTTTTTTTTTTAGGTCTTAGGCTTCTGTTGTTGTTTTGTATGTGCCCTGTAAAATAAACCTCATTCCCTTTTCTGTTCTGTTTGTTGTACGTGTTTTTCCTCTGTGTGCTTTTAAAGAAAAGTCTGCATTTTTAAACATTTTGGTACCATCATGCCTACTTCTCTTTTTCATTGAGTTTACTTTTCTATCTCTAGGCTGAAAGATTCAGCCTTTTCAAGAGAGCTGGTTAATATTCAATTGCATTTTCCTCCCAGTTTCTCTATGGTTTGATACATCAGAATTCTTCATAAGTTTTCTTATAGAATGAGAAATGAGAAGTTTTAATTTCTTTCTTTTTTTTTTTTTGGTATCAGGGATTGAACTCAGGGGCACTCGACCACTGAGCCACATCCCCAGCCCAATTTTGTGTATTATTTAGAGACAGGGTCTCACTGAGCTGCTTAGTGTCTCGCTGTTGCTGAGGCTGGCTTTGAACTCGCAATTCTGTCTCAGCTTCCCAAGGTGTTGGGATTACAGGCATGCACCACCATGCCCAGCTTTAATTTCTTATTCTTAGCAGACTGATATAATTTTGAAAATAGTTACTTAAAATTGAGCTATATGTAGATCACTTTTAAAGGAAAAGAGAGTATCTTGGACTTTAATGATGACAAATTACTTTTATTATGGACATTCTCATTATGGATTGAATTATGTCTTCCACAAATTCACATGCTGAAGTCCTAAGCCTCAGAACATCAGAAAGTGATCTCATTTAATATATGGTTGTTGCAGATGAGATTACTTAGGAGGAGCTCATACTAATGAGGGTGGGTCCCTAATTCAATATGACTGGTGTCCTAATAAAAAGGGAAATTTGAACACAAACACAAACCCAGGGGGAGTGTCATGTGAAGATTAGGGTTATGCTGCCACAAACTGGGAACTACCAGAAACTAGAAGAGAGACTTGAAACAGATCCTTCAAGAGTGCTTGGTCAGTCAACACTTTAATCTTATACCCTAGTTACTGGAATTGTGGTATAATAAATTTCTGTTCTTTAAGTGACCTAGTTTATGGTACTTTGCTGTGGATGCCTGCCCTAGGAAACAAATACCTTTACTTACATTTGTAGAAACGATTACTCATTACACATGTACTCATTGTAAAGATACTTTTATAGTATCAAGGAAACACACTTATAAGGCACATATATTCAAAATCTAAACCCAAATTTTAAAATGAATAACATTAATTTAATATAACAATCAGTGCAATTTTGCTATAAAAACATCGTGGCTTATAGCATGAATATGTTCCTGTCTATCATTAATGTGTGGGTGTAGTGTAATTCTCCCATTTCTATTCCACATAACTTTCCTTCATACAATGCTTATGACATTATTTAGTTTTTAATTGGTGTGTTTAGTTCTCCTCTGTTCTTGTTTTAGTAATTCTTAGTAAGTTTTAAACACAACTGCAAAATGGACCCTGAAATCATGGCACAGTTCCTAGCAATGAGGTTGTCATCAAAATAATTCATGATATGCTTATGTTGATTGCCTCTAGATGATTAAGATGAAAACAAAATAAAACAATTCTTATAGGAATCTGTCAACCCCCTAAGAACACATAACAAGCTATCAATCCTTCAAAACCTCAGTTTGGGAAAAGGGCAGTCCTATGGGGCCCTTCCAGTTGGAGAGTTTTCCCAGAGAATGGCTCTCCCTATTGCTTCCTCATTAGTTAATGAGTTAGATCATTGGGACAGAGATATCTTCCAGATGTCCTCACTCTGCTTTGCTTTGTGTGCTATGATTGACTTTAAGTCCTGGTCTTCTCACAAAATCTGGAAGATGCTGTGATTGCTTTTCCAAAGCCAGCTTTCTTATCACCCCTGGGTACTAAAAACATGAGCTGTGGAAAGAGATTAGTGAAAGGTTCTCATGACCTAGTGCAAAGTCTTACTAATTTTTTTTAATAACTCCAGTTCAGCCTAGAGTGTGAGCTGAAAACAAGCCCAACACCAACAGGAAAGGACAGATTTGCATAAGTTTTTACTGAAAAAAAAAATCCCAACAATGTAAATCTAGACTGCTGTGGTCTTATTTCCCAAAACCTCCAGAGTAGGAACCGGAAAGCCAGCAAACCACTTCTCACGGTCTATAATTTGGAAGAGGAGAGAACTAGATATCACAGTGTGTGGACACCTTTGCTCAACTATATAATAATCATATCACCCCCTGCCTCAGATTTCTGGGAAAATTAAATTTCCTCTAAAATGAATGTGAGATTTTGCCCAAACCTGGAGGGGGGGGGGCGGGGAGGAGATGAGAAGGGTAGGGGGAGAAATCAGAATAGTAAAAAGAACTTATTCAAGGTTTACTGTGGAAATAAGTATCACAATTGTCAGAACATCCTAAGTTGCCTCTACCAGTGCTTGCTAGTGGGATGTGCAGACAAAGCACATGCTGACTTGTTCCTTTGTTCAGTGCCACATCCTGGGACAGGATGACAGAAGCAATGTCTGCAAGCTTGAGATCCCTTAGCTGCTCTCTTCCCAAGGCAACTTTGAAATCAAGATGATCCAGCCAATCAGTCTCCATCACAGGAAGACTAGAAAGAGGATGTGGCATAGGGAAAGAAAATAAATTTGAATCCTGGAAAACCTGAGATAGACAAATTAAGATATTTTCTTTACTCTCATTTTTTCAAGTGTAACTTAAAGAAATGGACTTAATTATAGGACATTGTAAACATTAATGGAAGTAAACTATTTAAAATGCTTCTGCTTGACACACACACACACACACACATACACACACACTCACACACACACACACTATATATATAATACATGCATATACACATAAACATCAGGTTGAGCTATTTGAAGTTGCCAATATTGATCATTTTTGACATATAAAAACAGCAATTTCATATTGTTTGACCTAATATGTATGCAAAGAAGTATGGAGCCTAGTGTGATGGTGCATGCCTATAATCCCAGAGATTCAGGAGGCTGGGGCAGGAAGACCACATGTTCAAAGCCAGTTTCAGCAACTTAGCAAGACCTTGTCTCAAAATAAAAAGGGCCAGGGATGTGATTCAGTGATTGAGCATCCTTGGATTCAATCCCTGATACAAAACAACAACAACAAAACAACAACAAAAAAAAAAAGAATTATGAGCAGCAGCAAAAATGTAAGGAGTAGTACCTCTTTGGGTTGAAGAGAGCAAATGCGATACAATATGGAGCACACATGATGTAAGACTTAATGGAAGGTACAAAAGGCAGATAAATGGTGCAAGTGGGAGAAGAGAAAATGAAAGGGTGGTGTGCCTATCCTTAATATGTATTTAGGAAAGGGCACTACAAAAGAACTGACCAAGGCACAAGGCCTGGATTGGCATATCTATGCTGTGCTAACATCAACACTTTCAAACAAGCCATTTGTGAACTTAAAAAAAGAATAATCCCAACTTTCCAAGGCAAATTAAAAATATGACTTCATGTTGTCTTGATTTTTTTTTTTAAACTCTGAGGTGTTATTTAATGTTGATGCATATCAATGCCAGGATGTGAGTCATAATATTTTCTCATTAGTCTTTTTTTTTCTATAATAATAGGAAGGGCTAACCCTGAGACAGGCAAGACTGTAGTTGTTTTTCAGCTTTTCAGACTTACAATGAGCAATGTTCTATCAGTTTGCCTTCCCCACATTCTGTCTTCTGGAAATGACTTGCCACTCCCAGGTTTGTCTCATGATTAATGGTTGAGAGCTTGACTTTTCAACTAGGTGACTTTCCAACCTGGTGGCTGGCTGGATGCTTGTGGCTTTGTCCAGTGAAGAGACAGGGTGACCACTAATAGAAATGGGGTCAAATGGTGAAGACTCAGGTCAGGAGTAGTTTATTTATGACCGAAGAGCAGGACTAGAATGAGGTCAGATCAGTTTAGTGGCTGTATTGGATTCTGACCTTTTGAATTTAAAAAAAGAAAAGGTAAAATAAATGTAGCTTCCCAGAGCTGGGATGGGGGAGGTACATAAGGGAGAAGGGCTTAAAAGTGGCTGATAGCCCTATTTCCGTTAAATGCATAGTTTCTTCTGGGTCTGAGTTCAGGGAAATCCTTCAGCAATTTCACGATTACAGAAATTCCATCAGATTTCCTACCAAACAAATAGAGACCCAATGCATTGCTCAATGTCTGCGTGGTCAATTATACACTGTGGTAGATGTAAAAGGGGAAAAGCCATAAGTGGAGGACATTTCATTCCACAGTACAGGGTGCCAATTTCAGTTGGTAGCATTCCTGTGGCTTCCAGGAACCTAAAGGAAAATATTATTTTAAACTGTTTCCCTAATGTAATACAATTTCTTCAAAACAGAAACAGTGAAATGTTTGACTCAATACTGAGATTCTAGACCTTATAATGGGATCTTGATGAATCTTTATTTATTTTTGCTTGTTTTTAATCTTTTGTTTTCTGCTAGTTGGCTTACTATTGGTTATCTCATGGTGAAAGGGATGTAGTTTATAAGTTCTCTTTATTTTCACTTGGAATTTTTTTCTACTCAAGGTTTGAGGAATTCTGCCCCAGCAATTACTTAGCACAGATTTATCAAAAACAGATGAAGAGTATTGTGTGGAAATAATACATGTCAAAGACAAATCAATATCCACTTTGGGATGTTAATTTGGATCTGGACAAATATGGCTATTCTATAAGACAAAATCTGCACCCCTCCAAGTAGGCCACTTTGGCATAAAGACTATTTTGAATCAGTGACAATTGAGAATTGCCCTCTTACTTGCCTAAAGGCAGGGCATAGACTTGTCAAGGTGTCTCCTTTCCCCTCTCCCCTCTCTATCAGGAAGAATAGAAGTTAATCATTGGAGACAGCTCTAGGCTTTTATCAGACCAGAGAAGGTACCAGAGTGACCATAACAACACATCCTTTTCCTTTTTTTTTTTTGGTCTGTTCTTTACAAATTTATTTCTCTTTTGTTAAGATGCTACCAACCCCAGAGTTTTGCTCCAGAATTCCTGCGGACCTACAGGAGCCACAGAGGGCCCAGATCCACCCTCAGGAAACTCCACGGGTGTCCAGCCAACAGGAGACCAGGGGCTGCTAGCCACTGGGGAGCCCAAACTCAGGGTAAGAGTCCCCTGCAGAGATCCCAGCGTGAAGAGGCCCCACTCAAGTGTGCTCTGGGCCTACCTCAGTTCCGCTCCAGAGTTCCTATGGTTAGGTGAGACAGAAGGCCCAAAACCACCCTTAGGGAATGCCAGGGGTGCCCAGTTGAAGGCAGACCAGAGCCTGCTAGCCTCCAGCCCCAGGGGAGCTCACACTCACTGTAAGGGTTGCACACAGACTCTCCTGCTTATGACCCTGCCTAAGTGAGACCTGGGCCTGCCTCCAGTTCTGCTCCAGAGTTCCTGTTCACCAGCAGGAGTGCAAGAGAGGGGCAAAATAGCTCTCAGGGGCCACCTCAGGAGCCCAGCCAAGACCACTCCCACTGCCCTCTAGAGGTACATCCACTACCTCCGCCATTAACTTTAGTGGCAGTAGTGCCCATCTGGGGACACTGGGGGAACAGAAGTAGCTCCAAGGTGAGACACAGGTAATCTGGAGTGTCAATACAAGATTATAGGGTAGAAGCCACAATACCTCAGATTGGTATTTCAAGAAAGGAAGATACACAATCAACATGAAAAAACAAGGGAAGAAAGTGCCCCAAATAAACCTGGATACCACTGTAACAGAATCCATTGACAGCACAGTTGATGAAATGTCAGAGAAAGAATTCAGAATGTACATAATTAAAATGATCAGTGAACTAAAGAATGACATA
>CM053399.1:78015182-78112224 GCA_028644305.1 Xerus rutilus | reverse complement strand
TTGCATTTCTCTAATGGCTAGAGACGTTGACATTTCTTCATATATATGTTTATTGATTGTATATCTTCTTCTGAGAAGTTTCTATTCAGCTCCTTAGCCCATTATTGATTGGATTGTTTGTTTTTTTGGTGTTAAGTTTTTTGAGCTCTTTATATATCCTGGAGATCAGTGCTCTATCTGATGTGCGTGTGGCAAAAATTTGCTCCCAGAATGTAGGCTCTCTGTTCACTTCATTGATAGTTTCTCTTGCTGAGAAGAAGCTTTTTAGTTTAAGTCCATCCCATTTATTGATTCTTGCTTTTATTTCTTGTGCTATAGGAGTCTTGTTAAGGAATTCGGGGCCTAATCCCATGTGATGAAGATTTGGACCTACTTTCTCCTCAATTAGCCGCAGGGTCTCTGGTCTAAGTCACACAACTTTTAAGTAACACCATTAAGATTGAATTTGGTGCTTTTATACATTAAACCAATAGTTAACATTTTCAGGTACCTGTTCTACTTAGGGGATTTATGTCTCAAATAATACTCTTGCTTATAAACTTAAATATGAGCATTTGCAATTGTCTGCTTTATTTTGATAATATTTTGTATGTCTGAACCAAGATTTCTCTTCCTTAAATGGCTTTTAGGGAAACAAGAAGTCATTTATTTTTTTGTTATCTACAGGGGATTTTTGTTGTCTGTGTGACTGTGGAAAACCCAGTGGTGGTTCATACATACAAAATTTCAAAGCTTCTCCTACAGGTATGCGGCACCTTCCTCATGTCCCAAGGTCATGGCTCATCGACTCTATACCATTTATATTTTTGTTCAGTTTAAGCCACAAATGCTGTCTACAGTTGAAGCCAGACAACATGACTCATGTTATTGAGTACAAAGATCTTAAAGCTTTATAATTTTAAAAAGATTGTAATCAGCTTCTGAGTACAATGGTATTAATATTAATAGTAAAATAACAATATTTAGATCACTAATACATTAATTGAATAAGACTTCTTACAATTTTAGCTGCATTTATGTATAGGTAACTTTTAATTAATCTATCCATCAACCAGGTAATTTTGGGGGTGGGAGCGGTACTGCGGATTGAACTCAGGGGCACTTGACCTCTGAGCCATATCCCCAGGCCTATTTCATATTCTATTTAGAGACAGGGTCTTACTGAGTTGCTTAGCACCTCGCTTTTGTTGAGGCTGGCTTTGAACTCATACTCCTCCTGCTTCAGCCTCCTGAGCTGCTGGGATTACAGGCCTGCACCACTGCGCCTGGCCTCAAGCAGGTAATTTTTGTGTATTAACTTCACAAATTCAACAGTGAAAAATATTGCGATTAGCATGTAGCTCACAGAGAAACAGTTATGAATTCCAAGGTTCACAGAAAACTCTCTTCAGACAACTAAAAAGAAATCTTCTAAAGCCTTCTTTTAATTAACTATATGTTGATCTAGGAATTAATTGTGTCATTTTATTATGTTTGTTTTCCTTAGAATCAAATGTGTGTCTACCAAAAAGGCAATTTCATTTATATCATAAATCAAAGAGCAGGTAATTAGACTTTGTAACAGGTAATCTGGTCAGTTTGTTCTGAGATGGGAGAGGAGTTACACAGCTCAACTAGGTTACTATCATTTATCTTTTTATATCTCTAATGCTCTAACATCCTTCATCCTAAGAAAATAACAGATTGGTGCACTAATGTTAATTTGAATAGAGAAATACACTGCTAGGCAAAAATTTGTTTATTAGAGAATCCATTCAATAATCTATACATTTTTGTCTGTTGAGAGACACATATATGAGAAATATAATCAAGAGCAGAAGTTTTCTTAGTTTATCTGGAGACAGAACAGAGGGCCCTGCATGATTTTAAAGTATGGTTCTCTCAGCCTGGTTATTCTTTTCTCCTCACAGAACCCCTCACAAGCCATTAGACACTTGGGGAAGAACATGCTAGGTATTGCTAATAGAAAAATTTATCCATATGTCAATTCGTAGCCTTGTTAAAACCATTTAAGAGAAATAAAAATTGTAAAATCCAGCAAAAACTAAGAGAAGGAGGAGTTCATTATTACTTGAGAGATATCAATAAATTAACAGTATGATAATACTAGTATTTTGAAATTCATTTCATAAAATTTTGCACTTAATACTGGTATGTATGTATGTATGTATGGGGTTGGGGAGCAAACTCAGGGCCTCACACATGCTAGGCAAATGTTCTATCATTGAGCTACATCTCCAGACATTTTTAAATTTTATCTTGATGCAGTGTTTCACTAAATTGCCTAGGCTGGTCTTGAACTTGTGATTCCTCTGCCTGGACCTCCTCAAGTAGTTGGGATTATGGTAGTGTGCTACCACACCCAGCTTGGTCTTTTATTTTTAAAAACACTTTCAGAATTTATAACATTTAAAAAATTTATTGATATTAAGTAGCTAGTGCATTTAAAGTAAAAAGGTATAAATGCATTATAGAACATCAAATTTATAAATATTTGTCAAATATGTATTATCTTCCTAAAACAATAAAAATAAATTGTCTAAAAGATTATTTTAAGAAGAAACAAAACTATACATATGAAGGAAATGTAGTCAATCATGAAGAAGCTGGCAATTGAACTCAGGGCCTGCGCACATTCGGCAAATGCTTTACCACTAAGTTACATCCCTAACCCTTGTTAGATCATTTTTAAAGCTTTCATCTTAAGGGGAAAAAAAAACTGCTTAGATGGTTTCATTCCTAAGTCATGAAAACTGATAAACTGTCTAGTGCTAAAAAAGCTCTTTTTGGCCCTACAGTAGTTTGAGAATGGTTGAGGAGATAGCTATAAACCAACTCCAAATAGTTTCCTCTGATTCTTTCATCTTAAAATAATGCCATCGCTTATTTCACAACTTCAAAGATATCTTTTAAATTTACCTACCTCAACCAGGGCTGCAATCTTTTCACTGTTGTTTGTATTTCAAAAAGAGTATTTTAGTTTATCTTTATAATCTTTAGCTCACGCATAAATGAAGAATTCCTGCACAGAATTTCCAGTTTTATTTTCATCGTCATGTTCATATTCTACATTTTTGGAGAAATCCTCCACTTTGGTGTCACCACTCAAAAATTTATCTCCATTAATTGTATGAAGTTAATCATGAAGAATAATAATAAAGTGCTGAATTTTTAAACTGATCTACATTTTTAAATTTGTTTTTTTAGACACTGGCCACTCTGTTAGGATAATATTACTCTCACTACTTTCTAGTACATTTTCTTGAATCGGAGAGAGGTAGAGTTACAGCTGATGCCCTGGTTGTTCAAGAACACTGCTGTGAATATTATCTATCACTTGGGATGACAAAAAATAGGTTGAGAATAGATTAATTTACCTAGATTTCATCAGAAAACTATCTTGGCCATCACTGTTTTGAGAACAATTACTTTATGTAATGCCTAAGTTTTGAGGAACTTCATTATAGTTTTTGGCATTGTGATAATGGCCCAATCACCATCAACTGACTAGATTCTATAATAAGAAAATGAGTAATTGTGTAGCAAGTTGATTCAAAGTCATTAGTTTAATTTGGATAAGGCAAAATACCCTAGGGCAAATGAAACATTAGGATAAATGTCTCAATTTTTACTAGTTATGCAATTTACTGAAAACGGTCTGAAGTCAACCAGACACTAGCAGGTGTAGGACTTTCCAAAATGTGTAAAGTACTTACCGTTTGAGGAAGAATGGATCAAATTCAATCCCCTGCTTGATCAATTTACATACTTGTACAAGAAGTCCAATCTGCCTAATCATTTATGTTTGCCAATATTTGGAAAGTTGGGAAAGAAATTTTGGCTTTGGAAAAAATCAACACATTCTCAATGGTGCTTTACCAAGCAAATGGGTCATTTCCTACATGTGGATTATATTATCCTATTTAGGGTTAGACTCATGATTAAAATATCCTGGCAGCAAGGTGAGTGGATCCACATTGATGCAAACTCACAACGAGGGCCCTTGGTTCATGATTTGTTGGGAAAATTCTTCCTAGTTCTACAGCTGTGTCTGTACATATCTTCATCTAGGTGTTTGGGATGGACTCATTCAGGTTCTTGGCCACTCTCTAATAAGAGAAAGTACAAGCACCTTGCTGGTTTCCAAATAAATGCCACTTCCCTTCTTTTTTTAAAAATTGATTCTTTTTAGTTATACATGACAATAGGATTCCTTTTGACCTAATTATAAAAACATGGAATATAATCCATTCTAATTCAGTCCCCAGTACTTCCCCTTCCCCTCCCCTACTCTGTCCCCCTGTTGGGAGGAGGGATAGGATGGGGAAAGAATGGAATGAATCTATCTAACTTTCCCATGTAGACATAGGACTATACCACTGTAAATCTTGCCATCATGCACACCCACAGGACACTGATTAAATGCCACTTCTCTTCTAATCTACCTCCCTTTCTTCTTTTTTAAGGCTCTCCTTTCTTTTGCACTAGATTCCTTCCTCCTTCCCTTCCTTCTTCGTTTCTTCCTTTCCATCAGAACACAAATAATAAGCTTTCTGCTGCTAAACAAATTTTAGAGATAACATTCTCAAACAGCAAAATTCACATTCTACATTTAGTTTCACTCAACAAGAAATGAAGCCTTTGTTTTCACTCATAAACTGTTGCTTTGGACAAAAGAATGTGCTATACTTGCTCATCCTTAAACAGATAGAAGTGTAAATGAAGTAGGGGTAAAAATACATATCATATGTCAATACTTTGACTCCATAAAACCTTAGCAAAGCAGAGGTTCAATTATCTCCTTCCAAAACCTCCCCCAAATGAAAGTTTCTGTAGATCCCCACACCCTTCCCAGCAACAGAGACACCATGGTTGTGCTGATGACCTTTCTGTTCTAGAATCTTATTATGTGCTAGCTGCTACCAGTCCTCTCATGTACT
Source organism: Xerus rutilus (assembly GCA_028644305.1). Taxonomy (NCBI): domain Eukaryota; kingdom Metazoa; phylum Chordata; class Mammalia; order Rodentia; family Sciuridae; genus Xerus; species Xerus rutilus. Next base: position 78,107,284 of record CM053399.1, on the reverse strand, counting down.
TTTACAGCATCAATGCAGAGTTGTTTCTTGCAGAGGTAATAGGCCCTCTTTCTTGTTGTAGTCCTCATTTTCCATGTAGTTTTTCCTATTTAATGAGTATGATTGTGTGCTCTTTCTAGCACTATTTCAAAGGATTTTATCAACTTCTCTTGAAAAAATTACAGAGACAGAAGAGAAACTCCAAGCTCTGGGGACGTAGACCCCAACATATGCAGGCTTTCTTTGGTATAGAAGCACATTGCCAACTAGATTCTGAAAATAAATGCTAACTGGTAACTTGACCTCCAGATAAAACTTTGGATCATGTTTTCCCCTTGTATAGTGTGTAATGTTGCTCCAGCTTGCAGGATCAGTTTATGCAAATCACATCCTTATGTGTTCAGAAGCAGTTTGGGTTAATGCACAGAATCCTGAGTTATCCCAGTCAGGGGTCTAGATGCTAATCCTTGTGCCAATTTTATCTCTGTGTAGTTGTGAGGAGGTTTCTCAATGTCTGAGCCTGTTTTCCAATGTAACATGAAGGGATTAGTCTAGATAATTTCTGGAGGCCCAGTTTGGGGCTGTATAAATCTGTTATCTCCAAATCACATTCTTAGGTATACCAAACAAGGCTTTATCTCTGTTACTTGAATCTTTAGTTAGTGTATCTTTTCTAGGTAGCTTAATATATAGAAAAATAATTTCTTAAATATATGATAAACAACTAATGGTTTCATTTTTTTCAGTGATAATTTTTGGTGATAATTTTTTTTAAAAAAATTAAAATCAATTGTCTCTTAACTTCAGTAACTTATTACTACATATCATTTTCCTGTAACTTTAGAGAGTTCAGAAATAGCAAATATTGGACACACATCATTGGATGAAGCTGTCTTTCTCCAGTGGAAGGCTAGATAATCTCCTTGAGCCTGTTCTTAATTTTTATCCATTCATTTATGCATCCATTTAGCCACTTGAATATAGTGCCTAATATGGGACAGACATGGGTTTACTCTCTAGGAACATAAACATGAATAGGAAGTATTTTTGTGCTCAACTTCAAGTACATCAGAGAATTACTTCTCTACTAGTGAATACCTTTTAAAGTGAAACCTCATTGATTTCTAGGCTATTGATGTAGTTAAATATTTTTTACACTGTACATAAAACTCATTTATCAAGCCTTGGAGAAAGGAAACATTTTAATGTCTTTTGGGCTACTTTTAGTTTTTCTTGAAAGGCAAATTAAAGAGAGCAATAGCTAATTTTTCCCAAGAATTTGATTTCCATCCCAATAATGATTCCTTTACTTTATTTTATAATATTTCCTTAATATTATGCTTCAGAGCTCTGCTACCACCACTTCAATCTCTTAGCATATTGCTAGTTGGAATGTAGCATAGGCTGAATGTAATTTATTAGTTACACTCAATTATCTCTTTCCCTGCTCTTCAATATAATTAAAAAGACATAAAATGGAATTTATACTCTCATTTAAAATTATTAATGCCTTATAGTAGTTTTCAACCTTGGGTGATGATAGTGCAGTTTAGATAATTTTAAACAAAGATCATTTGTACGTATAAAAAATGAAGACTGTCTCCAAAGAAACTTTAATATACCATGGTGTAACTTAGATTTCTGATTCTATAAGGAAATGAAAAGAATAATCAAAGTATAACAATATTTTAAGTGTTACATGTGGGGATCTACTGAGTTACCCTTGTATGTGTGTGTGTTGGTCAGAACAGGGAACCAAACAGCAAATCTCAATACTGTGGACTCATCAGCAGTCAGCAGTCAGGGTTGGATCCGGGAGACTCAATTTCCCGAGAGTTTTCTAGAACACTGCTTACATCATGATTTTCTTTGAAAGCAGTTGTAATAGTGAAGATAAGATTGACTTTACTACAAACTTCTCACTTTTGAATACCCTCTACCTGAAGTGATAAGCTTTCCTATAATCTTGACAATTTTCCCATAGTTCTTTTCTGAGTTGTTTCTCTTTAGGACATGGCAATTTCCCTCCATTTGATGGGCCCCACAGATAGCTGGCTCATGCATTTACTCTGAGTAAGGATTTGAGAGGTGATGCTCACTTCAATGATGATTAAGCCTCAACAAATTATTACCAAGGTAAAGGTAAATGTGCTTCAGTGAGGATTGGTATAATCATTCAACTTGTAGAGTGGTCAAAGTTACAGAAATTTCCCATTTGGGAAAAAATTGCTTTGTCCATTTTATGTACATAAGTGGTCAAAACATTGGGTTATCTCATATCCCCAAAGAGTAATTAAAGCAATGAAACAAAATGGGTTTTGAGGTCTTAGAGGGTTAAGATAACACCACAGGGATTGTGTGGTGTCACTCACTATAAATAAATTTGACCTGACCCAGTTTTTCCCTCTTGTGGTGGTAGAAAGTGTGACAGTTTACCATCAATCATTTAAACCACAGTGTGGTGAACATATTTACAGTGATTCACAAACAAAACATGGCCATATATTCAGGTATAAAATGATGCTTTATTTCATGGTTTGCTGCTTTATTTTAGTTCCCATTGTTTACTGATGTTTTGACCAAATATTGTATTAAGAGGTAGGCAACATAGGCATTAAATATTATCTACAATCTCTTTACTTTTCTATTAGCAGTTGAATGTGTCATTCCACCCCGGAGCTGGTAGAGAAAATATTTTTCTCACAGTAATCTAATGATCATTAAAAAAGCTTGCCATAAAAAGTTCCCTAATTTGAGTTGATACAGAATTAAGAGGGTGTGTATGTGTGTGTGTGTGTGTATGTGTGTGTGTGTGTGTATCAACTGCATATTAATGTTTGCCAAATACTTTCTAAAGACTTTGCTGAATTAATAAGAAGTATTGTAATTGGCATGCCTATCATTCTTATACAAAGCTGCTAAATGCTTTAAAACAACCTAAATCCCAGATTTGAATTTCTCTCATTTACCAACTATTGCTTGAGGCCCAGCAATTGTTTTCATAGTGCCAAAAAAATAGTGTCTTGGCCATCATATATAAAGTGAAATATTCCTCACCTGGCTCTCCTATTCCCTGTCCTTCTTTCCTGCTCTATTTTATATGTAGTATTTTCCTTATCATTATCTTTCTTTTCATGAGGTCCAGGGTTTTGATGTGTTTGCTTGCTATTGTATATCCCCTGTGCCTAGAACAGTTCTCGGTAAATGATTAGCTATTTTTTCCCCATTTTTTTTTTTTTGCATCATAGTTGTACATAATGGTAAGACTTGTTGTTATACACTCTTACATGTACATAATATAACAATATAATTTGGCTAATATCATTCCCCAGAAGGACTCCTCTGACAGAATGTATGCAAGCCTTTCCCCATCTGTCTGTGCATAGTTACTTATTTTTAAAAGTTTCTTCCACATTTTTATTGGTGCATTATAGTCATACATAATAATGGGATCTGTTGTTATATATTTGTGCACACACACAATATAACAATATACATCTAATCTCAGTTTGCTGTCTACCTGGAAGCACAGTCCAAACTGTGCTTTCTGTCATAGTTAGGGTGCCTCTAGTAATATTTGGAATTCCATATTTCAGCATTCAATTCTTTGGGCCTTGGAGGCTTGTTATACTTTTAATAATTACAAACATTTTCAAGAAGAACAAAGACTGCTTGAGGTTTCTGTGACTGATTGGCATTCTAGGGAAGTTCATACAACTAAGGCTAAGGTTTTTGAGGGAGGAAGGGTGAGTGAGAATGATTATGCAGAGATGAATTACCAATATATGGGAAACAAAGGTGAACGCTGATCCAAAGAAGAAAATGTTACCCTTGCATTGGGAAGACAGAGCACAAATTATGTGTGTTTTGGTGTTTTAAATCTCCAGAACCAAGAACAGAAAGTGAATGGTCGATCATGAATTATAATCTTTTTCATAGCATTTAATGTAATTTAATGAATGTTGTTATAATTAGGGAGCCATATGTTGAGTTTAGCCCTTTACCTGCATCATCTCATAACAGCCTCCTTAGTGCTTTGTTTGACACAGGGGAAAGAAGACATTAAACAAACTGTCCAAAATCAGGGAGCTAAGAAATGACAGAATTGGGATTTTGGCTGGTGTAGCTAAGTCCAAGTCCTGTGCTCTTAATCCCTCTGTGGCTCCACTGCTTAGGTTAAGGGCTAAATCATTGGAGAGGTAGAAAAAACAAACATCCATCCTAGAGTCTATGGCTTAAAAGGATTTTATTTTTTGTAATTCAGGTATTGGTTTTTGATGTAGACATGTCTTAGTCATTTGGTCATAGTTTTTTGCCAAGAATAAGGTGCTGCTTTGACTCATTGTTTTTTGTTTTGCTTTTTTGGGCACCAGGGACTGAACTTAGGGGCACTCAACCACTGAGCCACATCCCCAGTCCTATTTTGTATTTTATTTAGAGACGATCTCATTGAGTTGCTTATCACCTTGCTTTTGCTGAGGCTGGCTTTGAATTTGTGATCCTCTTGCCTCAGCCTCCCAAGCTACCGGGATTACAGTAAGGCCACTGCACCTGGCCTGACTCATTGTTTTTAATATGAAAAACGTTCAGAGCCCTACAAGACCCCACAGTGCTAGATGAATATCCCAAGGAAGTTTGTAACCTTGAATTCCCAGAAGACACCCAAAGGATAGATGCTGCTATCCATGATCCTACCGCTGGGACAACAATTTTTTTTTCACAGTGGACAAGTACTACTAGCTAGTTGAGATAGAACATTTTGTTTGCAGTTCATGTTTGCAGTGAATTTCTCATGGTAATTTTCTGAAATTAATTACATAGATCATATTTATAGAAAAATATTGAATATTAACATCATTTTGGGGGTGGTACTAAGGATTGAACTCAGCGATGTTGTGCCACTGAGTTACATCTTAGCTCTTTTTATTTTTTATTTTGAGACGAGGCCTCACTAAATTGCTGAGGCTAACCTCATACTTTTGATTCTCCCTTCTTAGCCTCCCAAGTTGCTGGAATTACAGGCATGTACTACAATGCCTGGCCTATAAGCACAGCATTGTTAAGATATATTATGAGCTCATTTTCAACTTTGTGATTCACTTGAAGAAAACTGTAAAAGATGACCACTCCAAATTCATTAAAGATGGTTCTTCTGGAATTGAAGATAAAGTGGATGCAACATACCAATAACACAATGAGTGTTTCTATGCTAGAAAGTGCTATTTAAGAAAAACTTCACTCCAGTCAGAATGGCAATTATCAAGAATACAAGTAACAATAAATGTTGGTGAGGATGTGGGGAAAAGGCTCACTTATACATTGCTGGTGTGACTGCAAATTGGTGCAACCACTCTGGAAAGTAGTATGGAGATTCCTCAGAAAATTTGGAATGAAACCACCATTTGACTCAGTTATCCCACTCCTCAACTTATAACCAAAAGAACTTAAAATCAGCATACTACAGTGATGCAGCCTCATCAATGTTTATAGCAGCTTAATTCACAATAGCCAAGCTATAGAACCAACCTAAGTGCCCTTCAACAGACGAATGGATAAGGAAAATGTGGTATATATACACAATGGAATATTACTCAGCTATGCAGGAGAATGAAGTTATGGCATTTTCTGATAAATGGATGGAACTGGAGAAAATCATGTAAGTGAAATAAGCTAGTCCCCCAAAACCAAAGGTCAAATGTTCTGACATGTGGTAACCCACAACAAGGGAGGGTAGGAAGGGGAAGTGTAGAGGTTCATTTGGATTAGAGAAAAGGAATGAAGGGAAGGGAGGGGAGATGGAAACAGGAAAGATGGTAGAATGAATCAAACATAACTTTCCTATGCTCATATGTGAATACACAACCAGTTAACTCCACATCATGTTCAACCACAAGAATGGATCAAAATTGTAAAGGGTTGTACCCCATATATGTATAATATGTCAAAATATACCCTACTGTCATGTATATCTAAAAACAACAAATAAAGAAATAAAATATAAAAGAAAATAAAAAGAAAAACTGTAAGGTCAACTGTAGACTGTCAACTTTAGGGATATATGGTGTAGTTGGGAAGGGGATTATCTCAAAAAATCTTGAGCTGTTACAGTAATTTATTTTCTTATGAGACTCTGTTTTCCAATTATGTAATAACATTGTATTTTGTGTATATTACCTTTTAACTAAGAAATTTATTCTTTAAAAATACTTAGGTTTGGAGTGGTCTTGTCCTGCGCCTTTTTCTTTCCTTGTGTAGATTCTGTCTCACTCCTTTCAGCCTCCAGCCCTCTGTCTTCTTGAGACCAAACACCGTGCCCTCAATTAAGTTATAGAGTTCTAATGGGGAGATATTTGAAGTTGATGTAGAAATTGCCAAACAATCTGTGACAATTGAGACCATGTTGGAAGATTTGGAATGGATGATGAAGGAGATGATGACCCAGTTCCTCTACCAAATGTTAATGCAGCAATATTTAAAAAGGTCATTCAGTGGTGCACACATCACAAGGATGACCCTCCTCCTCCTGAGGATGATGAGAACAAAGAAAAGCAAACATGATATCCCTTTTTGGGACCAAGAATTCCTGAAAGTTTACCAAGGATCATTTTTTTAACTTATTTTGGCTGCAAACCACTTAGACACCAAAGGTTTGATCGATGGTACAGGCAAGACTGTTGCCAATATGATCAAGGGGAAAACTTCTTAGGAGATTTGCAAAAGCTTCAAAATAAAAAATGACTTTACTAGCCGGGTGCGGTGGCGCATGCCTGTAATCCCAGCAGCTCAGGAGGCTGAAGCAGGAGGATCGCGAGTTCAAAGCCAGCTTCAGTAATGGTGAGGCACTAAGCAACTCAATGAGACCCTGTCTCTAAATAAAATACAAAAATAGGGCTGGGGATGTGGCTCCATGGTCAAGTAGTGCCCTTGAGTTCAATCCCTGGTACCAAAAACCCAAAAACAAACTAACAACAAAAACAAATGACTTTACTGAAGAGGACGAATCCCAGGTACACAAAGAGAACCAGTGGTATGAAGAGAAATGAAATGTTATACCTGACACTATAACACAATAAAGATTGTTTAAAGAGTGCAAATACTAGTTGCACTACTCTGTTTATAATTGTTAATATTAGACAAACAGTAGATAAATGCAGCAGCAAATCAATTGTACTAGCATAATACTGTCCTTGTTGCATGTGTAGCTGGAGTAGACTGGAGTACTACTCCTATGGCTGAATTTCTTCTAGTATGAGAGAAAGGTTTTTTGTTTTTTTTAAATTTACTCTGAATAAAACTGAACTGTGGGTTCTCTGTAGAAAGTGGCATTTTGGGCTTTCTCTTCTTTTGTAAAGTGATTTCTGCTTAGTTTATCATCCAGTTAATTTTAGTGAGCTTTTAAAAGTTGGCATTGTAAATAAAACAACTTGCAAAAAGGGTTCTGAAATAAAAAACAACACAAAACTTAGGTTCTATTTTAGTAAATTAAGATAATAAGGTAAGACTAGTTTTTTTTTAAATTCATGCATTAAAATTGTATATAATAGTGAGGTTGATTGTGATATGTTTGTCATACACGTAACATAATATGGTCTATTTTAATAAAAATAGAACTTTTGCTTCATTGTTTAAATATTAGGAATCTTTAAATACACTGAAGTTGCTTGTTGTTAAAGCCACGAAAGCATTTTTCCATTTTTTCCAACTTGTTTTCATTTCTATTATTCACTACCAAACCATCTTCATTTTACCTTTTTCAAAGAAATTTGGGGAGGGTTGGGCCAGAATGTGTTTTCTATTCATAGTTGTTTTCTCTTGGAGTGTTTGGCTAAATCTGGCCGAAGTGGCCATATAATTAATATTCTTTTTAATGAAGCACAATGAAAGTTAGAATTCATTAGGAGGTGAGTCCAGGAAATTAAGTCTTTGCTTTCAAATGTTATATTCTGGCAGAATCTAAAAAAGAATTTCCTTTATTTCTTACAGATTCTATTAATTTCTTTTGTGGCTCAGCCCAGTATGAAGATAGCATCTCTGAAAAGCATGTGATTGAGTTATTAAAAGTAAATGACCTCCTATATTGCTGACCTGTTTTGCAGCTGTAGCATCTAAAATTAGTCCTTCTGTATTCTGTTGCAGACCTGTGGATTATGCCACAATTGGCTATGCATAAGCAAGTTAGGCCTAGTACTCTAACACCTTAAGTTCTAGGGTGTAAATATGACTAAGTGTTAAATTCAAATTTAGTTGTTTTTTAAATAATTTTTTTAGTTGTCAATGGACCTTTTTCTTTCTTTTTTATTGACTTATATATGGTGCTGAGAATCAAACCTAGTGCCTCACACATGCTAGGCAAATGCTCTACCATTGAGCTGCAATCCCAGCCCTAGTTTTCTTTTTTAAGAGCATGTAAACCCATTTCATGGGGTTATAGACAAAAAAGAAATCAGAAACTAGAACATAACAACATTTAAAGTGTTTACAAAATTCATGCTGTTGCAGAGTCAAATCACTTATCATTTGCAAATAAGCATACTACCGGCTTTGTCAACACAGACAACACATACTCTAATCAAAACATGCTCTTGACCTTCAGGATTTTTCAGTTTACAGAATTTTCATGTTAGTCCATCTCAAATGGTTAATTTGGTTATTCCTAATCTGATTGCACCCTGTGCTTTATGAAATGTTTGCTCATGGACATTTTTGTTTCTTTCTTTGGTGATATTCTCAATTTAGAAACTGATGATGACCTATGTTTTTAAAAGTCCCATATTGCTTATGTCTGAATCAGCGGTAGATACCTACCCCTAATCTTGTCCAGTTTTGTTTGCTCATTTCACAGGTTTTTAAATTTCCCAGTGATTACGTAGATGGGTTAGAACCATTTTTAAATACCAACTCAGCCCCACTGTGTTAAAGGTGGCATTCAAAGCCACAGCCATTTCACTTGTGATAACTAGAAGGCCTGGCTTTCATTTTTACAATTAACCACCTGCGATAAGCACTTGTGTTGACGAGGAGTCTGCCAAGATATTACAAAGCGGTGACACATCCTGTGGGCAGTCCAGCATCACTCCTGGGTGAACAATTCCCTATAAACAAAGAGTGTGGTTCTCTTAAGGAATCAACATTTATTTCAATCTTCTGGGGAATTTTTCTTTATCTCTACTACAAAATATGTAATAGCATATTTTCAGTAACCTGTTTTCTCTTTTGTGTTATTTATGTTTTAACATAGAATAAGATACTAATAAAACACTAAAGCCATTTCATAATTTTTTTTCATAATTACTTTTAAAGTTGAGAAACAGTGGTATTTGTCCTTGTTTCTCATTAGAAAATTTCTTTTTGGAGGAGGTAATATGTAATGATCCTGTTTTAAAAAAAAAAAAAACCCTCTCATCTTACCCTTCATTCTGTTTCTACAGTGACTACAATCCTTCATGGTTGATGCTCACATGATATTCATTGATTTGATAACTAAAAAGGCTTCTTTTCTTTTAGAGTGGTAACATTTCTACAAATACCCCCAAAGGTATGCGAATAAGAAGACTGTTTTGTTCTTTTCCCCCCATTTCAAATGTTGTAAAACACGTTTTTCAATGAAGCTTGTTCCTAGGTTCTTCAAGGACTTCTTATTATCTAATGAGACTTTAGAAGATTATAAAAATTTATTGGTAAAAACAAATATCTTTCAATGAACTAATTTCTGTAAATTTAACAGATTAATTAAACTTTTGGACAATTTCTCACTTAATCTCAAAATGATGTATTGTCATATAGAGAAGAAGCCTTAAAACAAATTATTGCTTGTCTTGCTGATGAAGCCCAAATTTAATCTTGAACTCATTGGAAACAGTCTATTCTCAGGGTGTATTTGTCTGTGTTTGGGATAAAAGCATTTCCTTGAACTGATTGCTTATATTTCATAGACTTTATTGGTTTTCTCTAAGATTCCCTAGATCTTTTATAGTATTTTATCCACATTTTAACCTTTTTTACATACTTTGAATCTATAGCCATGCTATTTTTTTGTCTTATGTCTTTGACTTAGCTTCTTTTCCTTTTTGATTCTTGATCACTTAAATTAACTTTCATTTTCCATCATTTATTTTAAAAAGTTCAAAAAATTGCAAGATCATGGCCTACCTATTTATATCTAGAGGGAACCAATCATGGCACTTTAATTTCATGGTAGTGAATGTGTGAAGCTTTGAAAAGAATAACAGTTGTACAATAGAGGACTCTAAAAATGTTTTTGAGTTGTTGGACCAATGGTAATTTTATTGTTCAAATGCAAAAATGAAATTTGAGAAACTTTAAATTGACCTTGTGCTTATCTACACCTCTTGTTTTCCTGGGCATTTCCAGAGGTGTGGGAACAAAGTACCTTGGTTTTTAAGAAAATGTCTGAGAAGTGACAGGGTAAAAGCAATATTAGATGGTGCTTAAGAACATGGAGTGTTGAGTTAACTGTCCTGGGTTTAAATTCGGGTAGTACTATTTATTAACCTTACGTCATTTACCTTCTCTTTGTCTAACGGTTTTCATATGTGAGATGGAAAACAAGCTTTCCCATGGTGCCTGTGTAGGCTGTTGTAATTAAATGAGATAATGGCTTTTAAATGTAGTATGCAGCAATCCCTCAATATGTATCCCTAATCATTAGAGTTGTTGTATTCCAATATAATTGTTCAACTTCTGCCTGGACTTGTAGGAAATTTGTGCAGGACTCCATATTCACTTAAAGGGCACGCCAATAAATCCACCCTCGGGACTCAACCACCTACTACATCTGAGGATTGAAGTTTGGTTCTTATGCAATTCCAAGGCCCTCAGGTAAACAGTATTTCCCCCTGTAGTTGCTCTAAAGAGAATGTAGTTTAGAACTCATAAGGCCATAAGCATCCTTGACATAGGACTAGGTTTCTCTCTATGAGAGTAAACATACCAACTTGATATTCTTATTATCTGAATAAATCAAAGTAGCTGTTTTCCTACAGAAAGAAGAAAACATTTTTTCAGAGTGAAGTGAAAAATGTACTACTCTCTGCTTCTTCCCACAACATCCATAAATATGCTGAGGGAGTTTATTTTGCCAGATGGTTTTGAGACTCTGCTGAAACAAGAGATGCCCTCATTTTTATATTTCCCTCAAATTCTGCCACAAACCACACTTGGGAGGAAGGAAAAAAAAAAAGTCACCGTGTAAGCATGGTTACCTTTGACTGCTGAGGAAGTTGAGACACCCAATAAATGATGACTCAGCATTTCAGGCCTATAAAAGTAAATGTTCTCGCCCGTGGAAAGGCAGCAGCCTCCAGGCACAGCCATTCAAGATGCACGCAGGTGTCCTGGCTGCCTTCCTCCTCTTGAGCTGGACTCACTGTCGGGCCCTGCCCCTCCCTAGTGGTGATGATGATGAAGACTTGTCTGAGGAAGATCTCCAGTTTGCAGAGGTAGAGTATCTTACCAATCCTGATGATGTGGTACAGCTCTTAAATTCCTTCCCCTTTTAAAACAGCTCATTTTGGTCTTTTTCAGCACTACCTGAAATCTTATTACCATCCTTTAAATCTTGCTGGAATCTTGAAGAAGACTGCAGCAAGCTCCATGGTGGACAGGCTCCGAGAAATGCAGTCTTTCTTCGGCTTAGAGGTGACTGGCAAACTTGATGACAGCACCTTAGATATCATGAAAAAACCAAGATGCGGGGTCCCTGATGTGGGTGAATACAATGTTTTCCCTCGAACTCTCAAATGGTCCAAGACAAATTTAACCTACAGGTAAATCACAGATTACATTTCCTTAATATTTGCTAGTTTTTTCTTCTGGTAGTAAATGTCTAATATTAAATTGACCCTAAATATTTAATTGGAAGTTAAGTAAGTCTAGAAATGTCTTTAAGACTGCTGCCGAGAATGTCTCATAACATCAACTATTATAATGCTATAATCCAACATTACTTTTTAGTGGATATCTCAAAGTAAATCTTTTATAAATGAAACCAAAATAAAAGTAAAAATACATTCAAGAAAACTTGCAAAAATAGGACATCAGTCATATTTATTACCATAGAGCTAAAGATAGAAGCTTCCACTATTTTTAGAAGCTTTACAGAGATATTTTATTTAATTTGGCTATATCGGCATAATTCCAAACTTTTAGCATGCAAAATAAGTTATATTATCTGTTTTAATACTTGAAGAAGCCACATGGTCAAATATATGGAGATGCTCAAATATCTTATTGAATTCTTGACTTTTTATCCTTGGATATCACCATAACTAATAAATTTTACTTCTAGTAGAACTTAAAAAAAATTGCATTTTAGTTGAAAAGCAATGTTCCAAGAAAGTGTATTGTAAAATAACTCTGATCTTCCAAAATTTAACTGAAACTTTCTCTGTTGAATAGAATTGTGAATTATACCCCAGACATGACTCATTCTGAAGTGGAGAAGGCATTTAAAAAAGCTTTCAAAGTGTGGTCTGATGTGACACCTTTGAATTTTACCAGACTCCATGATGGTACTGCAGATATCATGATCTCTTTTGGAACTAAAGGTAATGAGGCAGAATCATTTCTAAAATGTTTTTATATTCTAATCCTTAACTGGTTCCATTTTTTACTCCTTCTTCTAGTCATTCATTAAGTTTATAGCATTCAACAGAAGTTGAGCAAGCCCCAGTGCCAGGTGCTACTGGGTATGCTCAGATTCTGATTCTCCCTTTTGTTTGTAGAGCATGGAGATTTCTACCCATTTGATGGACCCTCTGGTCTGCTGGCTCATGCTTTTCCTCCTGGACCAAACTATGGAGGGGATGCCCATTTTGATGATGATGAAGACTGGACCAGCAGTTCTAAAGGTAATTTTTTTTTTATACAGATGAGTTCATGGATTATTAGGTTACACAGTGAACCCATTTCAACAAAGCATAACATAAATTGTATTAGCATTTGATTACATTTTCTAAAAACATAAAGTTAATCTCACTCTTGTTAGTGTCTCTATAAGTGACATTTCTACAAATAAATTTTGAACAAAAAAGTGGATAAAATGTATTAATTTATCATCCTGATTTGAGGGATATTAACTTTGAAGTCTGACAAAAATGTCTTCTCTGTCAGCAAAGGAATTGTTATTGTGGGTTCCCATTTTTGCATGTTGAAGAAGTATAGTTTACATAAATTTATATCTAAAAGTCATTAGGATTGAATCTATGGGTCATAACGAAATTGGGTGGGAATTGAAATAGATTTTTCTTTTGTAGAAATAGTAATGGCATGAGTTCAGTCAACTTTCTATTCCTTGTTGCATGAGTTACTTGCTTCAGATTTGCCTACCGCATTCACTTTATAAACACTGCTTTGAAAAATCAAGATAATGTCCTTAAATAGCATGAGACAGATAAGATGAAGGTTGTATTTACAAGATAAAATGAAACTGAATGTAGAATGCATTCATTGAGTAGCTGAATCTTCAAGGCTCAAATTATAATGCTAATTTAGGAAGAAAAATCATAGATTCTTCTAAAGAGAGTTTAATTTTGGAAGTGGGTAGATTCTAATTTAGGACAACTAGAGGCAGTCTTTATAGACAGCTGGTTTTTATTTTTCATTGAAATATAAAGAACTATTTTTCCCAAGAGTAAAACTGAGCCTTAAATGATCAGTGTCTCAACTCCAGACCCTCTGATCTGCCTCTGAAGGAAAGGGTGAAAATTTACATATTCATGATTTGAGTATTTCATAGATGAGAATGATCTTAGGAAGAAAGAACAGGACCAAGTAGTTTTAAGATAGAGACACAGTAAGCCCCAGATTTAGATTCCTATATAAGTTCTGGATTTGAAATATATTTAACTGAAATAAATGAAAACTTCTACCAAAAAAATCTGGAATAAGTTTTCAGCTGAAGGCCAAGAAAGGTATGCATTAAGCAGCCACTTTAGTGAAGAATTACTTATTTAGATCATGTGACCTCTGATTGCTTCATAATGTACAGAATTTACTAAGTTAATTCAGTCTCTTCATGTAAAGGCTATGATCACAGGGTATTTAAGGTAGAAAGAACTGAGACCACCGGTTCCAGCTTTCATGTATTTTAAGCAGAAGTAAATATCCCTAATTGCCTTACATATCTTATTTTTCTTTTAATGTTTTATTATTCTTTTTCTCCCCCACCTAAAGTAGCAGTATTAGGAAGCTAAAAATTGATGAAAAGAATGTCTAGAGGAAACCACGTAAATACAGTGACATAGTCATATTCTAGAGTACAGGAGAAATGCCCAATCATGCCCAGTTTCTGTTATTCTAAACTCTAGAGTCTAGAAAAATTCTGGAAAGAATCATTTAGTTGGAATTTGTTCCCAAGTGAATACCCAGAAACCCTAGTCGATGTGTTCTCTATACTTGGTCATTATATTTTGGATGCTGCTTCCTGTTTGGATGTTATCTCAGACTGTATATTAGCTAGGCAAGGCCCTATATGATTTCCCTACTGCTAATTTAAGGTCATCTCTGTCTACTTTCCTTGCCTGGCCTGAGAATGCAAATAGCAAATCAGGATTCCTACTGTCTTCATAGTAAATCCTTATTGACTAATAATTATATGAGAGCAATCTGTTGATATTGCTGTAGTTAGTTGATTAATGATGTAGGCAAAGGCAATTATAATCAAAGAGAACCATAAATTAGTAATAAAGATTATATCAATACTTAGAATTTTCCTTCAAGTCACTGAATATTAATTTTTAAAAGTGAATAAGATAATGAAGAAAGAGAAAAGTAAGATGGAGAAAATATTTATTTCATTAACTGGAATACCTTGTTTTCTCATTGTTTCTTTGTTTTCTTACAGGCTACAACTTGTTTCTCGTAGCTGCCCATGAGTTTGGTCACTCCTTAGGTCTTGATCACTCCAAGGACCCAGGAGCACTAATGTTTCCTGTCTACACCTACACTGGAAAAAACCATTTCATGCTTCCCGATGATGATGTACAAGGAATCCAGGCTCTCTATGGTGAGTTAATTTATCAGCTATAAAAACAGAATCAAATGAGTTATAAAATTAGTTACATAAGTAGAACAGATGCATGCATTTTCTTTCTAAATTGTTTATGGAGAAAATATTTCATTCTCTGAAGTTATTTTTTTTTTGCAGAATATAACTCCTGTGCTTGTATTTTATACATTGTCAGGCACACTAGACACTCTCAAAATACCTCTATCACAAGAAAGGAAAATATTTTATTCCCCCCTGAACCAATGAAGCAAATAAGCCCCTTAGAATTGAGTATACCTCTGGGAACAATTGATGGTGAAAATAGCTTTTATAAATTCTTGGTATTCTTCCAACTAGTCTAATTGCCATAGTAGAAATTACTCGTGTGACCTTCAGTTGTTTTTAACCAACAACTATGGTGATGGTGAAAAAATTCCTCCTTTTTTTTTCCTTCCAATTTTTCAATACTATTTACAAAACATTTAAATCTCAACCGAAACATTTATTTATATATTACTTGCCATAAATAGAATGAAAGCCACCATGCAGTCATGAATGTAAACATATCTGGAGCAAAGAGCTCAGAAAACTTGCTCATGCCTCCTCGACCCTTAATTCCCCCCTCCTGGATTTAAATTTACTATCCTAGCTAGTGTAAGTGAAGGCAAGAACTTGAAAGTGGCCCATGAAATTTTCCATTTTATTTTGCAATTCTTATTTCTACTATATTGTGACTAAAGGACTGGTAATAAAACTAGATAAAAAGCAGCGTAGGGTTACTGTTATGCAATGCTGTGTGAGATGGTAGAAGAGTTATAAACATGTGGCAAATCACATCAGAGTGGCTGAAGGCTGGCTTGTCGCTGAGATGCAATGCACTGTGGCAAACTGGTAAAGCAACAGTAGCTGATACTGACAGTTGATAAAATAGTCAGTAGAAGGAGCCTTAATGAGGGCTACCATAGACATGGTGTGCCATCAGAAATGGCTTTAAGAGAAATATGTTTCTTAAGAACAGTTTGTCAATTGATGACACAAAGTATGGGGGAATTTTTCTCAGTCTTTTGCTTTTTTCCCATTTCTATCTTCAACCCCAAGAAATCTAATTTATAGTTTAGCAAAATCTGAAGGGTTGTTGAAGGGTAGTCCCCCTGCAAGACCTTGGTAACCCTGGAGGGAAGTAGGATTACCATTATGTAGGAGCTTCAGGATTTACTGCCCTCCTTGGGGGGACCCACTTTTAGCTCTCCATAAGCAGGATCAGCCTGTTGTTCTGTGACTCAGGTCACCAGGAAGGGCCATACTCAGTAACTTCTCCCATTCATTTCACAACTGCAGGTCCAGGAGATGAAGATCCTAATCCTAAACATCCCAAAACACCAGACAAATGTGACCCCTCCTTATCCCTTGATGCCATTACCAGTCTCCGAGGAGAAACAATGATCTTTAAAGACAGGTACTCTTGAGTTTCTTTCACCAAATCTGCATGAGACAAACACTTGCATGGCCATATCTGCAAATTGCTAAAACATCCAGTCAAACTCCCAGAGTTTAACAGGGAAAAGAATAGACTTTGGGGCAGTTTATTTACATGTTGCAGATCCAGTAAATGGCTGATGAATAGACACTTCCTTTACAATGTAAAATCTTAGCGTTGAACAGCTTCTTTTACATCTTTGGTTATCTTTCTAATAAAGATAACAAAGTAAAATTAGTAATTCAATTTATTTGAAAAACAGAGAATAATTACTGAATTAGTAAAATGTTACTCATAAATGTCCATAAGTATTCCTTTCGGTATGGAAAGACTTTGATTCTGGATACCTATGCTGGAATTTGAAAGGAGAAATGCTTTACAACCTAAAATTATAGGTATGAAAAGTGAAATATCAATTTTCAATTTCTAGATTGTTCTATGATGCTCATTTGTTTATTTGTTCATTCATTCATTAACTGCCCCCTCATTTTTTCACATTATCAGTTTCCCCAGGCCCTGAGATCATGGAAGACATATCTTGTATATTCATGTTTTTTTTCTAGAGCCCAACACAGTGCCTGGAACATTGCTTACCACTTGCAAGATACACAAAACTGAAAAAAAGCATGGTGTCAACCCACAGAGGACTTAGAGCTTCCACTAAAATTCTGTGACATTTTAAACTTGAATACCTTAGGCTAGCATTAGGATAATCAAGACTCATAACTATACTTAAAGCAATGTGGAACTTTTTTTCCTTCACAGGTGCTAGGGTGTGGTTGTATTAATCGTGTTGATGTGGAGAGAGGTGGCTAGCAGGATAATAGACATATTGCACTTAAAATATGATAGAAAATTATGTCTTTCTATTCTTGTGTTAGATTCTTCTGGCGCCTGCACCCTCAGCAGGTTGATGCAGAGCTGTTTTTGACAAAATCATTTTGGCCAGAACTTCCCAATCGTATCGATGCTGCATATGAGCATACTTCTCACGACCTTATATTCATCTTTCGAGGTAAGCCATAGAAGGTGAGGTCTCTCACATGACCAGGGAAGACAGTGACTTGAGACTTAGTAAAAGGATCACTACCAAAAATATATGTTAATTAAGAATCAGATGAAAACCAAAAAGCACCCAAAACCATTCTACCAAATATACCTAAATGTGGTATAAAAAGTCCTACATTATTAGTTATCATATCTATTTGCTTCAGATCAATCATTTCATTTTCTTTTCTCTTAAAAATTGCTTATTGGGGGCTCAAGGGGTAGCTCAGTGGTAGATCTCTTGCCTAGCACACCTGAGACCCTGGCTTCCGTCACCAGCACTGGAAAAACAAAAAACAAAAAACAACAGCAACAACAAAAACTCTATCTGTATCTATATATTGCTTACTGAAAAACCATAATAACATTGTACATTTTGAAAAAGTGAAAAACTGTTAACCATAATTTCCCTTTCTGTAAACAAATTTATTTTATTATTTTCTCACTTTTCTAGTCCTTCACCATATTTAATATATATTTTTGACATATTTAGTTTCAAGGCATAGATATGTGTTTAAATTCTACTTATTCTTTGATAAAAAAATCATGAAAATTTTTCCAAATTGCTATTCTGTCTTCATGACCATAATTTAATGCTATGTTTATCTAACATTCTATTCACATTATTTTTATTATTTGACTACTATAATTAATGTCACAATGAAGTTATTTTTTAGAGAAAGAAATAACTTTCTGATATAAAATGTGTTTTCAATTTACTATTGTGCTGTATGTTCATACAAAAATTTTAATGTATTTTCTACCCATCTCCAAACAATATTCAGAGATAAACTGCCAAATTAATTGTGATATCTGGCTATATTCAGAACTAGGGAATTAGGGTCTTAAACAGTAATTTGTATTGGAAGAATGCTTATATCTCTAAGTTTCATAAACACTGTGACCATGAACACTGAATATTTTATTTCTGAAATATGGTCTTTCTTTAAATAAATGTCTACATATGTGAGTCCTAGTAGATTCTCTTTACACTAAAACTGTCCTTTCACTTCTTCTAGGTAGAAAATTTTGGGCTCTGAATGGTTATGATATTCTGGAAGGCTATCCAAAAAAAATATCTGAACTGGGTTTTCCAAAAGAGGTTAAGAAGATAAGTGCTGCTGTTCATTTTGAGGACACAGGCAAGACCCTCTTCTTCTCCGGAAACCAGGTCTGGAGGTATGACAGCAATATGCACCGACCCATCTTGTGTAACAGGGGCAAAGCAAGCCTCAAATATCTGTCACTACTCTAAATTATTATCTCACCACATTATCTTAAATTTCATACCAGTCATTCATTTCTGTTCCATGTCAGCTCCTGCAAGAAGCTCTAGACATGTATTTAAAAATCTCAGTCTCTCTTAAATACACACACTCTACCACCTCTTCTCACCCATTCTTTTCTTAGCCATTTGTTGTGCCTCAAGCATGGCAAAACCATCACTTTCACTTTGGTACCTTCATTCTTTTTAATCTTTTACCTGGACTCTCTTTCTTGTCACCCTCTCCTAATTTACATGTGGCTCCCTTTTTGAGGGTTAGAGAGGACAGCAGAATGGGTACAGGTAATGATTAGTTGAGATGAGGCTCCATGTTTCCAGAGTCAGCTGATCCACTGGAGAGGGTAATCAGTAAGCTAATAGTTTGTAAAGTCAAATTTTCTGAAGGGAAATGGAACTGGAATATTTAAAACATATGTAGAGGTTCAGGCAGCACTGAACAACATTTAGAAGCCCAGATCCATTTCTAAAATTGGGAATGATAATATATCAAGAAACTCTACACTTGAAATGTTTAGAATGGATGCTTTTTTCTATTTCTACATATACACGGGCACACACACATGCACAACTATACACATACACACATGTCCCTGTATGTATCATCTTTCGTTTTGAATTCTTTATTTCTGATAATGAAATTTGTAACTCTCTAAAAATTACTGACAGCTTCTATCTGGTACTTCTTTCCATTTCCTACACTGGAAGAACTCTAGGGTTCAGTCAGGATGAATTGCTTACTGCATCTCAAATACACTGGGCTTTTATATCCCTCTCAAGTTCTTTTATACAATTTTCTTGCCTGCATCTCTCTCTCTTAAAATTCTATCTATTTAAAATATTATTTCATCTACAGAATTCTTGAGCACCCCATTCAAAGGTTCTCTCACCTTTTCCTGTACACTCAACATTTTATGTTTACTCTCTTGTGGTGCTTAACTTACCACAATGCCTGGTGTTAAGCTGGGGACCAGCTTAGAGGCAGAGCATTGCTTCGCATGACACAGCCCTGGGTTCCATCCCCAGTAACACACATGACACACACACACACACACACACACACACACACACACACACACACACAAGAGCCTGGTGTTATAATTATGTGTATATATCATATGTCTAAGCTTTCTTGATGGGTCAGGATTCTTACCTTTTACCTATTGGAATATACTTCAAGGATATTAAAAGCTCTCAACAGTAACAACAGTACCTTAAGGAATCCTGTTTTTCTAGGTTAATTTCAGAATGTATTCAGTTGGCCATGGTGTGGTGGTGACAGGGAAGAAAAAATATAGAATAAGCAGTTATGCACGAGGAAACCTACTCTCTCCTTTCAAACTTTACTATCATGTGCCTTTACAAATTTTAGTGCTGAATTTAAACCTTAAATATTTTTGTATCCATTACTGTACTTAGCAAGTTATCTTACACATAGTGGAAGATCAATAGATAATTGTTCAATGCATAAAATATATTTATTTCATTCTAAGAACATCATCCTAATGACATACTTTTATAACAGGTACAAAATCTGTAAAGTAGAAATGAGCTTGTAATTGTCCTTACAAAGATGGCCTTTAAGCGAGTCGCTAACAACTCAGTGAGACCCTGTCTCTACATAAAACACAAAATAGGGCTGGGGATGTGGCTCAGTGGTCGAGTGCCCCTGAGTTCAATCTCCAGTACCAAAAAAAAGAGAGATGCCCTTTCAAAAGATCAACAAATGCTCATCAAGCATTCATTACTAATTAAAAAAACCTATCAGATATTTTAAAACTTGCCAGTTTTGAAAGGTACCATTGAATCCATTGTATTATTCCTCAAGTTGTTTTGTTTTGTTTTGTTTTGAGCTGGGTTCTCCCTATGTTGCCCAGGCTAACCTTGAACTTGAGATCCTCCTGCTTCAGTCTCCCAAGTAGCTGGCATTGCAGGTGTACGCCACTACACCGGGCTTAAAGTCATTTTCAAGAACTAGAATTTACTTAGGAATTTCTTTTTCTTATTAAATAGATATGATGGTACCAATCATATCATGGACAAAGACTATCCCAGACTGATAGAAGAGGAGTTCCCGGGAATTGGCAATCAAGTAGATGCTGTATACGAGAAAAATGGTAATTATTACATTGTATTAAACTTCAACAAGGGCTTCTGCAGCTCCTTAAAATTCCTTCCTATACAAAGAGTGTTAATAAAGGACTTAGATGTGCTAATAAATGTATGGCAGTTAAGGCATTAATTATTCTTGAGTGACTACTTAGCAAACAAAAACATAACTTGCTTAGGAAAAAATGAAAATTTTAATTATTGCTAATTCTATGAATAAGTCATGCCAAACCCTATATATTACCTTAAATTATATGTAAAAATGCCAGGATGGAAAGAGTGTTACCAGAATTCAAACTAGGAATGGAGTGGGGGTAATTTATATATAAAGATTCATAATTATCAATAACTTATATGACTTTTTGCTTTAATTATGAAAGGAAGTATTGTCCCTATCTTACAATAAATAAATAATATCAGTATTTCTAGCATCAAAACTGGAATTCATGGCAAGACAATGAATTCTAGGTGGTAATTTAGAAGATCTGAGGACATTTGTCCCTTTTCTTTCAAAATTATAAGCAAGATATTAAAACATTAGTAGGATTTCAAAAGATAAAAATAGCAATGTTAAAAATAATTTAAATCTAACAGATTGGATATTTAAGATTAGCTTTAGTAAAACATTATTATTTCCAAACTCTGAAGTTTTCCTTATGGTCTTTTTCTTGCAGGTTATATTTATTTTTTCAATGGACCCATACAGTTCGAATATAGCATCTGGAGTAACCGTATTATTCGTGTTATGCCAGCAAATTCATTACTGTGGTGTTAAGTGTCTTTAAACATTGTTATTTAAATCCTGGAGAGCATTTTGGATAGTTCTTCCAGAGGTGTGGGACAGGGGAGGACAGCTTCGTTCTGTGAACAAGCTTTAGTAAGTTATCTTTGAGCATGTTACTATCTATATGACTATGCGTGGCGGGAACCACATTGAAAACTTTAGAAGTAATGAAGTCGAGTACCTCTAAGGATCACCTGATTCCTATGTGCTCTATAGCAGCAACAGCTGATGGTATTTCCCACACCAAAAATGGGAATATGGTATGTCCCTGAGATTCTAAAGTAAATCACATATAATTATGAACCATCTTTACTAAAAAGTACAAAATTATATAAACATGACATTTTGAGGAGTATATCATAGAAATAAAGGGAAATACCAGTAATAGATTTGTAGACAACTTTCCAGAGAAATAATTTGGGTTTTACACTGAGAATATTCACATATACATGTCTCTCTTTATACAAACATGAAGAAAACATCAAAGTTACAAAAGAAAGGAGACAAAGACTAATGTGAGGACCATAGATGCAGCTTTGGATTCTGTTTAATTTTCACTTTTGGCAATGACTCAAGAACTGCTTTCTGATAAGACAAATATTCCTGTGTGTATTGATAGAAGATCAAGAAAGAAGGTCTCTCTTTTTATTAAAAATGTTGGGTCTTTGCAAAGTCACAAAGTAAAAAATTAAAATTGTTACCAAATTAATTTAGATGACGGCCTTACCTTTCCATAAATCATTTGATTATTTAAGACCCAAAGTCATATTTCAATCATATTTTAACTAATGACTTTAATTGTTCAGTTTACATTAATATATAGGCTGTTTTCTAAAGACTTAAATAGCAAGGAATAAAATATATCTTACAAATTGGAAGTATATATGTTAAAACAGAGACATCCAAAATAAAGAAAATAGTATACTAGACTGTGATCCTCTTGAGATATAGGACTGTGTCATTTTTCTCTGCTTTTTTTTCAATTCCCCAGCTCTTGGTAGGGCACTGGGCACTTGCTGAATATGTGAGTGGCCCCCAAAGGAAGAATTATTGTGCTGAGAGATCTTAATCATAAAAACTCAGGCAAAAAAAAATGAAGTATATATTTGCACAATGTATTAGAATGTGTTAATGTTTCTAATAAAAAGATATTTTCAACAGACATTTTTATATGACATGTTTTATTTTTAGGTATAATTTTAAGCTTTCCTCATAAAATAATTTATTACCAATATTTCTTGATGAATGCAGTTTACTCTCCCTGACCCCCTAGACTAAACTCAGAATTTAGAATTAATTGTACTAGGCTATGTCAACAAAAATTCCAATAGAGTTTGGTCAGCATAGTGCTGCTGAGACCCTTCCTTCTGGGCCAGCTTCCCTAGATGAAGCACACAAACTCCTCAACATCCTCCCCACTGACAGTATTTGGCAACTAAGTGAGAAGAGCTGGAGTCAAGGAAGATTGAGTTTTACTCCTCACTGTGACTTGAAATCTGCTGTGTGACTTTATGCAGGTTATTTCATCTCCGTGGACCTTACCTTTCTTATATGTAAAAGGAGAGGACTGAAAGCTGTGGTGAATTTGGGGAAATATAGGGAGGCAGGACACTCTGACAAGGCAGGCAAGAGAACCCAGAGTCCCCTTTGGAAGTTCAAGTCCCTTCTGTTTTCCTGTTTTGCCCATCTGCCAACATTTAATACATGTCTGTTAAATGTCATTCACTAGCAAAAAAAAAAAAAAAAAAAAACCCTCAATCTGTACTCCCTGAAAAGCTTATACATTCCTGTGGAGACAAAACTACAAGATGACAAATTCAGTAAGTCGAGGGCTCTATTAGGGGAGCAGTGAGCACTCACTAAGGGAACATAGTGTATTGCTGACTTCTTGTTTTTGGTGTACATCAAAAATAATCTGCATACTTTTCATCTTCCTTGACAATGTAACAGAATTCCTGATTCTTCTTTTGCTATTAGGGTATAACATAGTCTGTCCATCCATCCAACCATTCATCCCTCAGTCCATTAACAAAAATCAATTGGAGGGCTGGGGATATACCTCAAGGATAGAATTCCTGCCTAGCATGCCCGAGGTGCTATATTCAATACTCAGTAGCACCAAAAAAAAAAAAAAAAAAGTTTGGAAGCTGGGCAGAGTGTTGCAAAGGGCTGGAGATGTAGCTCGGTGGTAAAGTTCCCCTGTGTTCAATCCCCAGTACCTTGCCCCTTTTCCCCACCCCCAAAAAATCAACTGGACACCTGTCCACCTGTCCTGTGCCAAAAATTTAAGTAGAAGTTGAGGAAATAGTGAAGAACAAAACCTCCTTACTTTCTTGGAACTCAGTGTAGTTGGAAACACAAACATTAATGAAAGAAGTATGTATTTAAACTGTGGTAGATGCCAAAAAGAATAGAAACATGGTTTTCGGAGAGCCTCTAACAAGAGGGACTTCATTGTGTTTATGGGGAGTGGGGATTGAGGGCACAGGAGGTGGTTCAGGAAAGGTTTTGTACAGAAGAGTTTCCTGAGCTAATGTCAAAAGTGAGAAGTAACGGGGCCAATGAAGGGAATCAGCAAAAGGCCTCAGGGCCCAGTGCTCCAGACTGGAATGGATTTCTTGGGCCCTGGTGGGGAATTATAGGGATGCTTCACGATGATTTTGGTGGAGTGTGAATTGGTAAATTATAGCAAGAAAGCGCCTGCTACAACCATGTTTATCCTATCCTTCAAGTCAGTCACAATGCCAAAAATAAATCAATGGATCCCTTTCTGACAAATAAAGGGACAAAAACACATTGATTTTAAAGCTTGTAAGTTAAAACAAAAATAGCATGGGTCCTTCTAGGCAGGGGTGTTTAAGTCTAGTTCCTGATAATTGAGTCAGTTGGTAGAAACATTAACTATTTTTGAGTGTATGGCTCTGAAACATGGTGGGCCCCTGTCTCTGCAAGAGTGTCAGGGAGGTCCTTCCCTGGTAAAAACTATTCTCTTGATCTAGAGCCCAGTGAATTTTCCTGGTGTTGTAAAAGCTGCTCACTGTCTTTGGCCCTAGTCATAGGCAGATAAACGTACCTCTCAGGGAAAGTCAAGGTGAGTGATTTCCAGCTCCCCTCTGCACAGGAAAGGCTCCTTCAGCAAAGTACTTCTCAAAGTGTGTTCTGAAGGCCAGTGCATCAGCATCACCTAGGCACTTATCAGAGATGGACATTCTGTGTCATCCCAGAACTGCTAGATGAAGAACTCTGGTTTGGAACCAAGCAATCTATGTTTTAGAAAGTCTTGTAGGTCCCTCAGGTCCCACAGTCCCTCAGGAACTGTCAAGGAAAGTGCTCCTTGCTACATGTTTTTGAGAGAGATTATACAGCTATTACTGGGACCAAAGCTTCTTATCAAGAGCATGGGAACCCTGTGTTCTACACTCCTTCTAGAAGACTCATGGTGCATGCTAGCATATATGCATGTAATCCTAAAGCAGAGAAACTGCTTATCTCTGAAGAGCAAGGTTTCCCAGACACATTGAACATGGAGTATCATTTACTTTCTATACTAGCATTCTCCAAAGGAACAAAACCAATTGTTTATATATATGTATATATAATATATTATTATAAATATATTATATGTATATTTACATATACATATAAAATTTATAAGAAGGGATTTATTATGTTGACTCACATGCTCAGAGGCTGAATAGTCCCACAGTGGCTATCTGCAGGCTGGACAGTTGGAGAAATCAGTAGCTCAGTCCAAGAAGCTGGGAGCCTCAGATGAAGAGGGACAAATGATGCAGCCCCAGTGCAAGCAAATCTGGAGAGTTGCTGATGCAAGCCCACATTAAAAGGGTGAGGATTCTGGAGTCCAGTGTTTGTGGATGATGGCAGCAGAAGAAACACACACCCTCAAGAAAGTCGATAATATGTGCATATGCAGCTTCCCCTTCTTCCCCTTGTTGTTCCACCCAGGGCCCCCTGTCTATTGGATGATGCTGCCCACTTTTAGGGCCCCTTTTCCCTACTCAGTTTGCTGACCCACATACCAATCATCTCTGGAGACACTCTTACAGACACACTTTGCAGTGTGCTTTATCAATTTTCCAGGTGTGTCTCAATCCAGTCAAGTTGACAACCAAGATTTATCACTGTACTTTATTTTTCTCTTATTTTAGAAAGATATTTAATTTGATTTCAGAAAATTTTTCCTTATTTGCTTTATCATTTGCTGTCACTCTTATCATAGGTATCCCCATGATAAAGAGGGATATGGATACAGATATAGATATAAATATATATAGTCAGAATACTTTCTTGACTCTCAGTCTCAATTCCAAATTCTCAATATGACTGAAGTAAAAAAAATGATCAGTATCTATTTGGAGTTTACCACTGGGGGCTGTTGTGGTTTTTAAAGAGAGCACCTTGTAAATTGAGCAGAATATCCTAATAATATCTTCTGTGAAATAACCAACAGGTAAAAAACAGAAAGCCTGCTCTCAAAGATGTTCTTGAATGGAGTGAGAAGGCCAAGGGAACATTTTATGAGACATGATACTATATCCTCAGAGCTAATATACTGGGCAAATGTGCTATACTCAAATTGAATAAAACTAACAATGTCATCTTCATCAGCTAATGAGAGTTAAAAGTTTGAAGTGCTCTTCAATGTTTAACAATAGCTGTAATGTATTTGAAATAGAGAGAAACTGACAAGATCTTATACTGGTAGAACAAATTTTGCCCTTGGACTTTTGCCCTGGAGAACTTCCATAATAAATTTAAAATATTGTCCTGTAACTCCTTATCCTCACTCTAGAATAAAAACACCGAAATGTATATAATAGACTTTGTAGAAAGATAGCTACATACAAGGCTACCAAATTTAAGCCCTGGTCACAGAAGTTATCATGAGTTTAAGGATTTGCCAGGAAGCTGTGGAATTATGATAGTTCCACTAGGTGGCACCAGCAACACCTTGTTTTCTTTTCTCTTTCTCTCACTTCTTTCTTTCCTTTCTTTCTTTTTTTTACACAACATCATCTTTACATTATTATTGCCAAAAAATATTTTACAGGTGGAATTTCCCTAATCTCGAAATATGAGGTCCACAATACCCCAAAATCTGAAACATGATACCACAAATAGAAAATTCTATCCCTATTGGCTGGTATGTTTCTGGAAGGAGGAATCGCCTCCCCCAGTGTCACTGAGCAACACCTTTCTTAAATTATGAAATCGTTAATTTTAATTAAGTAACAGAACTAAGGCTTTGTTCTTTAATGTTGGAATGAGGAACTTGGTCAAATCACTGATTATGTAATTCTTGACTTTATGTCATTGACTTTCAAAAAGATTTAACAGCCATTATGAACTCAAGAATATAAGATTTTAGTCATGTATGTGTCCCTGTCACTTATCACAAGGAAGTAAGAGTCAGGGTGGCATGTCAGGCCAAGCTACAAAGATCTGCAGTATGCATGTCTTGTTGTTGGGACTTGTGAGCCATAATGGGCCTCTGGGTAACAGACTCCAATGTGAACCACAAAACACACAAAGTATACAAAAATATGGCATCAGCTCCCCAGCACTGTTCCAACAGCCAGAGGGAAGAAAATCCAAATTACCAGGCATGATAAATCTTGTTTTCTAAGTGAAAAAGTGAATAGTCATTTATTACCTGGGGACAATGTCAGATTTAGAGGAAAAGGATGTTTAAGGTTTCCAAAGTTTCTTTCTCACATGACTCTAGTTTTCTAATTTTTTTTTTGGACTTCACAGCTGCCTGATGTGTGTGAAATGCTAATTTAGGTTTGCTTGGTTGGGTTGGTTAGACCTCCTTGCTTACTCAGACTGACCTGCAGCTGACAATGACCTCTGAAAAATCAAAATGTAATAAGTTTATAGCAATGGCACAGCCATTTTTGTATTAATCATGATATCTTACTTGATCTAAATTGTCAAAACTAGGCCTTAAAATTACTCTTTGAAGAGGGAAATTTCTTTTCTATATAGGAATACCTGAAAAGGTCAAATTTCATTGCACAAATGCTATTTCTTTCAATCACACATATTTATTAAAAATTTATAATCACCCCAGAATTAATCATTCAATAATGTTACCACATATCAATTGGGCAAGGAACAATTATGAGTATTCAACATCCAGAGAACTCTAAATCTCAAGTCTTGGTTGTAGTGGGATTGGACCCATGGATTCAAATCCACCTGTTACCTTGCAGTCCTTTACAGGAGATGGTATTGCTATTCCCACTTTCATAGCTTTGTGCTGCATGAAAGGACATTGATAAAGCCTCCTTATCTGTGTCTCCAGTTTTTTCATCAAAAAGATTTAAAATTAGCAATTAAAAAGATATATAGGCTTTTTTGGCTTGTCTTCTAAGCATTCGTTTTCTTTACACCTGTCTTTCCTTTAGTAGACCAGGCACTAAAAGATAGTACAGTCCAGGTCATGAGCAAAGCAGTTCATCTGACACTTTAAATTCTATCTGAAAGGAGTTTTGCTTTCCATGGTTTAAGGCATGGCCTTTCTGAGTGTTGTACTTCAGCCAGCCTGTACCTCAGTTCAGTGAGTGCCCAGTGTGTTTTGGTTTTGTTTCCCAAACAATGCAAGGACATAGGAGGTCCCTGAGCTATTAATTATCTCTAAGAACATATGACACATAGTGTCAGCTGGTGCTGGTTCAGTTTCTTAGCAAATGGGTTGGAATCATTTTGAGCTGAACAGAGGTCTGAGAGACATCACCAGCTCTGCCTCCAGCCACGCCAACTTTTCTTCATCTACTTATCCTGCCTTATCCTACATGAGATCTTTCCTAAGAAATTGTATTCCATTTCACAGGAAACATCTAAATTGCTTTATGGTTCGGATAACAGAAAGATAAATCAAAGGCCAAGGAAGTGGGGTAATGAGGAACTGAGATGCCAGGAAATATTTTGCAGTAGTGGTAATGGAAGTAAAGTATGTGGTAACATAAATTACCAAGACATTATGTGGGATTAAGTGGAAGGGGAATTAAGAGCTTAGAGCTGTTTTACTAGAGCTGCATTCTATACTCTGCTTAGTGTTTACATTTGAGTTCAAAACATTTCCTGAGGTCTTCAATGTGGTAGATTTAGGGACTAGGAAGATAGGGCAAAATTGTGTCTTCTATATTTACATGAGATAAAAACAGAGGGACAGATTGGACCATTTGATTTCAGTGCCTTTATCTTACAAATAAGAAACTGAGGCTAAAGAAGAGCAAATGAGTTCTCCGAGATCATCCAATAATGTCGGAGATTGGACCACAGAATCACCACACTTTTCTCCTCTGGCTTGTTAATTCCCCTACTGTTTTCCATGGGACAGAACCCTCTGTGTTCAGACCTCTATTATTGACTAGGGGGAATGAAATACACTTAATTCTACTTCTATAAGGGTACCACTAATGTTATGGTACCCTTGACCCAGAGTCAGGAGAAGCTGAGTCTGTGCGTCTGTGTCACCTTGGGTAAAGATCTGGCCCCACAGGCTCTTGGCTTTTGCCGACCATCTCCCCTCTGCAGAGATCACTTTACCCTGACTGACCTGAGCTAGGAGAGATGGAGGGAGCTCTGGCTCAACTGTCTGGGACTCAGTGCAAGATCTTCGCCATCAGGATAACTCTGACCTTGTGCCCAGTTTTGATGTTTTGGTTTCCATGTTTTCTCCAAGACGAATCCCCATTTTTGCTGCAACTTGCTGCACTAGACCCCTCTTTTCTTCCCTAAATCCTGGTTTTTTAATACTCTGTGCCTGGTGAATACTCTTTCTTTTTTCTCAAATTTAGAGGCTGGAGTTTTTGGTGCTTGCCTTGGTCCAGAGGCTAGATCCTGCTGTTGATGGAGGGCTAGCCTCTGCCTTCAGTAAAGACATAAATACTAAGACATGCACAAAACCATTGTCAATTTTGCTCTGCCCATTCCAAACATCTTATATTTCCCTTCCCTTTCTTGCTCTCAGCCATCACATTGACTTCTTACTTCAGAGGGAAAGTAGCTGTCAACTAACCCCCACATCATTTAAGCACCAGCCCCACAGTCTCACTCTGGACAATAGCAGCACCAAAGCCAATTTCAACCCTTGCTCTTCCAGCCCTCACTGTCATCTCCTGTGACTGGACTTCCTTCACCCAAGCCTGAGCCTGTCTCTAACACTTGGGAGGTCCTTCCCAGCTCTTTCTTCCCTTGTTACTTCTGTTTTTGCCTTGCACGGCAAGGGATCTCTGACATATAGGCATGGAAACCCTGACCTGTAGGTCCCTCCACACCTGGCTTTGCCACGACTAGTTGTGCACAAATCATTGAAGGGTTACAACCTTGGGAGAATCAGCCTGGAAGAGAAGCACTCTTAGGCCTTATAAAGATGGTAGAATATCAGGGACTCATGGTCTAGAGTGGCCCTGTCAATAGAAGCATAACACACATCAGACATGTAATTTTAAATTTTCTAGTAGGCTCGTTAAAAAAAAGTAAAAAAGAAAAAGGTAAAATACACTTTAATAATATATTTTATTTAACTGACTGGATCTAAAATCCCATCATCCCAAATATAATGAAGGTTTAAAAAATTATTTATGAGCTATTTTACATCTGTTTTTCATATAAAGTCTTCAAAATATGGTGTGCATTTTATACTGAAAGTATATCTCAATTCTAACTAGCTCCATTTTCAGTGCTCAGTGCCTATGGCATGGGGTGGGCCCATTCCTGCACTTATGGAGACTTGTGCTATCAGGAGAGAAAAGTGGGTCCCTCCTCAGTATGGTACAGTTAGATCCCTTCAATTTCCCCAATCTACTAGCCTCCATTAGTCTTGCTTTATTCAGAATCTAACCTAGACCTCGTGACAACACCCTTGTTTCCATCATCCTTTTTGCTACTGGGCTCCTACAGTTTGAACGTGTCCCCTAAATTTCCTGTGTTGGAGACTTACTCCCCAAAGTCATATGTTAATGGCACTTGAGAGGTGAGGATTTTGACAGGCAAGTGACTCTCCTTCCATGAATGGACTGATCCACTCCTGTACTAAGGGATTCATGAGTTATCATGGGAATGACCTTGTTGTAAAGTGAGCTCTCCCTGGTTTACTTACTCTGTCTCACCATGAGACACCCTTGGCCATATCATAATGCATCAGGAGGGCCCTCATCAGAAACTGGGCACATGCTGATGCTAAGCTTTTGGACTTCTCAGCCTCTAGAACCATGAACCAAACCAACCCTATCTTCATAAATTACCTTGTCTCAGGTGTTTTCTTAAAGCAACAGAAAATGGACTAAGACACCATCCTTTCTAAAACTCAAAGCCTTATGCATGTGCAAGCTCCACTCTCAGGAGGATTGGTTTGGTTTTTGAGCTGTTTTGGTGCTGGGGATTGAACCCAGGGCCTTGAGCATGCCAAGTACATGCTCTAGCACTGAGCTGCAGCCCCAGGCCCAGGAGAGTTGGTTGGATAATGTGGATACTACTTGTGAGGCAGTAGTGAAGAAATGGAGCCCATATTACAATATGAGCAAGGAACCATCAATGAAACATTGTGAAAATCAGGCTCAGTTTACCTGCTCCTGGGAGACTGGTGTGAAACATCAAGGGAATTATGCCACTTTCTAAGAGTAAACCCATTTCTAAAATTGATTGAGGATAATAGTACCAAATATTTATACTTCGTGCCAAAGCTGTTTAACTGCTTCACAAGTATTTATTTATTGTCATAATAGTTCTATATTTGTTCATGTTTTATAAGTGAAGAAGCAAGTGCAGAGAGGTTAAGAGACTTGTTTTAGTATGTGGAAAAACTGGGATTCAAACCCAGTCATTTTATCTGTAAATCCAAGCACTAAACTGAAATAATGGATATACAGTTCTTAGCAGAGTCCTTAACACATAGCAAGTGCTCAAGAAATAATAGGTACTACTTTCATAGTCCTGAGATTGTGGTAGAGATGGGCCAGGAGTGATAGAGATATGGGGTGTTGGATCTAACTAAATCATAGACACAGTACTTATCCAAAAAAAAAAAAAAACAGTTGCTGAAGTCTTTCTTTCAGATTTACAACTGTTTTTAAGCATTTCCTCTGTTCCTATAACTTATGGGCCACTTCTCTTTAGTTTGGTTGAATGACTAAATGTTTGTATATCTGCTTTGTTTTTGGAGGATATGAAATTCTCTTTTAAAAATTCTAAGAAAGAGTTCTCTAGAATTTAGAATAAAACATAAATCATCTGTGTCTTTGCAGCTAATAAGTCATTCTTCCTTTGGTTTAGTTCTGACAAATAAATGGGTGATGGCATCAGAAGGCCTTCTGCCCTTTGTGAAGACTATCTGGTCAACTATTAAACTATCCATACTAATAATGAATATTGGCAAAGGAATATGGTAACTTAGAAAATGAGAAAGAGTGACTAATAAGGTATATATTATTATTTGTCCATGGAATGCAGTTTAAGGTTTGTTTGAGGAAACCGTTCTTTTTTACTGGATGTCTTGTTTAAGCTCATTTTAAAAATTACATTTCTTGAGCACAAAGCCAAGAGGAAAGACCCACTAGCTTCTAAGTTGTAAGGAAGATCAGCCAATCATCAGGAATTTTTCTCAAGGAAAGGTAAGGACAACATGGAAGGATGGAGGCCCTGTACTCGGGGATATAACATCTGATACTAAAATCCTGCTGAATGCTCAAGTGAGCACGGACAGAAACTTTTGTTGTTTGGCCCTTCCTATCCTAACCCTATTCTCCTCCATGCTTGAATAACTCAACAATGTCATGACCCAGTCAGTTGAAGCACAAGATAGTCATTTTTTTTCCCCCAACCATATGCCTGGCTTTATTTCTACAGCAGTAATAGAAAATTCTGAAGATTCATTTAGTACTGAAAGAACTAGATCCTCTGGGTCTTCTCCCATTGTTTTCAAGCCAGGTAAGTTGGATGTAGTCATTCCACAGGCAGCACCTTGATATGTCCAGACATACCCTTAGGTTATAGCATTAGATATCTCACATTAATTGGAGGATTCCTTGACCTCTGCTCAGTTCCAGTCTCACAAGTGACAGTTTATTCTATCAACTCCCAAACCCTCCACCTGGTGAAAGGAAGAAGCTAATTCAAAGTATACCCTTTAGTGGTGTCATCATTGATGGTAATTCTTTACTGAAAAATAGTTAAGGCTTTGGGCCTGGGGGTAAAGAACACATCCTGTGGAAATATGGTTTTATAGCAGCTGAATTCCTGTTACTGAACATGAAATCATAATTAGAATTGAGTCAAGCTGAAGAGCCTCTTGGTATGTGCCCTGGAGATTAATTCCCAGAGTTGGAACTCTTAGGAGGCTGCAAGCCATGGATAAGACTGTCATCCAGATTTCTTAGGATAAAATTTAACTCTGGGTTTTAATCCACTGCTTCTTTATTCACTAAACAGAATAATACTATCTATATAGGAGAGTAATTCTACTTCCTGAGGTTGTTGGTACAGTCTTCAGAGGGGAGCCCAAATTAGGTATAAGTTTAAAACTGAATCAAACCATCCAAGTGAGAAGTTTAAGTAAAAAGTGCCAGAACATTTTTTTAGACAATCATGTTAATATATTTACAGGTTCAAGTTACAAGATCTCAGATTATTTGGTCTATGTAATTTTACACATCAGGGTTAACAGCCTTCCCATGGCAGAGGAGGTAAATACAGTCTCTGACCACTAGGAACATAACTGGTGGACAAGGGTAGAGTAGTTTGAGAAATGGCTTGTCCCTGGAATTGCTTGCTCCTTCTCCTTCTTAGTGAAGTGTGAAGAGCCACAGCAACTCCCTGTGCACCCTCTCTCTGGGGTAGTAGACATCTATTGGAATCCCCAATCACTGAGCTAAGAAAAGAACAGACAGGTGCCATTTTGTCATTGTGGCCCTGTGCAGCTTTAATCTCTAGTGAAAGATTGTGGAAAAGAACAGTGACTTCAATATAATCTCCCAGAATGGTGGACACATTGGTCATCATTTCTGTAACCCTGACTGTGATCATCACTAATAGGCCAGGGCCAGCTCTGTATGACACTACAAAACTTCCCAGGTTCATGATCTTTTTATGACACAGACACCCTTGTGTATATGACGCTATGAACTGACCTAGAACAGGCTTGGACAACAGGAGTTGGGAATTACAAAGGGGAAAGGAGAGAGGGAAGGGAAAGAGGAGGAAATAAGGGGACTTGGACTGGAATAAGGAACAGAAAGACTGTGTTTTCTGAACTATTCAACCTACTACAAATTTTGCTGTGCCCAAATGGTGCTTGGGAAATGTTACTTTGGGCCTTCCCTAAATAGGGCCTAAATCAAACAATACAGAATTGGAATATGCTGTCTAGGGTGTGTGTATGTATGGGTATGCTCATCAGGGAAGCCATTATGACCACAGACTCCTATTTTCCTGCAGCACAGGCCACAAGAAGAGTACAGTACGCATGACTGGCCCAGAAGCAGAATGACTGCAAAAATCCCCAACTCAAGACCAGAGTCTTTGAACCCCTGCAGATCCCAAAATACACACTGGAATCCCAAAATTTCTTTGGGTCTTTCAGCCATGGCAGTATGACAATCAAAAGCAATAATGCAGCACAGTAATATCAAAAAAACAAAAAACAAAAATAAACAGTTTTGAGCTCTAGCACTTTCAAAGTGGGCAAGCCACCACATTGTTCTGTGTTTTACATTCCTCTGCACTAAAATGAGGATGGTAACACTTGCCTTGCCTATCTCACAGAGTTGTTAGAAGGACCACATGAAATGGTATCCTTGACACATGTAAACAAAAAGGAATGTTTTGATATGAGTGTTGTTAGTTATTCATAGGTCCCAGTGCCTTCCTCCTTTCCTTCCTCCTTCCATTCTTTCCTTGTTTCTTTTCTACAAACATTCCTGCAATCTTCTAAGACCTCTGAGGAGTGAACCCTGTGCAATAGGGAATTTGGCTTCCATCACTAAAATTATGGTTTAAATGATCTCATTCTTAAAAATTTAGCCTATATGTTCCCACATTTAAACCCAAGGAATTATCTAGAAGCAAATACTGATGGGAAAGAATGGAGGCACAGCTAGTTCACATACTATGTTTAGAGCTAATTTATTATATAGAAAATCATCTTTTGGATTTTTCAGACTGAGAAATAAATGTGCTTTCCTTTAGTTATTGGTAGTCCTTTACACTCTATTCTTTAAAACCTATGGAATTTTGTATTGAGATCTCCTTGTTGTTGTTCTAATAAACATAGGCAGAGTTCCATCATTTTGTGATAACTAAGCCAGTACAAACTTGACAAAGAAAATACAGCCCGGAAACAAGCTGGATCTTGTATTTCATTTGTGGTTTTTTAGAAATGACTAATTTGTGGAGAAAGGAAAACCAACTATATTATAAACATATTACAGAGAAAAGCTTTAAAACAAACACATACTTAATAACCTAGACATCATTGCTCCACTCACAGAATTTATTGTCATGTGATGGAAAATGTAGTTTATTCACCACCCTGGAAGATCTGTTTGGCCATCAAGCTCTGGTTCCAGTAAATGTAATATCCAGAAGAAGACAATGAGACATATAGGCCTAAGTCTAGTGTAACTCCAATGTGCTGCTCCTATTTCAGTGGCAAACATTAATTCAGTGCCCCCTAATTTGTCCTTAAGCCTAATTGAATGAGAGAGAGAAAGAGAGAGTGTGTGTGTGTGTTAGTTGGACTCTTTTGCAATTATGGACTTGGGCTCCATTGGTTTTAATGACTGAACAAAGAGGCTTAGCAAAGGCTTACCCAGCCTTCTCTGTGGAGCTGAAATGCAAGGATCCATGACTCCACCTCTCCTTGCAAAGCACATTACTTTTATTTTTCTTCCAGAATTTGTATTTCCCACCAGCTTATAGAAGCACTAAGGATTGAGATCATGTCTTATATGTAAAGCAATGAATTTTACAAAGAATCGTCAGAATACATACTAGAAAAATTGAATTGAAGGTTGACCTGGATGCAGAACTATGGACTCCACATCATACACAAGCTCTATGACACAATGATTGTGCCAAGGTTTCTAAATGAGTCAATACTGAAACAGAAATGTAGGCTGAATAGTTTCATCATTGCCATACTAAGCATTAAATTTCTGGTTTGATCAATAGTGAATGCATTCTGATAGACTCTTAAACTGTCCTCAGATTTCCTCTTCCTATCTCTTCTTCTAGGTATTAAGTGACTGGAGGATAGGGTCATGACTTTTATCTCTTATCCTGGGTGATTCCTTTCTTATTTCTCTATCCCCTCAGTACATAATTTATGAACTGCATTGAGTTCTACTTCTGACCTATAATTCACTCCTCAAATCCTTGTATTTGGCTTCAGCTTTATCATACTGAGGAGTCTGTGCTTTCAAAAGTCTTCTGAACAGCTGGATTTTCCAAGGTACTAAGCCCAAGAGTCTTTATTTCATATGTCTATGGCTTTTTTTGGGGGGGGATGTGGGAGAAAGGTGGGGAGTCAAAGCATTTGACACTAGTGACACCCTTCCTCATTTTGAGGTGTCTTTTAGCGCTCACTTAAGTGGTGTTTTTTCCTTAAGTTTTATTAATTCTGTAATTTCCTGCATCCCTTTTCCATAAATGTTCCTAAGCTTCTCTCTTCAACTCTTTTTTTTCTTCCTGCCACTCTTGCTTTGGCTGCTTGATGTGCTTCCAGGGTTTCAAATGACTCTTCCCCTCTTAACCCTCTATCTCCAGTCTGATCTTGGCCTGAATTTCCAGTTGCTGTTGGACCTCTCCATTCACAAGTCTTGTTGTCACACCAAACATCACAAAACAAGGTGCATGTTTGGTCTCCTTTTGCTTCTCTGATGTCATTCACCTCTTGTCACTTATCTTCTCATTTATTCATTGCTCTTCAGGTTTATTCATGCTAGTGCCTTTCTGTTTTTCAAACAAATCAAGTTCATTCTTGCCCCAGGGTCTTTGCAATTGCTCTTCCCTAAGGAGCCCACTTCCCCTGGTTCTCTACACACTGACTCCTTTTTACTCTTTCCCACTCAGTTGCAGTCCAGAATATCCTCTCCTTGACCCTTCTATTTCTTTCATAGGGCTTATCACTCTCGGAATGCAGCTTGTCCTGCTTGCTGAGAATATAGGTTCTGTGAGAGCAGACACAGAGTGTTATCTTGGTCATGTTGGAGTCTCAGAACCTAACACAGGGCCCGCACATTAAGTTATTGCATTAACGAATTGTGCATTAGGAAACTTGTGTTTTAGTCCCAGATCTGTTACTGACCAGCTTTATATGCTTGTGCAATTCACTTTGCCTCCGTAGACAGTATTTTTCTCATCTGTAAAAAGATGGAGGACTGTTTTGCAAACATTGTTCTGTGTGCCCTCTGAGTCCTCCTTAAGTGTTTGTTTGAGGATAGGGGAAAGTAATGGGAAGAAGCCTGAGGGAAAATGCTGGGGAACTAATGCTGGATAACCTAATGTTATCTCAACAAGAATATTATTTTGCTACACATATTAGACTTCCATTTAGAATTTCATTTGCAAAAGTGTCCGTGTTAAAATTAAAACTAAGGGCTGGTATAGCTCAGTGGTAGAGTACTTGTGTCTGAAGTCCTAAATTCAATCTCCACAACTGCATTTTTTTTTTTGGTACTGGGGATCGAACTCAGGGGCACTCGACCACTGAGCCACATCCCCAGCCCTATTTTGTGTTTTATGTAGAGACAGGGTCTCACTGAGTTGCTTGCTTAGCGCCTCGCCATTGCTGAGGCTGGCTTTGAACTCGCAATTCTCCTGTCTCAGCCTCCCTAAGTGCTGGGATTACAGGCTTGAGCCACCGCGCTCGGCTTCCACAACTGCATTTTTAAAAAAGGAAAAAAAAATATGTTTATCTATATTATAAAGTTTCAGAACTGCTGATTCTACTAATCATTGTAAGACTCTTCTATTTTTATTTATAACTATGTCTCAAGCAGAACTTATCCTTTTCCTCCCACAAGTAAATTTGAAATCCCTATTAAAATTTATGTCTTTATCACACAAATTCAAAACTTGAGTCATTTTTGACAGTTCCTAGTTCCTTCTCTTCTCTACCCAACAAGTTCCGTAATTGTTTTATGCCTTCCTGATCAACTTTTTATTTCCATTCCCACTGCCTAATCCCTGGGTCAAGAGCTGATACTCTCTTATCTGGTCTATTATAATTGCTTTCTCACTGCCCTCCCTGCCTCCTGTGCTGGCAATCCTTTACTCATACAATCACTAATTGATATTTCTAAGCAGTATTCTAGTAGTCAATCTTTGTTCAAATTCTAAAATGACTTCTTATTGCAAATACAGTAAATCTAATATGACATCCAGCATGATTTGTGTCTACCGTGTCCAAGTCCTCTTCTCAAAGTTCCAAACACAGAGGTCACCATGCTCTGGGACAGGAATCCACTTTCTGGATGACTAGATATCCATTGTCTGAACAGTAACCTCTAAGACAATCTAGCAAAAGAATTTTGCCTAACAGATGTTCTCTCCTGGATAGTACTTGATTGACAAATCAGAAACTTTCTCCAGGGGAATTTAAACATAAGATTTGAGGAAATTCACAGATATTAGGGTGGAAAATAGTGAAGAGAAACATAAATAAGAATTCTGGGCAGAAGTCATCAATCAGTGGCAGAAATCATCATACAAATAGGGAAGCAGAGGGAGTTCTTTGGCAGCAAGAATAGAAGTGGAAATTAAGATACAGAGTGTCTCACCCACCTGCTTTGGCAACTTTTGGATATATTACCTCCTCCATGAATCTTCCTTTTATTATACTGAAGTCATCAGCCTTCTGAACATAGAACTTAGCCCCTCTGTCTTGGCATTTATTCCATTTTGTGTCTTTTT
Source organism: Xerus rutilus (assembly GCA_028644305.1). NCBI lineage: Eukaryota > Metazoa > Chordata > Mammalia > Rodentia > Sciuridae > Xerus > Xerus rutilus. The sequence goes on along the minus strand of CM053399.1, from coordinate 78,068,661 downwards.
GAGTGCAATCAATAGAATGCAACTGTGGCTAAGGATTCTGGGTAGTTCAGAGCATTTAAAGAAAAGCCAGCCGGGCACGGTGGCTCACGCCTGTAATCCCAGCACTTTGGGAAGCTGAGACAGGAGAATCATGAGTTCAAATCCAGCCTCAGCAATGGCGAGGCGCTAAGCAACTCAGTGAGACCCTGTCTCTACATAAAACACAAAATAGAGCTGAGGATGTGGCTCAGTGGTCAAGTGCCCCTGAGTTCAATCCTTGGTACCAAAAAAAAAAAGAAAAGAAAAGAAAAAGAAAAAGAAAAGAAAAGAAAAACTCCTTACTCTCAGGAAGGACAGGAGCCAGGGTGGTCCTATTATCTCGTGAACAGGAATTCTGACTTTCTCTAGGCATGTCATTAAAATGACTCTTCTCACCTACTTCTGTGTTATATTACTCCACTCAGGAACCAAACTCTAGCTTAAGACCCTTGACCACTCTTCATGGGGAAGGATAGCTCTGGGCCTGAACTGCAAAGTCCCACAGCACAGTAATAGAGGAGAGCTAATTCCTCGAAGTGAAAGTGGAGTGCTTTTACTAAAAGAAAAGAAAAACAAGGTTTTTCAGGTAAACAACAACAAAACATATTTGGAATGCATAACCTCTGTGTTTTATAGTTATTTGCAGAGTTGTCTTTGTGTCTACCTTAAAATAAGCAAGTACTGTATTTTCCCCTTAAAGCAGGGTTCATTCTTCGATTTTACTTGATTCTTTAATAATTTCAATGTTATTATACCTAATTATAATGTTATTATAATACTTCATTAATTTTATTATACTTAATTATACCTAATATTATGCCAAATATTATATCTAATATTTGTTGAGCACACAAATGAGTAAGCCATGCTCTCTCCTGAGTATATTATGTCCATAATCTTATTTGATCTTTACAGCAGATATATACAGTAGTTCTATAATTAATCTTACATCATAGAATTAAAAACATAGCTTAAAGAGGCTAAGAACTTTCCTAAAAACATAGCCAGTGAGAAACAGAAACAAGGCTTCAACTTTGGTTTGTGTAACTTCGAAGTCCAGGTTCTTAACCACTCTTATTTACTGAGTCCACACCATATAGGATGATTTTTTTTTTTTTTTTTGAGACAGGTCTCACTATGTTGCTCAGGTTGTCCCCAAAATCCTGGGCTAAAGCAATCCTACTGCCTTAGCCTCTGAAGTAGCTGGTTCTATGGGCCCACTCCACCATTTCTAGCTCTAATGCATATTTTTAATAAAAGTAATTTGGGCCCTGGGTTCAATTCTCAACAACAACAACAAAAAAAAAAACAAAAACTCTTCTGAAATCTGGTGTGGGCTAGGGTATAACTAAGTGGTAGAGCACATGCTTAGCATGCTCAGGGCCCTAGGCTCACTTTTCATGATCAAAACAAACAAGGAAAAAAAGAGATGTTTTTCATGCTTGTTCAAAAAAACTTTTATTATTCAGCTATTGAAAAGACTAAAATTCTATCATTTTAGCAACCTTGGTGGAACTGGAGGAATTATGTAAAGCAATATAAGTCAGAGCCTAGGAAGACAAATACTGCATATCCTCACCTATATGTGAAAGCTCAAAAGTTGATCTCACAGAAGTAAGGGAAACAGTGATTACCTGAGGTGAGGAAGTAAGTATGGTGGGGAAGAGGATGGAGAGGAGAGTTAATGGGTATAGGAGTGCAACTCAACAGTATGAATAGCTTCTAATGTTCTATAGCACAGAATGGTAACTACAGTTGACAACAATTAATTGTATATTTCAAAATAGCTAATTGAATTTAAGTTTCCCAACACAAAGAAATAATGAAAGTTTAAAGCGATGGATATACCAATTATTCTAATTTAATGATTATGTACATATATATGTATTAAAATATCACACTGTACATCATAAATATGCACAATATGTGTCAATCACAAATTTAAAAATACATCGGAAGAATCTTTTAGTTCTTCATGTAGTCCTGGATGCTGCTATGACTTAGAGCTGAAGTCTTAAAAAAAAAAAAAACTACTAAGAAATATCAAGAGCAGAAAACTGGCTGAAGAAAGAAAGATCACAAAAGAAATTATGATCCCTAGTGTGAAAAACTCCACAGTACATGGTCAAGCAGTTCCCATTGCCCATGGACATCCCAGCGTGGAAAAGAAATGACACTGCCTATGAGGAACTTTGGTAGACTAAAAGCTGCCATGTAAAGAGAAGATGTGGCTATTTTTCCTTCAACACATAGAACAGATTGAAATGTGAATGAAACCAACAAGTTTTAAATAAAGCTATAGTTTACATGAAGTCTAAGGCACTATCCAGGTCCTCCTCTGCTCTTGCATGTGGAGGTTGGTGGAGCTCTCCTCCCCCCTGATCCTGCTGGTTGGGCAGAAGATGATTTGGTCTTGATTCTCTCAAATCTCATATTCTTAGAATGTAACTTCTCCCAGAGAAGTGAAACTGCTAAGCTTTTCAAGTTATTGCTGGACATGGCCACCCTAGGGGACAAGTTCAAGTGAGTCACTCATGTTCCTAGAATGCAAACCTCAGGAGGGGCAAGACGACATCATGGACAAAACTGAGCTGAAACAAAGCAGGACAAATACTTTCAGGGATCCTGGTGGCCGTGCACTGACCTTCACAACAAAGAGTTAAGGTCACACCTCTTCTTGGGTCCCATCTAGGAGATCTGAGCTGACCTGTGGCAGGGTTACCCACATTTGGGAAAGATGACACTCCAAGGGAAGGGCGTTGATTCCAAGGAAGGCCACAATTTCTTCCACACCATGACTCACCCAATCATGTCCTAACTAAACTTCCATCCGCCTTCGGACTCTTCTTTGAACAATAGAGAAATGAAATCTTCATTTCTTTCTTTTTATTCTCTACAGCACTTCTTAGCAGCTTTCAAATTTTACTGTGTTTCTTGAAAGGGGTCCTTAAAAATGCAGAGTTTAGAAGTTAGCTCTGGAGATTCTAATTCCGTAGATACTGGCAACCACTTGAGACACACTAATATCCTCTCTTAGTTTGCTGGAGACCTTATTTCACAGTTGCTTTGTTAACCTCTTTGTTCTCCTTTTATCTCTTCCGCCCCTCAAATAAGATCACAAATCTTCAAGATCAGGAAATGCACCTTTTCTTTCTCCAGCTTCCCTTAAGGTAGACCTCACATGTTTACAATTTTGACCCAAGGTGAACAGAAACTGTCCCTCCATGGCCTTCAAGCCTGCAAATATGAGAGTTGGGTTTGCATAGAAAAGAACTGCCTTCCAGACTGAAGGAGCCAGGCATTCAACAAAGGTTTTCCTGCACAAGTTTATATAGATGACTCAAAACGCATTAATAATAAGCTACATATGGAATTTAAAAGCTCCATTTTGCTTTCAGAATATGATACAAACTTTTTAGGGTGGATTATAAACACCTTCCCAGCCTGCCCCCAGGCACTGCTTGCCAGCCCAACCCAGCTTTTCAATGTGGACCTCCATCCTTCCCTACAATTTCACTCTTGGCTTCAGTACCCTTTGTTCTTTCTGGCATTTTATATGCCATTCTTCCCACCCAGCTAAGTCCCTCTTCAACCTTCAAATATCATTTTAAATGTCACTTCATATCAGAACACTTCCCTAGCCCCAAGTTTAGGTTAGAGGCAAGGACTCCATTTGCATTATAATTGACTTTTTTTTTTGAACCTGTATTCTCTACCAAAACTGTAAGCTCAATGTGTAAGCGCAGAAAGATCATGAGGGAGCTGGGCGCGGTGGCGCAAGCCTGTAATCCCAGCACTTAGGGAGGCTAAGACAGGAGAATCGCGAGTTCAAAGCCAGCCTCAGCAATGGCAAGGTACTAAGCAACTTAGTGAGACCCTGTCTCTACATAAAACACAAAATAGGGCTGGGGATGTGGCTCAGTGGTCGAGTGCCCCTGAGTTCAATTCTGGTACCAAAAAAAAAAGAAAGACCATGAGAGCAGCAAAGCTTGCAAGTCATTTCAGGCTTTATTCAGGAGCAGGGCTACATCTAAGGGGATGGACATGCTTTCCTGGTGGAAAATGAGCTGCCGAACAAAGGAAGGGACTGGGTTTATATAGGCTATCGGTTTTCGGGGGCATTTAGGAATTTTGGGTTTGTTTCATCAACCATGGAGATAATCAATTTATTACTTGGGTGTGGTGATGAGCTCCTTCCTTCCTGGTTTTGCCTCAGGAAGACATCTATTGGGGAAGGTGAGAGCTGCCCGCATGATTAGCATTTAAAGAGACAGTGTTTGGGGGAGGTAAAGGTGTCAGCATACAGCCATTTGTCTTTTCCCTCAAGCTACATGCAGAGAAAATAAGTGGGGTGTGTGTGTAAACATGTATACACAGACACATGTGTATTCATAAACAGAGTAGGAGAGAAGTGGAATGATTTGTCTCGCTTGCCATGAGCTAGTGCCCTGGAGTTAGGTGCTTTCAAGTGCTGGACTCAAGAAAGCTCTGGGTTACTCAGATGTTGGTTTGTGGCCAGGACATCTGTAGATAGGAGGAAGACAGGTGGAAGCTCTACAGTCACATGGCCAGTGCCATCCTTTGAGTAGAAAAATAAGGGTCTCTGAACTCAGCCCCTTATTTTAGAACGCCTGGCATAACAAAAACTGAAATAGAAAGGCTTTCTTTTCAATTCCATATCATAAGATTTTTTGAAAATTAGCTACCCCATGGAGTGAATGGGAAATGATCATCGTAATCAAACTAGTTAAGTGTCTATCATCTCATGTAGTTATCATTTTGTTCCTCTCTCTTACTTCATTTCCTTTCTTCTTTCCCACCTTTCATTTTGTGGTGAAAACACTAAGGATCTACAGGATCTACGCTTAGCACATTTCAAGTATGCAATTCATTATTGTTAACTGTAGATAAATATACATTAGGTTTCTAGAACTCATTCTTCTTACATAACTGAAACTTTGTGTATCCTTTGACCAACATGCTTTCATTTCCTAGCCTCCTCCCACCCCTAGCAATCAACATTCCACTCTGTACTTCTATGAGTTTGACATTGTTAGATTCCACATATAAGTGAGATCACATAGTACCTGTCTTTCTGTGTCTGACTTATTCCACTTAGCATAATATCCTCCAGGTTTACTAATATTGTCACAAATGGCACAATTTCCTTCTTTTTTATGGGCAAAGAGAAATATGTTGTATATATTTCTATATATTTACACATATTATTTATATATATCACATTTTCTTTACCTACTCATCCATGATGGACATTTAGGTTGTTCCCTGTCTTAGTAGTTATGAATAATACTACAATGAATATGGGAAAGCAAATATCTCTTCAAAATCCAGATTTATCCAGATGTTTCTCTGCCCCCTCTTTCTCTCTTGGATTTATAAACAGAAGGAGTGATTCCACTTTTAAGGTGTGCTTATACTGGTTCTGTTTCTGCCTCTACTGACTTACCAACCTGCTCCCATTCATACTTCTTCTGATCCATCGACTATTCACCATGTGGTATGGCACCTCTCCATTGGGCAGGGCTTTTACTTCAATGTACCAGAGGCTACTTGCCAGCCCATGAGTGTCTTAGGTGAGGCATCACTCTCTCAGTCATCTGTGTTGACAAGAACAGGTCACCTCGACCATATCAGCCTGGCCACTTTTGCTAAGGAAAAAACTTGGCAATGGCTCTGAAGAGGCTATAAGCAGAGGAGGCACCTCAAGCTCCTCTTGCCAAGCACAAGCTCTTGCCCCTATCCCATACTACCATTCAGGTCACTGGATGCTATTCACATGCTAGTTTTTAAAGAAGTCACTTAAGCAATTATTCTGTTCAAAAATATACCAGCTAAAAAAAGGTAAGAGAATGTTAATTAAATCATTTTGACCCTTCTGCAAAAGAGGAAGAGAAATTAAGAACTTTTCAACTTCAATGCATGACTTAGAGTTTTTCCACATTATTTAGGAAGATGTGGTTAGCTTATTTTACTGTAAATTTAGTATGGTTTCAGCAATAGCTCATGTGTCTGGGAATGGTTTCATTTCCTTTTACAATGGTCAGTTCAGTGGAAAAAAATAAAGTCACTGTATATGAAAACAACAAATCCACTCTTCATTACACAACATCTGGGGCAATTTTAGTCACTATTTGGTATAATATACACATAAGGTTATTTATAGAGCCTTGGTTAAATTGAATTGGTTAATTCAATTGAATTGGTTAATGTTTAGTCCAGCAGTTTGGTCACATGTCAGCGCAAAAAGACCGGGAAGAAAGCAAACTTCACAAATCATTTCAGCCTTTATTCAGGAATAGGACTACATCTATGGGGATGGACCCACTTGCCCGGTGGAAAATGAGCCGCTGAACAAAGAAAAGGACTGGGTTTATATAGGTTATCCCAGGAGATGGTCTGGTTAGCATATGAATTTTCCTGGACACTTAAGAATTTGGGGTTTGTTCCATCAATCAATGAAATGGTCAGTTTTAGTGCTCAGGAAATTGAGCTCTTGGGTCTGGGGTCTTGTGTTTTTGCAGGTCAATGCCTGCCAAAGGTTATCACCTCAGTATGATGAGACACTCCTTCCTGCCTGCGATTAGCACCAGGAAGATATTTGTCAGGGGAAGTGAAAGCTATCAGTGCATGGCTATTCTTTTTCCTTTTTCTCAGGCTACATTATTTCAGTTCCCACACCTATTATCACATAGACCCAATTATTTCTGACAACATTATGTTATACCTCGGAATATTATACTATACCTGAAAGTAAATCAGTAGCTGGGGATGTAGCTAGTGGTGGAGCACTTGCCTAGCATATGTGAGTGCTGTGCTCAGTCTTTCCTTCGTGTCTTCCATTGGCTCTGACTAACTTCCCCTCTCAGTGGATGCATCAGAATTAGATAATGAGTTTTCCCCAAATGATTTAGAATTTTGGTTCCCAGCTGCCTGCGGCCAGTCTGACAAAATGTGAATGCAATGTCAAAGGCTTCTCTCCAAATGACCTGTCTCAAAGTCTCTGTTTCATCTTGGAAAATGGAAAGGAGAAGGATTTTTTTTTTTTAAAATGAAGTTTGACAGCTCAATTCACAATAGCTAAGCTGTAGAACCAACCTAGGTGTCCTTCAACAGACAAATGGATAAAGAAAATGCAGTATAATGTGGTATATATGTACACAATGGAATATTACTCAGCCATAGGGAAGAATGAAATTATGGCATTTTCCAGTAAATGGATGAATCTGGAGATTATCATGCTAAGTGAAATAAGCCAATCCCCCCAAATCAAAGGCCAAATGTTCTCTCTGATATGCAGATGCTAACGCAAAATAAGGGGAGTGGGTAGGGAAGAAAAGAAGTACTGTGGATTAGACAAAAGGGAATGAAGGGAAGGCAGGGGGAGTGAGAATAAGAAAGAATGAATCAGGTATTATTTTCTTATGTGCATATATGAATGCACGACCAGTGAAACTCCACATTATGTGCAACGACAAGAACAGAAAGTTTTACTTAAGATGTCAAAATACACTCTACTGTAATGTATATCTAAAAAGAACAAATAGAAAATTTTTAAAAAGTGAAGCATATTTTCTTCTATATGTGAGAATTCACATTGCTAGAATAAAGGAGATCTTCAAATATTGAATTTCTCAACTCTGGTATTTCATTGGAAACAATCACCAGAGGTCTACATTTAAAATGCTAACACTTTAATGCCACCCTGGAAATTCTAATGTGAAAGTCAGGGTGGGTATTGGCATGAGGATATTTTTGTTTCATTTTGTTTTGGTACTGGGGATTTAACCTAGGAGTGCTTTACCTCTGAGCTATGTCCTTAGCCCTTTTGGTTTTCATTTTGAGACAGGGTCTCATTAAGTTGCTTACAGCCTCTCTAAGTTACTGAGGCTGGCCTTGAACTCACAATCCTCCTGTCTCAGCCTCCCAAGATGTTGGGATTACAGGCATGTGCCACCATGCCCTGTGGCATGGGTGTCTTAAGTTCATAATGATAATTTCAGTTTTCTGGTAGGATTGGATAAGAGGTTTATAATTCACTCTTATTTTCCCCTCCACCAGTGAACAGGAGCTGTAATTCACTAAATGATGTCTTCATACATTGATGCTATCCTTACTTTGGGAGGAGGAAGTTTGGTTTCCAAGAGTAACTTCCTCAGTGCAGCACGACCCATGAAAGAAGAGTGTGCAGAGTCATCCAGCAAAGAAGTCTCAGTAACTTTGGGTATTTATTTCCCTTGAAACCATCTTGTTTCCATATAGTTTGTTTCTCAGTTGTTGAATTTCTTTTTGGAAGGGACATCAATCACAGATCTTTGGCATAGTAATATAAGTGAGATTGCAAGAAGCTTCTTGAAAATCCAAAACTAATCGAAATGTTACTCAGCAATAAAAATAAACAACCCATGGGTAAGTGTAACAAAGTAAAAAAACTTTCAAAACCTATGAAGTATAAGAAATGTTATAAATTGCCGAATTCCTTTATATAACATTCTAGAAGGCAGATCAATAGTTTCCAGGGACTTGAGGGTAGAGACTGATGTAACTTATAAATTTTGCAAGTTAATAAAAATGATTTATATCTTTCTTTCTTTCTTTTTTTTTTTTAGTATAACACTTTTACCAGAAGACAATATGGTCCAGATTGTTGCAGGAATGCTTGGATATCACATGAAGGTTCAATGCTGGGATTTGGACTGTTTTTTTTTTTTTTTTTTTGGTACTCAAGGGTACTCGACCACTGAGCCACATCCCCAGCCCTATTTTGTGTTTTATATAGAGACAGGTTCTCACTGAGTTGCTTAGCGCCTTACCGTTGCTGGCTTTGAACTCCCGATTCTCCTGTCTCAGCCTCCCAAAGTTCTGGGATTATAGGCATGTGCCACCGTACCTAGCTTGAACTGTATTTTATACCAGAAATGCTGGCTTCAAATCCTCTCAATAGAATAGACAGATTCTATCCCACAAGGAAAGACAAAAAAACAAAAAGACAAAAATACCTCTGACAATTAAAATTTCTAAAGTCAACATTGTCCCACTGTTTAAGTTTCAGACAACGTTTAAGACAATGTTTTGGCTGCTACGACTAAAAGACCTGACAAGAACAATTAGAGGAGAGCAAGTTTATTTGGTAGCTCACAATTTCAGAAATCTCAGTCCATAGACAGCTGACTCCATCTCTTGGGGCTCAAGGTGAGGCAGAGCATCATGGTAGAAGCATATGGGAAACAGAAGCAGATCACATGATGATTAGAATCAGAGAAAGACTAAGTTCAGCTCAACAAATATACATCCAAAAGTCAACAAATGTATACCCAAAAGGCACAGCCCAACTGACCTATCTCCTTCAGCCACACCATACCAGCCTACAGTTACCATGTAATTAATCCTCACCAGGGGATTAATTCACTGATTATGTTAAGGTTCTCATGACCCAATCGTTTCACCCCTAACCCTTCTTGCATTGCCTTACACATGAACTTTTGGGGGACGCCTAATATCTAACCATAATATCTACAGTGAGAGGGATTTCTTTTTCATTGTGGTGAAAAAAAAAACATAACATCTATCTTCTTAACAAAATTTCAAGTGTAATGTATAATATTATTAATTCTATGTGCATTGTTATATAGAATAGAACTTTTTCATCTTGCATAACTTAAACTCTAAATCTGCTCATCTTAGTACACTTAGGCTCATATGACAAAATATCTTAAACTGGGCAAGTTATAAATAACAGAAATTTATTTCTCACAGTTCTGAAGGTTGGGAAGTCTGAGATCAACTGGAAGATTTGGTGTCTGGTAGGAGTCTGCTCTTTGATTCATAGATGGCACATTCTCACTGTAAGGTAGAAACAGCCCTCCCATACCATTTGGGCCCCTCCCCTCTCTAAAGCCGAGGCAGTTCCCCAGCGGTTTCCTGCCGGAGAGAACAAAGCCTGGCCACTCAGGTTACTACATCAAAGAAGATCACTGCCAAACCATGAATGCTTATCTATCACACCAGTTTTGAAGCGACCAATCCATACCCCACCACCCGTTCATAGAGGGCCCTATAAATTCCATGCCCTGTATCCCCTCTTCCCTTCTCTCCTCCCTCCTTCTCCTGGGCGCACACCTGCACAGACCCCCACCATGAGTAAAGATCCCTTGGCTATGTGGAGCGTGTTGCCTTTGTTTGGAGCAAACCCCACATTTTTAATCTTTCACTCACCATACCCTCACATGGTAGAAAGGATGCACTAGCTCTCTGAGGTCTCTTATAAAGACACCACTAACCCCAATTATAAGCACTCTGCCCTTGTGTTCTAATTACTCCCCAAAGACACTGCCTGTTAATACCATGAACTTGGGAGGTAGAGTTTTAACATGTGATTTTTGGGGAATACCTACATTGGAGGAACAGAAGCATTCCTCCAGTGAGTTTTTCAATTCAGTTATTATATTTTTCAGCTCTAGAATTTTTGTTTGATTCTTTTTTACATTTTATACTTCTATTGATATTCTTATTTTGTTAATATTTCATTTTCTTGAGCTTTATAAGCATCTTCATATTGGTTAATTAATTAATTAATTAATTTTTTGGGTACCGGGGATTGAACCCAGGAGCACTCGACCACTGAGCCACACCCCTAGCCCTATTTTGTGTTTTATGTAGAGACAGGGTCTCACTGAGTTGCTTAGCACCTCGCTGTTGCTGAGGCTGGCTTTGAGTTCGCGATTCTCCTGTTTCAGCCTCCCTAAGTGCTGGGATTACAGGCTTGAGCCACCGCACCTGGCTTTGGTTAATTTAAATGGTCTTTTAGGTATACCTTTTTTTTTTTTTAAGAGTCAATTTCTGGAGATTAATTTTGTTTCTTTGATTAAGCCACATTTCCCTGTTTATTTTGTGCTTTGTAACTTTTATCCTGGAATTCACACATAAGAAAAATGCAGAAACCTCTTCAAGCCTTTGTGGCCTGGCTTTGAGCAGGAAAATATCTTCATCAATCAGTCCAACTGTAGATTCTGGGGACCTCTCAAACCTTTACTGTGGCTGCATCATCTCGGATTTGTGTATATAAATTCTAAATTAGAGGAAATTTACCAACTGCTTTTTTCCAAAGCATGTAATTTCTTGCTCCCTCTGGTGTCTGTCTTTAGTACTGATGTTCTTTGGAGCTGCCTTAAGCTGCCCAGCTCTGTTTTTAGGTTTCAGAAGGCCCCAGGCTTTCAGTATATGCCAAGTTCTGTCAGGCTCCAAGTCAAGCAAAACAGAAACCAGCCACTTACCCAGCCCTCAGAAGCATTAGAATATTGGTTGTATGTGCCATTCTTTTTCCACACCATGAGAAGTGACCCTGAGCCATCCTGGCCACTATCTGCTATACCAGTTTCTCTAAAGCAGCAGTAAGCTGCCCAAGCATCATTTGTTTTCAGTGACATTTATGCATTGATGCTGTCAGATCTTGTCAATGGTCAAAGGCAGGTGAGAAAGAAACAGTCCCTTAGGCAACTTCCTCCAAACCAGAATATTAGACACGTGCTCCAACATTTTCCTTTCCTAGGAAGAAGCCAGAAGTTAGGGGTTTTCTTCCACTTACTCTGCAGTAAGCCAAGGAGGAGAAATATGGAAGGAGACTTGAAATGCCAACTAGGCTGTTTCCTTAAATCTTTCTACTTTTTCTCTCAAATGTGATTGTATTACTCATTTACATTTTTGGTGGTTGACAGCACATAGCAGTACCAAATATATACTAGGCCTTCAATAAGTGTCATTCTTTAATCACGTATTTATAGTATTGCTTTACATTTCTTAAAGCGTTATACTTGGTCAGCTGGTTTCACAAGAATTGCATTAAGAATTGCATTAAGTGGAGTCTGGTGGAGTCATCTCATTTATTTATATTTTACTCTACTTGCTTCCCTGTCTGAAAGCCTGACTCTAGTGATCTTATAGTCAAGTTTCCTCTAGTTCTAATTTCTGGAAGGTAGCTTCTGGCTCTGCCTCTGGCTCCGTTATCTTGACTTTCTCATCCTGACTGTGCTGAAAACCATCATCACTGCTGAGACACAGGACTTCTCTCTTCTCTGTCCTTATCCAAAATCCCCTGTCATAAAAAGCAATTAATATTATATAGGCCCAGGCATTGAGTATGTTTGTTATATTTGTTTTGAGCTATTGTTTTACATTTATTGGCATATAATTTATTATATGTAATAACTTGTATTTATGTAGCATATATATGTATATATGTATACATATATTTAGTATATATATTTAGTACTGAAATTAAACTCAGGGGCACTTTGCCATTGGTCACATCCCAGTCCTTTTTATTTTTTATTTTTATTTTGAGATAGGATCTTGCCAAGTTGCTTAATGCTAAGTTGCTGAGGCTGGCCTTGAACTTGTGATCCTCCTTCCTCAGCCTCTATAGTCACTGGGATTGCAAGTGTGTGCCACTGCACCTGGCTATGAAAATATTTTATAGAAAAAAAGTCTTACAGATATCATTGAAGCTTCTCCTTTTCTCCTTCTCTATGAATCTAAGAGGTTTTTAAAAACTAAATTTGACTCATTACTCCAGGATAATGCAAACATTACTAACTTGGTAAAATTTAGCTCCTAAAGCATATGGTTTGTGATCATTCTAGGAGTCCCTTTCTTCCCTAATTCTTTCAGGCATGCCTAGCAGAAACATGCCTCTAAGTATGAGACCATATTATGAGAACCTTGTAGTTTTATGCCTACTTTTTGTCTCCTTATGCACTTAATTGTGGAAGATATTAAGTATAAATCAACAAAATTCCTAAGTGCATTTTTAATGCTCTCCAACAGGATCTGGAGATTGAATCTCCCTTTCAAATTATAAAATCTGGAAGATGATCTAGGCCTATTGAATCATAAACTTTTTACACAGTAGAGTAGTTCCCCCTAACCCATGGGGAATACATTCCAAGACCCCTCAATGAGTACATGAAACTATGTGTAGTATCAAATCCTATATATACTATGTTTTTTCTATACATTCATTCACATGATAAAGTTTAATTTATAGTTTAAGCATAATAAGGGAATAACAAAAAATAAAAATTGAGCATATTAGAACAATTATAATATGCTAAAATCATCATCATTATCATCATCATCATCAATATTCTTGCACTATGTGGCCATTATTAAATAAAATAAGAGTTACCTAAACATGAGCACTGTAAAACCTTAATAGTTGATCTGATAACCAAGATGGTTACTAAGTGACTAATGGGTGGGTAATGTATACAGTATGTATACACTGGACAATGGATGATTCATGCTCCAGATGTGACAAAGCAGGACAGTGCAAGATTTCATCACACTACTCAGAGAAGTTCATAATTTAAAATTAATGAATTGGTTTTTTCTGGAATTTTTCATTTAATAATTTTGGGCTATAGTTGACAATGAGAAACTGAAACCGAGAAAAGCAAAACCATAGATAAGGCAGTAATCCCTTCTTTAGGTATGTATGTAGCCCTTCAATATACTGTTTTTTCTTTTTAATTTTAAAAGTTTTATTTACTGTTCAGGTGAAAGATACATTTAGTTTTAATAAATAGAAATAATTTTCTAAAATGATTGTGTCCATTTTCACTCCCATTAGCAATATCTGAACTTCCAAACTGCTCCAAATCGTTGCCAACCCTGGATACTACAACCCATTTTAAGAAGCCTTTTTGGTGCTCTGGGATGGAGGTATTTCACTGTGGTTTTAATGTGTACTTCCCAATTAGCACCTTTCCAGGGGCTTATTGACCATTTGTATAACTTCTGTTGTGAAAGAGCTGTTTAAGTCTTTTGCTTTTATTTTAAAAATTGGGTTGTTTACCATTCTGTCTGTTAGATACAAACCAGAGTTGTATGTTTTCTTCAAATATAACATTTGCTGGTTAATTCAATCATATATAGAAAGGATTAACCTGTACAAAGAGCACAAGTAAAGATGTCTGCAAGAAGGCAGCTGCACAGCTGTGTTCCCAGGGTTTCAGGGAACACCACAGCATGTGTCTAGAGAACACGTCTAGACAGCTGTGAGCAGTTGAATCATGTACATGACAGGAAACTTAAGAACATCTGGTCAATCATCAAAACAGGGATTTTTAACAAGGCTTTAGAATGTAATCTATAAAAAGAAATGAGAGTTGAAAAGAAGAAAGTAATAGAGACAAGACTTGATATAAGACAAAGTAGCATTTTTATTCCTGGGAACTTGAGAGTTAATATGAAAAATAGTACTGGGATAATTGGCTATGCAGAAGTAGAGAGCTAGCTTCTCATTGCACCTTGTAGAAAGTTAAATTTTTGTATGGATTGAGGATCCAAATGTAAGAAAGAAAATATTTATTTATTTATTTATTTGTTTGTTGTTTGTTTTTATTGGTTCCTTTTAGTTATATATGACAGTAAAATCCATTTGACCTAATTATAAAAGCATGGAATATATTTTGTTTTAATTCGGTCCTAAATTTCTTGAATATTCTGTTCATGGTCCCTTAACATCTTTTCTGTATGCTTGACTTTATTTTCAAGGTTATATACTGAAAATATGTCCTTGAAGTAGTCCAATCTATTGATGATGCTTTCCATTGAATTTTTAATTTGATTTATTGATTCCATCATTTAAAGGATTTTCATCTGGTTCTTTTTCAGAAGTGATCTTTCACTTTCTGTACTTTTTCTACGATTTTACTGTTTACATGGCCTTTTAGCTCATAGGACAGTTTAAATTTAAAGCTAAATTCCTTTATAAAGGAATAAATTCCTTTATAAATTCCTTCTCTAACATTTGCTCCCTTGTGATGTCAATGAAGTCTGTCATTGAAGCCTTCGGGTGGATTTTTCATATTATTTGTATGTCCGCCATCTCTCAGTATGGTTCTGACTTTTTTAAAGTGAAGGACTATTTTGTGAGCTTCTTTTTCCTAAGAGCTTTCTCAATTCTGCATTTCCTTTGCTGCCTCCTTTCTGTATTGTGAGGAGATTAAGATTGCTGCCTCGCTCAAGTTCACCATCTTCCTCTGTATCAGTCTGATGTTGATGGTGGCCTGTTCTATTCTAGCCTGGACCCTACCGACTTCTGGGTCACCCAGTCAACGTTGTTGTGGCCAGGCAAAGTGACTGCTGAGGACGTGGTGCCTTTGGGTGGCAGTTGGTGTGGTGAATCCTCAGGGGCTTTAAGGGCCTGAGAAGGCATGTGGACACCCAAGAGCTCTGCCATTAAAGAAAGAAAATATCGAGGATACAATTTGCTTAACTATTCCAGGTGATTTCTTCCTGCACTGAGCACATGTAACAGTGTTTCAACTTTGAGTGCTGGGATTCCTTGAGGTTGCCTGGGAAGCTGGGAAGACAGGTGAAAATGGCAGGTAGGTGGTGATGGTTGAACAAGCAGGTATTTTTAAATTTTATATTTGTTTTTTGTTTGTTTCTGCTGTGCTGGTGATCAAATCCAGAGCCTTTTGCATTCTAAACAAGTACTCTAGCACTGAGCTGTATTCCCAAACCTATTTGTTCTTATGCAAGTTCATTTGGGAAAACAAAAATGTTTCAGCAATAAAATTAATTTGGAAATCCCTGCTCTGCAGCAGGAGTCAGAAAACTTTATCAGTAAAAGGTGAGATAATAAATATTTTAGACTTGGTGAGCTATATGATCTTTGTTACAACTGTTTAACTCTATCACTGTAACCATAGATGATACATAATTGAATTTAAATAAATGGAATTTATTTATAGACACAAATTTGAATGTCATATAATTTTCATGTGTCTCAATATACTTTTTTATTTTTCAACTGTTTAAAATTGGAAAAAAAACATTTTTAGCTTGCAGGCTATACAAAAACACATGTTAGATTTAGTCTATGGCTCAATAGCTTGTCAATCTCTGTCTTCCTGCAGTGTTTAAAATTCATGTAATTATTTGATAAATTATTTGTCATCTATATTGTTGTATTTTATATCAAAGTCTTGTGTCTTTAGGTAGGTCATAAGTTTCCTAAGGGCAGACATCGCATAGTTCATTGGAAATCCCCTAATGACCAAGGTCACTGGCAAAAAGCAAGCACAGTTAAAGTTGACTAGTTGAATCAATCAGTTTTTCCCACAGTTTCTTTGACTTGAGGAAGCTGTGGGTGATGTGGGATTGATCTTTTAAGTTGGTAGGAGATCCAGGAAGAACCAGAGAAAACAGTCAGTCAAGGAAGTCAGGGAAATCCTTGAAATATTTTAGAAGCAGTGTTGCATTCTGATGAAAATGGAGAGAAACTGGGAAGCAGATGTTCCTTTTCCATTCAAGCTGTGAAAGCAATGTAAAGCCAGGCAGAAAAAACAAACTCCTGCCAAGTTCGTTTCCCATTATATCCTTAAGGATCAAAATACTGACAAGGGAATCACTGTACCTTCTGCAGACTGCTCCTTTGCCTGGAGTGCACCTTCCTACTACGACTGACTCCAAAAATCAGCTTGGCGGCTGGGGATGTGACTCAGTGCTAGAGAGCACTTGCCTGGCATGTGCATAAAAACTCAGGCTGGAACTGAGGGTTTTTTTCATTTCCCAAAAGCCTTCTCCACTTTCCCCAGTCTAAGCACAGACACAAAACACACACTGATTTGAGCAGACCTTTTCTAAAGCAAGAATAGTCACTAGTTTTGTGTAAACTGAGCCTTAGATAGTGGCTGGCATATCATAGTATTCAGTAATTTTTTTTCTTTTTTTTTGATTGAGATATTTTATTGCTAAATAAATTTACAAATTTAGAGGGCACCATTTTGCATGAAGCATCTGCAACAGCCCCCAGTGAATCAAATCACATAAAAATGAAGTCATTTATACCGAAGTCCATGTCACCAAATATGACTAAGTTGTTATCTGATCTGAGAAATCAGGAGAGTAGGAGATAGTTGCCAATCTGGGCTCAGTGAAGCACGCCTGTAATCCTAGCACTTAGGAAGGCTGAGACAGGAGAACCGCGAGTTCAAAGCCAGCCTCAGCAATGGCGAGGCGCTAAGCAACTCAGTGAGATCCTGTCTCTAAAACACAAAATAGGACTGGGGATGTGGCTCAGTGGTCAAATACCCCTGAGTTCAATCCCTAGTACCAAAAAAAAAAAAAAAAAAAAGGAGAGATAGCTGCCAAATTTCCCAAACAGGCCAGTTTCTATCAACATAATAATGATGCTATCTCTGCTTTAATTCTTGCAATAAAAAACAGGAAGTAACTTGATGCTATTCAGTTATTTTTCTATTGTTCTGTCTATCTGTCCCCAGTTTATAAGGAGAGTAAATTCAAAATTACCCATCCAATTTTTGTTCTTTGATTCTGTTTTTTTCAGCCCTTCTCCGTCTGTAAACCCAATCTTTTTTTTGCCCATCCCATTGGAACACTTAATCTATTTTATGGAAGGAAATGTTTCCTCATTCTAGAATTGCAAACAAAGTCAATGAAGATATTTAAACTCAAATATCTTTGTTGTGATTTTGATTTTTGGTCCTTCTAGCCATTTTGGGGTCTCCAGAATACCTGATTTGTATGTTGCCTAGAGCAAGGAAGGAGGAAAAGAGAAAAAACTAAAGTCAGATTTTAGTGCAAATTCGACATAGATCTCTCACTCCCTGGAGCAGTGGTCCTTCATTGCTGGGCCACACTTTTTCACTCATCAAGTCTGGGAAGGATGCCCAAACTGCGCATTTCTAACCAATTCCCAGGAGACTGATGCTGCGTGTCTAGAACCAAACTTTGAGAAACAATGGTATAGAAGCTTAGCTCCATTACTGCCCAATACTACTAAGAAGTTTGGAAAGCTTGTCCTCTTACTTGGTGGCTGCCATGCTATATCATCCTTCCCTTCCAATCCCAGATCTCTGATTTCTCCTCCTGTCGTCATTGTCCTCTGGCTAGGTTGCTATCAAACCACCAGAAAAAGGGCTGAGATAGTTTTAAATTGAAGTAAAATCAAGTGATAAAAGCTTTGCATTAAAGGAATTAGTCTTTAAGAGGAGGTGGAATTTTGTAAGCTAACCGAGTAAAGCTCCAGGAAGGATTTCAGAGTTTACTTACATGGGGGGAAGAAAAAGCTTTCCCCACCCAATCCCAGCCACACTCACCACTTGTGGATATATCCATCTCAGAAAGTATTAAGGTATTAAAACTTGTTTGGGTCACACTTGTAAAGCATTATCAGTTGAAACAAACACATCTTGGGTTCTGCTTTGTGTGTCTCTGTGGTGGTAACTAGGACTACCAGAAGAGACTCAGCAAAGGAACAATTCTAGGAATGTCATCTGTACGGGGAGGAGAAGAGAAGGCACAATGACTGGGAGCTCAGAGGGAGGAAGGTGAAGATTTGGAGAGATCAAGTGGGGAGGAGGAAGAGGAAGTTCTAAGGGCAGCTAAGGATAACAGCAGAGTCAGAGGGACAGGGATTGGAAGGATGGCAGCTTTCACAGAAGGGAACCTGGAAGAGGCTAGAAAAAGAGAGGAGGGGAAAGAGTATAGGAACTTGGACCACCAAAGAAATCTGACCTTGATAAAGGTCTTTGCCTTTCTTTCATATAGTCTCCAAAAGGAGACTAGAATAATATTTCTGTTTAGAAAATATGCTTCTGCCTTTCCCCTGTTTAAATTCTTGAGTGGCTCATAGTGCTGTCAGGATTGAATTGGACTTCCTTGGCACAATCCAGGCTCCTGCTTTTCTCTTCAGTTCTCTCTAGAGACATCCCTCCCTTCCATCAGTCATGTGCGTGCAAACACACACCCCTCTGCAACAGCCACCTTGACCTGGTCCTCAGAGTGCACCCTGACTGTGCCATGCTTTTCTTAGATGCTGCACATTCTAGTCACTTACCGGCTTCACTGTCTTCACCCTCTGCCTCCCCACCACACTCTCACCTGATTTAAGACTCCCCTTGGTCTTCTGGGTAGTCTTTCCTGATCCAGCAGTCACACTCCTGCCCCAGCTGATGTCCCATCTGTGTGCTTTCCAGGAATGCTGTCATTGTCATTTCTTGGCCCCTGTAAGGCCCCTGGGAGCAGCTGACCCAGTATATATCTTAGGGATTGTAGCTATTTCGTCTGATCCCCTATTACCCTGTGGGATCCTTAAGAACAATTATGTCCCTAGAACCTAAGGCATGCCTAGCACCTCATTGGTAAATATTTGTGGAATTAATGTTTGAGACAATGATATTATTCTTTTAGAAAATTGTATGCATTGCAATTTTGACTTAAAATTAACCTATAACATTTTATACATAAAAACACAGAAAAAGAAGTGAAAATCACTTGTAATTACCCTACTCTGAGTTAATCCTTTGTAGTTTACAAATGGATTTTTGAGAAAGGGAACATTATGTAACAAGTAGAAGGTAGGAAAAATTTTCTGAGAACAGTGTATCATCAGAGAATGGAATAAAAAGGCATTTGTCGGTAAATGGATGGAGCTAGATAATATCATGCTAAGTGAAATAAGCCAATCCCAAAAAAACAAAGGCCAAATGTTTGCTTGATATGCAGATGCTAATTCACAATGGGAAGGAGAAGGGGACTAGGGAAGAATAGAGTTATTCTGGATTAAGCAGAATGAATCACACATTATTATCCTACGTGCATATATGACTACATGACCGGGGTGATTCTACATCATGTACAACCAGAAGAATGAGAAGTGGTACTCCATTTATATATGATGTGTTAAGGTGCATTCTACTGTCATGTATAACTAATTAGAACAAATAAAAAAATATGCAGCTAGGTAATAGTAATACAAAAGGCTAATTAGAAGGAGATTTAAGACTCTAGGTGTGTGATATAAAACTTCTGGAGTAGATGGAACTAGAAAAGAAAGAACTAAGCTGAATGTAGTAAGTAGTGAATAAAATGACAGGACTCGGAAGTTGATAAGAAGGTGGTGGTGAGTGGAGAGGTAAAGGAGAGAAAGAGTGTTAGATGACCCTAAGAGCTAACATATAATGTTAAATAAAGAAAAGAGTTTGAGATTGGGTGAGGGGAAGTATTTTTCACTCATTTATTCTTTGATCAATTATCTGCTGAGTACCTACCCTATGCTGAGTGCTGGTCTCTGTGCTGGATGCATCAGCGAACAAAATAGCAAAAGCCCCGACTCCTGGACCTTTGGTTCTGGTAGTAGAAATTATAATTTTGTTTGGGATAAACAGGCAAATTTATACCAGGAAATCAATCAAAAGACATTAAAAAGCATTTAAAGAGGTTTTAAACAGCACATTTCTTCTATTAATTTCCTGAACATGTGTGTGTAATGATAGGAATAAAAAATATTTAGGGCTGTCACACTGAAGTGAGCCGAGGTGTCTTGGGCCAGTGAAGAAAGTAGACGTTTGCTTCAGCAAAGGTGCAAAAACCCCTAATTTTGCAATGACTGCTATTAGGTGCCAGATGTAGACATGGGTGGAATTCCTTCTTGATGAAAATGGGGAATTAGTTTCTCTCCTAAGAGACATCCCCTAATAAAAAATTCCATAGCCAATAGTTAGAAAAACCACAGGAAACTTTAAAAACTCCTGAAGAAAATCACTAAATAAATAAAATGACTCAATTATGGCTACATGGGTGTATTCACTTTTTGAAAAGTTTTTAAAATTTATTGAGATGAACACTTATAATTTACAAACTCCTCTGTATGCATATTAAAGCATCCCAGTTCCTTTACTAGTTGTCAAGCCCATCTGAGCTTCAAGTTCTTCATCTGCAAAATGAAAATAATACTGACATTTTAGAGTTGCTCTGAGCTTAAATAAAATGATATGTATAAAGTGCCTGCATATATGATTACACAACTGGTGTAACTATATCATGTTACAACCAGAAGAAGAAGAGAATGGAGAAGTTATACTCCATTTATGTATGATGTGTCAAAATTCATTTTACTGTCATGTATAACTAATTAGAACAAATAAAAAATAATTTTTTAAAAAAAAGGCCAAACAGTGTTTGCCATACAGAATGCTCTCGTTCATGGTAGGTCATATTTTCTCCGGCTTTCTCATTTTACACCTTCAAACCTTTTCCAGGTTTAAGTTCCCCATGAAGTCAAAGTGAGATCCCTGGACATGGCAAAGGCCATGGAGCAGACACAGAGGACGTTGTCTTCAGCCAAAGCCAGCCAGGCCCTGGCATTCTTGGGTAATAGGGAAAATGTGAAAATGTGGGGGGATCCCCGTCATAACTGTAACCCAGCCAAACACTGCTGCCGGGGTGCCAATGATAATAAGAGGACTCACAGCTGAAATTACGGTATTTGCTAACTGTGCAGATTCTTCCCACAGGAAAGTAGAGGGGTAAGTCAAACAGACAGCAATATGAAACATCAAAGTAGTGGGATTCCCCTTGGGATGATCGTAGCAGGGAATTTGAGTTTACTTTTTGTTGCCAGTCTTACAGGAACATCTGGCTGACTCATGAAAATCCAATCAATGGCTACTTTCATGTGTGCCATCTTCCAATACAGAATTTTGGGAAACTGAGATATTCTGCTATAAGTAGCACGTGGCATTGACTTGCTTTTCTTGAGATGGTGTTCCTTTAGTTTTCTGTTCTCCCTAGTTTGGTGCCAAAGGTAACCTGGTCAGTGTTCATCAAGTAAGAGAATTTGCATGGCAGTTAGCTCTAAAACTTCCCCTCAGAAGTTTGCTTCCTCCTTGTCTCAGCAGCCAACTGTGGCCTTGATAATCTTTGCTCTTCACTTCACACATAGCCCTGGCCTGAAGGTGTACTTTGTGGGCTAACCTGGTTACCTTAGGGATCCTCTCCTTATCATACATAATTGGCTCAGTGTTCTCCATTAATACTTCATCTCCTTGGAATATGGAGGCTGTGGCCTCTGTTACTATTGTGCCTTAGATTCATGAGGGCTGTATCTTCTTGTTTCATAGATTTCTTTTCTTTTGGGGGTGGGTGGGAGATGGAGGGTACTAGGAATTCTTGAACCCAGGAGTCTTCTATCTGTGAGCGAGATACCTAGCTCTTTTTTAAAAATTTTTTTATTTTGAGACAGGACCTCCCTAAATTGCCTTGAACTTGCAATCCTCTTGCTTCAGTAGCAGGGATTACAGATGTGAACTACTGTACTCAGCTTTTCTTATCTGGATTTCTTAAATGCAAAGTAATAATCCCATCCACTTGTCACTTAAACAGGAGGACATTTGTTATTAAAACCTACATATTGCTTAACCTCAATGGGTATTTACCCCAAATGTGATACCACATGTGTTGTTGGGTTCAGTGGAACATCTGGTTCAATTGAGCATCTGACTGTGTGTGTTCCTAATTCTTTATGGGCTTGGGCTAGCCTCTAGCCCTTAAGGTATGGTAAGAAAGGGAAACAGATGTAGGAGAGGTGATACATGGAGGCTAATTCCCCGACCTCAGCATCTCCAGCCCATTTCTTTATAGTTACTATAGAAAGAGGGGCTGGTACTTCAGAAGACTTGTAATATCTCACCTATCAGTGTGAGCCTATGATTCAACATCCTTGCTACCCTATGGAAGTGGGGGGTCAGGGCATGAAGGCTACTGTTGGCTGGAGTTTGGGATAGATATCTGCCTTTGAATCACTGGCCTAACAAAAACACAAAAGGTGTAGGGAATTTAGATTGTACACATCATTTGATGACTCATTATACCCATTATCTCTATAAGAATGAAAAACAAGACAGCATTAACAAATGCAAACAGCAAGATTATGAGAGTTAAGTGACATATGAATGATTAGCACTTAATAATTATGTCATATGGAGGGCAGCGATCACCTCTACAGTATAAAGACATTTCCCAAGAGAGGTTTTATCACTTTCATGAGATTTTCAAGGAAGCTGTGATCTCCAAAAGACTCTCAACCAGTCTCCGTTCAGGTCACTTCACAGTGACACAGAGGAGAAACAAAAATTGATTTTAACAACTCTGCAAGGGTGGAAAAAGAAAAGTGCTACAGTAGTGTAGACTTAAGATTCCTTTTCCACTGTTGTGGAGATCAAAAAACTGGAGGGGCTGGGGTTGTGGCTCAGTGGTAGAGCACTTGCCTAGCAAGTATGAGGCACTGGGTTCGATCCTTAGCACCACATAAAAATAAATAAAATAAAGGTATTGTGTCCATCTGTAAGTAAAGAAAAACATTAAAAAAAAAACCCTGGAAACAGTATACACTCGCCCATAAGGGAAACCTTAAAAATCATGATACATTCAAACTATGGAATGTGATAAGGATATTTTACTAGGATGAACAAATAAGTCCTATACCAGTTAATTTGGAGAGCTTCTCATGATTTGATCATTAAATGAGAAAAGCAAGAATCAGAGGAATGTATGTAATATAATTCTATTTTTGCAGAAGAAATCATGACAAACCTCCTTCCTCATTTTATATGTATATATGTGCATGCATGTGTGTGCATATGTGTGTGTACATACACTATGAGCAAACGAGAAATATGGAAGACTGCATATCATATTATTAAGAGGAATCAGAGAGCAAGATAGAGTGAGTTATTCTGCAAAAGGAAAAAAAGGATGTATACAAAGTAAAAGAATAGCAAAAAACCCACGCTACCCAAAAAGGGTATCAATCATGAGAATGGCATCCATGATATAAACCTATTTTTATAAAATTAATTATGTGTGCATATCTGCATTAAAAAGAGGCATGGAAGAATGATGACTATAATGATGGTGAATTCACAAGTATAATATCAATTAATATTTATTCTATTCCTTTTATTTTATAAGTTGATTCTTTTTCTTCTTTTTGTAGCTCAAATATTTTATAACTGACATGCGTTAGTTACATAACCAGAGAAACCTTTTAAAATCTAATAGTAATAAAAAATTTTTTTATTTCATATGGAATTTTATATTCTTCATGCATAATTTTAGTTGTCAGTAGATTAATTATCTTCAGGAAGGCGATGTAGAAAACACAAGTTGCAGTTTCTGCATCATGCACTCTAGCTATACAGATTTAGCAAGGATATTCCATTGCCCAGGTGGGTGCCGATGTGGTAGGCTTAGAAGTGGAGGAAAGAGTTCTACTAGCTCTGGGAAAGAAGTCAGAATATAAATAATCTGCTCAGGGTCGCAAATGCTGAGGCGAGAAACAGAGACTGCTAGCTGCCTGATAGAGCTTGAAGTGAAGGAGTAAGTCAAGAGATAAGTCTTTCTGAGAGTTAGCATACTAGAACTATGTCTGGAAGCACAGGCTGCACTTGGATTGATGAGAAACAGGTCAGTCTTTCCAGAAGCAGACGAGAACGTGACTAAAGACATGAAGGGCTCCTTTGAACTTCCTTGATTGTCTAAGACATAGCTGTTTAGACATTGTTGTCACTCACTATAAGATATTTTGCATTTATAAAGTGGTTATAAGCATGATTCACTCTTCTTTGCAGAGCTTATTAATCATCTCATGGACCTGGTATTAGAAAGAAGGAAGTTCCTTGCTCTTTCCACAAAGTGAATCTTCTCAGAGCTCACTTGGGTTGGAAAATCCCAAGAGATTTGTCGTTCATAATGAAACTAAGATGTGAAACTTGAGCTCATGAAATGGCTTGCTGCTAAAGAAGGGCCTCTCCATTTTATCTGTATTTATTGAGAGATGTTAGATTCCCATTCTAGGCCGAGAGGATTCCACTTTTGGTTCAGTAAAGCACTGCTCAGGTGGCCTCATTCTGTTTCTCCTTGAATGCTTTTCCCTTTCCTTTTCTCATTCCCTTCCTTATATCACCCTCTTTCTCTTCCTCTGTGTGGGCCTCTGTGATTCTTCTGTAGGACCTGCATGGTTTATTGTAGCTCAAGACACTGTCAAAGGCAGGCAAACTTGGATAATAGGAGGCCTTCCCATGAAAGAGCACTCATTCAAAGCGATTTCCCTTACAAATTAGACTTGACTCCCCTGAGTCTTCCAGTAGAATCCGTGGCTTTCCACATTTTCCCAGTAGAAGGTCTTCCTTCAATAGTGTGAAGGTATGTGTTTTAGGGTTCTCCATGGCTATGAAAATGCCCATGACATAGTTTTTATTTCAATTTACATGAAGTCAGAAAAAGGATTTGTTGAAAGGCAACTGAGAGCAAGAGAGGTTTCAGAGAGCCCTCATTTGTTGGATGGGAATGTCTTAGGGACTGAGGTAAGGGAATTTTAAGTATTTCATAATATTGTCTCATATCACCTCTAGTTTAAGTACATGTGTGAAAAATGTGAGCATGTGCCTGTGCTGGTTCAATAATGTCACCTCCATGTTTTTATTTCAGTTTATTTAAAATCAAACATCAATGTATTATTAACTGCCTAGGGATACTACTTCTTTTTATCTTTGAAAGCTAAAAAAGGATCCACAATCATATAAGTCATGTAAACTCCCAAAGTGTATGCTTTCTAGAAAACACTGACAACACATTTAAAAATCTATACTTAAAAGTTATTAATTTGATAATGATGTTGGTGGCGGTACAGCACACCTGCTATGTAGAAAGCACATTCACTATCTATCCTGTATATGTAGCATTATGAATAGCAGTCATAATGTACAAGACATATTCCATTTTCCCATAAGATTTAACTTCAGTTCTAAGCCCACATCCCACTGGGCTGGTAGGAAATTCAACCTCTCATTCTGGAGTTTCATCTCCTCCTTATTGGTCCACCTGAGCTGCTGATTTTTCAGTTCTGCCAACTGCTGCTTCTGTGGCATGCTTGCTTTGTGAATATTAGGTGCACTAGGCCCAAAATCTCACTTCCCTGTCTGGTTATTCCTGTTGTGGTCCCACCACATCCTTAAAGTGTCTCTGTGGAGTGGGGCTCAGTTCCTCATGGTACTCAAAATTCTTGGACTTGCCCACCACTCCCAGAATTGCCTCAGCTTAGGAGAAATCACTCTCTTCCTTCTTTTATTTAGCAGCACGAGGGATTGAACCCAAGGCCTCCTGCATGCTATGCAACGTTCTACTACTGAGCTATATCCCCAACCCTAGAAACTCTCTGAACCCACATATACTTTAGTGGATTTACTGGAATGTGAATAATGTGCTCAGGGTCACAAATGTTGAGACAAGAAATGCAGAGTCTGTTGGCTGCTTGAGTGGAGTTTGAAGGGAAGGAGAGAAATATAGGAAAAAATAATTGAGAAACTTAAAGATGATCTTGCCTCACTCTGGAAGAGAACCATGTAGACTCTTTCTGATTTATCCTCCTCTTCTAGTCATTGATTTGTTTTCTTTCTGAATCTATCTAACCAACAATTACAATTGGTCAGTTCTTTATGAAAGTGCCACTACTCTTTAATGATACAAACCCAGTTTTCCTGGCTTTATGGATGTTGTCTCTAAACCTTTACCTACTGCCTGGTAAGATGCCACATCAAACCAGGTGGAGCCGGTGTCATGGTCATTTACTAATCTAGTAAGATAGAGTATAGGCTTAAAAATTTTTTTCAATACTAGAGATTGAACCCAGGCCTTGCACATGCTAAGCAAGTGCTGTACCCAACCCTTTTTATTTTGAGACAGGTCTCACTAAGTTGCCCAGGCTTCTTGGAGCTTGAGATCCTCTTGCCTCAGTTTCTGAGTGAGTGGGTTTATAGGCTTGTACCACTGTGCTCAACTAGTACAGGCTTCTTTGTGATATGCATTCTCAGTAGGGGCCATATCACCCCCAAGTGCTGAAAACTGTTCATTAGAGGCAAAAAAAAACCCTCCAAAACCAACCTTGCTTCTTTATGTATAAAGGACAGATATGCATACAACACATAAACAAATAAATGACATTTCTCTGGTACTAAAATGACACGGGAGGAATAACTAAAATACCTCTCTATGGGGAACAGTAATAAAAAGTAAAAAAACAATGCTCTAGTTGTTACAAAGGAAAGAAACCAGTATTTATGGAATGGCTCTCAACTGGTCAGGCACGATGCTGAGCAGTCTCATGTATTTTTATTTAATCATCACAATAGTCATTTGTAGATGAGGAAACTGAACTTAAATAACTTGACCAAAGCCACACAGCTTAGCTTATAGGTAGCATAACTGAGGTTTGAGGCCAAATCTATTTCTAAAGCCTTGCTTTTTCCATGAAACCAGGCTGCAAAGTCAAAGTCAGTTCACACATATCTGAATCATTATTGCTACCCCTAAGTATTTATTTTGTTGTTGCAGTTCAAGAACAGGAGAATAAAGCACTCACTAACACCGCATATGCACATGTCATTGTATTGTCTCTACCTTGTGATAAACACAGGGCACCACTGCCTCCTGCCATGTTTTATGCCTTAGCTTAGAGTTGTTTGAAAGAAGTCATTTGTTAGGGAAGAAAGGTGACAAGAGAAAGGAAGGATACTGTCTGTACCTTCCCTATTTCTTCCCTCTAATTCCTTTTTCTGGGCTGCATCTAGCATGGTGGTCCTTACTCCTAAACCCCACACATTCCAGGATTTTGCACATTCTACAATTCCTCCTTGGGAAGAATATCTTGGGGAGCTCTCTGATACAATTTTGGGCTGAGCACTAGCTTAGAAGGCAGGAGAGCCTCAGCAGTTACTCTGACAATCTCTATTTTACAAATGTGAGCTGAGTAGCAGCTCTGTGCAGGGTCAAGCTCTAGTTCATTCTGGCAGATGGGGCTCTACTGGCTGTCCCCATCATCAACCTTAGCTCTTTCCATGACATTTTCCAGCTGTTTTCTTGTTGGATGTAGATTCACTTGTGACCAAACACAAAGGAACTATACAAAAGTTTCATTTTCCTACATGTCAAAATCAACTTTCTATTGAGGATTTTAAAGTTATATTTTACTTGTTATTTAGATACATTTTTCTCCAATGCAGAAAAAGTTAGCTGGTCTATCCCAAACACGAAATGGCCAACATGCATGAGCAGGGAGGTAAGGGAGAAGGCAAAAATTAGCACTTACTGAGTTTCTATCTTATGATGGCACACAGCTAGGTGTCTTTAATGAATTATGCTATTTGTTCTTTACAAAAATCCTTAATATTATCTACACTTCATATGTGAAGAGCATGAAGCACATAAAAATTACTTGTCTAAGTCTATAAACTGGCTAGGGTGACTTCAATTCTCCTCAGAGATGCACTAACCCAATTCCTGGGAAGTCTTGGTAGCAGAGGGCATGGTAACAGCAGAGCCAAGCCCAGACCAATACAGGTGCAGAGATGCACAGAAGTTCACCTTCCAGAGAGCAGACAAGTACTGCCACCTCCTTGGAGAATTCAGATATATTTATAGTATTCTCAGGACTGTCTGATTACCCTTGGCACCCTCAAGAGCCAGGCTTTCACTAAAAAGCTTGCAGGTATCATGGTATCATTTTTGTAGTGTTTGCAGTAAGATATTAGGCTGGGATGGTAGCTCAGCGGTAGAGCGCTTGCCTCGCATGCGTGAGGCCCTGGGTTCGATCCTCAGCACCACATACAAAGCAATAAAATAAAGACATTGTGTCCATCTACAACTAAAAAAAAAATATTTGAAAAAAAAAAAGATATTCATAAGGGAGACGCATCTGAAGAAAAATTGAAACAGCAAATGAAGTGTGACAGAGCAAAAAGATTGCCTGGATGTCTCCTTAAGCAATCCACTTCCCTTTTCCAGATTTCCATTTCTTTATCCATAAAAGGAATCAACTAGCTGAAGTTTTCTTCCTGCACAAACAAGCTATTTGTGCAGGGAAGGGACAGCTAAGTGATTTCTTCGTGTATCTTGAGAGTGTTGCTCCTTCTTGGTCCTGGTTGGTAATCATGCTTCAATTTGCCTCTGGACTACTGGGATGACACTACAAATGATTGCAGGTATCAGGAATATATATCCTGGAAAGTCCTGGTGTCTGGAAAAGGAAGAAAATAATGTAAAAAGCTTTGAATGCTTTTGGAAGCTTTGTGCTATAAAATGTGTCTTCTAATAAGGAAAACCTTATCAGCACAGTGGTCACCCATAAGGAGCTCTGACCTCAGCTGTTCTCTGCATTTTCATAAATATGGTCCTCTTCACATAGAGTATTGTCACTGACCCCTGTATTCTCACTTCCTTCAGTATGTCCCCTGGGAGCCATGTCTCTGCTGGGACCCTCAGCTTCCAGTCTGGGCCTGAGACAGAATGTTTCTGTAGCTCTTTCTATTCAGAAGAGAGGGCTGGGCAGGTAGTTGACCTCCCTCTTTATTTCCATTACACATTTCTTTTAAAGCGCCTTATGTAAGAGAACAGTAAAGGAAGATGAAGGAAGAGAGCAATCACTGAACCCTTAAGGTGTATTGGCTAATATTTTTCCCTGTTATTTAATGTAATTTTTGTAATTCTTGAGGTAGATATAATTATCCCAGTTTTACAAATGAAAAAAATTAAGTCTTAAAGAGATTAAAATGACTGCCCAAGGTCATAAAATGCTGGGACTAAGATTCTACAGCAGGTCAGTTAGACCCTAGTACCTAAGCTGACAATTGTAATGTCCTATGGCCACCCAAATGATCTTTATCTCCTCATGCATGACTCATTTGGGGTACTCCGTGAGTCAAGACCTCTAAAGGAATAAAATTTGGTTATGGTATTCTATTTTTATTTCTAGTGAAGACATTCTTTCACTTCTTTGTATCTTTGGCAGTATTTCCTTATATTTCACATCCTACACTTTCAAGATACTGTAAATCTTTGGATAACCAGATTCATTCCTGCTATGTCTTAACCAGTTCTTGCTTTCAGTGAGGTTTAGGAGTTCACTCTTCAGGAAAGGATTGCTCCTACTAGGAAACTTTTCTCTTGATATCCTTAGTATTCTCCAAATAGATTCATTCACACAGGTTTATTGCTAATTCCAAGGTAATTTTTTTTTTAGCATCAGGAATACAGTGATGGAAAATCAGCCTTTCTGATATTTTCCAACAAATACCATTTTTTCTGCTTTCTAGCCCAACTCTGTTGTGTTCCTTTTATGATTCTTGAACTGAGTTCAACATTTGAAACAGTTCACCTTTCAACTTTTCCACCTGATTTTCCTTTTCATGAATCCTAGAGCTATATCTTGTTGCAAACTCAATAAAAATCCCACAGGTCCAATCATGGAACTTGAAAAATTCAGAGTTTGGAGGTACAATACCAGAGCCAATGCAGAAGCCTCTTTTTCTTCTTACTTGAGAAGGGAATCTTTCTCCCAGAGGCCCCACCTTAGAAAAATGCTAGCAAGCTGCCAGTATCTCCTAGGTCAGAGACGTGGGTCAGAGCAATTATTCAATGGTAACACACTACTGTGTGCCTCCAAGCATCCACGAGGCTATTCTGCCAGCATCAGCAGGCAGCTGACTTGTGGTGGGATTTGAAAGGCTGTTGAGTGGAGTCTTTTCCCATATAGCAGCTCCACTACTTGAAATTCTACTTTTGGAGTTTTATTCCTTGACTCTTAAATGTTTTCAGTCCTTAATATTCCATGTGTGTGAGGCAAGTATTGTGGAAATGGAACAGTTGGGTCAAGGGGGAAAGAAGCTGAGTTGATAAGATGAAGAGATCCCAAAGGCAAACTTATCCTGTCACTGCAAACTGTTAAGCCTTGTGCTGTCAACTCTGGACAATTAGGGAGCTAAAGAAATTTTGCCTCTGGAAACTGTCAAAGAATCCCACTGGGATCAATTTTCAACTGCAATGACTTGAAGATCTCAAGTTATAGAATTACGATCGAAGCTTATACAACACATAGAACATCAAAGCATGCTGATGTTAGGAACTTTCCCTTGCTAAATATAAAATCTCTATATCATAGTTCTCTACGGAGTTTCCAGTGTAGAGAGGATGCATCTATTCCAGAAAAAAAAAAAAACAACTTTGTGAAATATTTTAAAATCTACTTTAAAAACTGATTTCATCTACAATGAAGAGAGATATTATAATTAAAACAGAATACTGAGCTTTATATAAATATGTTTTAAGTTATCTTTATATTTTAGGTGTTCAGCTTTTTCTTTTCTTTAAACAAGGGCTTATTTCATAGCATGGATGAAAATAGGAGTTTACTTAGCATTTTGAAGAAATATACTGTGCGATACCTAGGTGAATGATGAGTTAATGCTGATTGACCCATTGTTAGTTAAATAAGGTCATGCTTGCATGTTTTTGAGATAAATCAAGGGATGATATCAACTGTGAGTCACTCAAAGGATTTCATATTCAAAGAGCCTGGCCTAAGAGTTATATAAAGAGGGACGTTTAAGGAACTTGTACTACAACAGCGCTAAGTTGAGTTAAGCTATCCTGGACAGAGAAGTTGACAATGAAGCCTCTATTGATTCTGGTCCTGTGCGTCACTGCGTCTGGAGCTGCTTCTCTAGCCAATAAAGCAAGCCCGACAGAAATGGAAGAAGAATTTGCTGAAGTAAGTATTGTCACTATAGTAGTTAACTAGCCTGATTTTTGTCTTTATTGCATTTACTTGTTTTATTTTGCAAAGTACTATTTGAAGACTTGTTCTAGTAGGCTATTTGCTTTCAGTATTGAATTTTTCTTTGCTAGAGAGGAATATAAAGAAAGTATTGGTTTTGAAGGAGTGTTACAAAATGAATTAGTGCCATTTGTCCCTTCTACTAAAAATTTTTGGCCAAGGACTTTCAGTTCAATATAATTGGAATTCACTTCTGTTATAGTATTTTACATTAATCATCTATGCCAATTAATAGTCTAAGATTGTCTAGTGGTTTGACCAACTTAACCACATCAGGCTACCATGATAATTTCAACAAACTCCTGTTACCCTCCTTTATCCCAGATATTTCTTCATAAGCCGTTTGCTTAAAAAGATTTTTTTTTCAATTCTTATTTTTTCTAACTAAAAGATTTGGCTCTCCTATTTTCTGAAATTAACTTGGTTTTGTTTTGACATAGGCTGGCTTCAAACTCTTGGGCTGAAGTGATGCTCTCACCTCAGCCTCCCACCTAGCTGGAACTACAGGCATGTGCTACCATGCCTGGTTTGTTTTCTAAAATTATTCTAAAATTATTTTAACTTTGAACTTATCATAGTTGTCCATTGTGTCAAGCTTTGGATTTTTAAACAAGGATTTTTTTTTTTTAAGTACTGGGGACAGAACCTTGGGCTTAAGAGCATGGTAGGCAAGCCCTCTGACATGAATTGCACCCTCAGCCAAGCAAGAAAGTTTTATTCCAGCTTAAATTAATAATTTAAACATTCTAGCAATAACAATTTTGCCATTTATCAAATGCTAAAAATAAGCTCTGCCATATATCGAAAGCTAAAATAGGTTTGAGTAGAAACAAGTTTGAGGAAGTAGAAAGATTTTTTTTTCTTGCTGGGCTTCTAGGAACAAATCTAGTAAGTTCTTACATGTTTTGATAATAGATAAATTAAATTGAATAATTGTCTAAGTAACAATGGTATAACCTGTGATTACAATGTCAAAAATACCTAGTTTGAAAATATCAATGTGCCGATGGGTCAAAATGCAGAGCTCTCATGGGCAACTTTCTTGTGTGTGGTTATACATTATTGAATGTATTTTTTTCCAGAGGTACTTGAATAACTTTTATGGACTTATGGAGACAATTCCAATGACAAAAATGAAACTCAGTAGGAACTTCATAGAGGAAAAAATCCAGGAAATGCAGCAGTTCTTTGGGCTAAACATGACCGGGCAGCTGGACACATCTACTCTGGAGATGATGCACAAACCTAGATGTGGAGTGCCCGATGTCCATCATTTCAGCACATTTCAAGGAAGGAGAGTGTGGAAGAAGCATGAAATCACTTACAGGTAATGCAAGTACAGAGCCATGTGTTCTTCTGTTTTCCTAGTGGTTTGACTTCTAGAAGCCCAAGTCATGGGGCAGGAAAGATGGTGGAATGAGATGAACATCATTACCCTAGGTACATGTATGACTGCTCATATGGTGCAACTCTACATCATGTACAACCAGAGAAATGAAAAGTTGTGCTCCAT
Organism: Xerus rutilus; assembly: GCA_028644305.1. Classification (NCBI taxonomy): domain Eukaryota; kingdom Metazoa; phylum Chordata; class Mammalia; order Rodentia; family Sciuridae; genus Xerus; species Xerus rutilus. Next base: position 78,035,635 of record CM053399.1, on the reverse strand, counting down.
TTGTGTAAAATGAATCAAAATACCTGATGCTGTCATATATACCTAATTAGAGCAAATAAATTTTTAAAAAAACTAAAAAAAGAGACCTAAGCCATTTAGATAGAATATATCCCTAAATCTGGAAGTAGAGAAGTGACCTCTCTCAATTGTTACTCTATCTCTGTGCTTAAATTCATTATCTCTAGAAGGAATAATTGTTCACTCAAGAAAGAGCTGTAATTATGTGTCTTGCAGGTTAGTCTAGCAGAATAGAAGACAGCTTCAAATAAAAGGAGAATGAAGCTGAAATAACTATAAGTCAGAGAGAGAAGAAAGTATATAGAGTAGTCAAGATGGGTAAATGTGGAAGTCTGGGAGCCAGAGCAGAAGCTGTAAGCATCTATGACAGCAAATCCACCACGATGACTTTATGTCAATCATACATAAAGAGAAATTGAGATAGAAAGCTGTCCAAGAGAAAGCTAGTTAAGAGAAAGCTGTCCAAGGAAAAATGGTTTTTACTTAAGCAAATTGTTCTTTGGCTGAATTCTCAATGTATGCAATGATTCATCCTTCAGTGGAGGTATTAGGACTGAAGTATTATGATAAGACAAAATTAACAGGTGGTTTCTATATGTTTCTCTTTTTTTTTTCTGATAAAGAATCAAAAATTACACTCCTGACATGAAGCAAGATGATGTTGACTATGCCATCCAGAAAGCTTTTCAAGTGTGGAGTGATGTGACCCCCCTGAAATTCAGAAGGATTTATGCAGGCGAAGCTGACATTATGATACTTTTTGCACATGGAGGTGAAGAACTTGGGCTTCATCTGTTTCATTTAACATAATCTATAGCATGTACAGAAGCACTAATTTTCTTTCCTTTTTTTAAAAGCTCATGGAGACTTCAGTCCTTTTGATGGCAAAGATGGAGTTTTAGCCCATGCTTTTGAACCTGGACCTGGTATTGGAGGAGATGCACATTTTGATGAAGCAGAAACCTGGAGTAAAAATTCCAAAGGTAGGGAAAAAATAAAAACTAAACCTAACAAATTTTAAAATGTGTCTTGATTTTGAAAGACTACCTTCTGTAAAATATGATAACCTGAACAAACTTGTGCAAACTATAATTTTGCCTCTAAATTAAATTCAACTCTTTAACTGAGTCTCAATTTCACCTCTTATAAATTGAGTATATTGCACTAGATTATCTTGAAGATAATCTCTAAGAATCTACTGGAATTCTATGAGCTATGAGCAAGATCATTAGTATAGACTCAGGGAAAGTAAAAGCTGTTATTTAGGTTTGGGCAGTAAAATCCATGAACTCAAAAGCAGACACAAATGCTAATAATTCTGTACATGCTAACACATAGGATTAAGTGGTCATGGTTTGACTCATTATTTGCTGATAATTTCTTAGATCATAGTGACACATAAAGATAAAGTTATAGAATTTATCTATAATACTATTCATCTATAAAAAGGATGAAGTCCTATCAAATGAATGGAACCAGAAGTCATTAAGTGAAAAATTGGCACAGAAAGACAAGTACCAGTGATCTCACTCATAAGTGGAATTCAAAAAAATTGATCTCATAAAAGTTGTGAGTAGGATAGTGATTATCAGAGGCTGAAGAGTATCCAGGAAGAAGGGAAGTGGGAAAGGTTAATCAATGGTACTAAGTTGCAGTTAGATAGAAGCAAGAAGTTTTGGTGTGCTATTGTACAGAAGAGTGATTATAGATAACAATATTGTACTGCATATCTCAAAAATCTTGAAGAAACAATTTTGAATGCTTTCACCACAAAGAAACATTGTACAATGTATGTATGTATGTGTATATATATATATAGTAAAGTATCATGATACTCCATAAGTATGTACAATTTTATGAGTGATTTAAAAATAAGATGACTATGTATTTCACACTTTGCCCCTTTTGGTTGATTTCTTCCTAGGCAGAAACTTGTTCCTTGTTGCTGTTCATGAGCTTGGGCATTCCTTGGGACTCGGGCACTCCAAAGATCCAAAGGCGATAATGTTCCCCAACTATGGTAATCTCAACCCCAACATGTTTCACCTCTCTTCTGATGACATCCGTGGCATTCAGTCCCTCTACGGTGAGTTGAACTTCTGTGTCATTTTGCCATACAAAGATATTCACTCTTATGAACAGTCTAGTAATATCCATATTAGGATAAAATGTTACTCTTTTCTTTTGAACCTGTGAGAGCCCTGTGAGGTAAGTAGCATAGATACCATCTTCATATTCCAGATGAAGACAAAAAGACCTGGGATGTAATGTCAGGCAAAACCTGAGGTCTATGGTGCGGTGTCCCTTCTATTCAACATGCCATTGCCCCATCAAAGAGACACATAGAAAATAATCTAATTTTGAAAAGACAGTCACCACAATCAGATATTCTCTTCCATGATATGCAACCACATGGGAAACGTATACTTAGCATATATTTCTCATGGATTTTATAGAAAATTTAAATTAACATTGATGTATTTTTTCACTAAGAATATGGGATGTTTTAAAAATAATGGTGCTTTCCTGTTAGGAACTAAAATACACATTTTTTCCTAATGTTTCTTGAAATGTATTTTTAGGAGGCCCAGAGAAGCACCAACCTATGCCAGATCCAGACAGAGCAAAATCAGCTGCTTGTGACCCCAACTTGAGTTTTGATGCTGTCACTACACTGGGAAATAAAATCATTTTCTTTAAAGACCGGTAGGACCATTTTTATATCTAACCAATATCAGGGGCTCTGGCCTTTTGTTGTTGTTGTTGTTGTTGTTGTTGTTGTTCTGTTGATCAGAATAGTTGAAGTGAGGTAGATGAAACTTGTAAGCAGGGACTTGGATTTGATTCAGTAGGCAGTGGAAAGATCTTGAAGATTTTAAAGCAGGAAAGTGGTACGATTATTGTATTAACGAGAAAATTTATGTGTAAAAAATGGATTTTCAGTAGGAATCTGGGCTGGGAAATTAAAAGATAGGAAGCATAGAAGCCAAACTATTTTAGTTATAGAAAAAAATGAAGTCCGGAGTTGAGGAGCTGCTTTTTAAAAGACTTTCTCAAATATAGAGAAAAAAATTCCAGAATGATTTACAATTTGTCTTGATAGATTGAGGCAGATATTGGGGGGAGGTTAGTGGGGAAGATTGATATTTGGTAGATAGGACAAATATACTATTTTTTAAAATTATAAAACAGACACCCGAGATTAGGCAACTCCCAGTTACAGTTCATTGGTGAATGAATTAGGCCAGATTAGAATCTTAGATTCTTGGATTCCAAGCTCCAGGTTATTTCCATATCTCAGGTTACCTGTAGAAGTCATTGTCACTGCCAAAAATTGATTAAGATCTTCTGTGGTGTTCCCACATAGACATCCATAGACTAGAATAGGAAAATAATGAAATGATGTATTAAATCTTAACCAGGAGTGGTAGTGTGCACCTGTAGTCACAGATATGTAGGAGGTTGAGAAGGGAGGATCCTTTCAGCACAGGAATTTAAGTCCAGCCTGGGCAACATAGTGAGGCTGTCATCTCAAAAAGAGAGAAAGAAGAAGAAGGAAGAAGGAAGGAAAGAAATAATAACTGATTTCACAGGTCCTTCTTGTTCACATTTCAAGGTACTTGAGTCTATAGTAGTGGTTAACATGTGTCAAATGTCTTTCATGGCAGGTTCTTCTGGTGGAAGATTCCAGAGAAATCCATGACCAGCATTAGTTCAATATCATCATTATGGGCAACCTTGCCTTCTGGCATTCAAGCTGCTTATGAAATTGAAGCCAGAAATCAAGTTTTTCTTTTTAAAGGTAATTCCAATGTTTAGTTTTCCCATTGAATATACTTTAAGGAAAATAATAAATTAAGGAAATTTTTTATAGATATAAAACAAAAAAGCACTCCAGATTTTATTAATGGCAGCTCTGAACTGTAAGTTCAAGTACCCTAACTACACAGGAGATATGCATAATTTGGGGGGCAAGTTTGTAAAATACAAGATGTTGATACTTTTGGGGTAAAAAACAGAACCATAGGAGATAGACCACATTTAAGATCCATTTTAGAACTCTAAGGAAAGATGATGTCGTTTGTAGTAACTCTTTGTGGGTAACTCTAATATACCCTTTTTCTTTGTCTTCACAGATGACAAGTACTGGTTACTTAGCAATTTGAGACTGCAGCCAAACTATCCAAAGAGTATATATTCGCTGGGCTTTCCTGAATATGTGAAAAAAATCGAAGGCGCTGTCTTCAACCCGCTTATCTACAAGACCTTCTTCTTTGTAGATAACCAGTATTGGAGGTGAGCTTTAGCTTTGACCTCTAAGATTTGTGAAAAAGGCATGGAATTGATCTTTCCAGAAGGTAGTTTTTCTGTAGAAGGGAGACCAGTAGAATAGAGGATGAGGACACAGGGAAGGGGAGAGAAAAAGGAAGTACTGAGGAATAAAACTGACTGGTCTATTAGGTGCATGTACCAATATGTCACAATGACTCTCACCATTATGTATAATCACAATGTATGAATAGAAAATTTAAAAATCTTTTATGAAAAAAAGAAGGTAGTTTTTCTATGCAAGTTCTTAAAGATCTTCCACCTTCTTGGGAAAGGAATCAAGAAAACATAGGACTGAAATAGTCATTGTCAACCTAGTTCTTTTCTCTTTGCTGTAGGTTTCTGATATATAAGAATAACATAAAATGTATATTGAAAAAGAAGCATTTTGGTCCAGAGGTGTTGCTCAGTGGTAGAGCACTTGTCTAGCATGTGTAAGGCCCTGGCTTTGATCTCCAGCAGTACAAAAAAGAGATAAAATAAATCTTAAAAATAAAAAGAAACACTTCATTTTTCCCCACATTTTTATTGATGCATTATAGTTGTACCTAATGATGGGATTTGTTGTTACATATTCATACATGCACACAACACACAAGATAACAATATAATTTGGCCAATATCACTTCCAAAAGGAACACATTAAATGAAATGTTATATTAGTAATCAGAGTGGAAACACTAGAAAATAGTTTTATATATGTGTGAGGACTAGTATTAAGTGTACGGTCATTTTGGATTTCTAGACTCCTTTCCATGATCACTGGACCCAAAAGGTAAAGGAGGAAACCATCCTTAGAGTGGCAGGAGATACTTCTTGGTCTGCAGCATATCTGATGATTGTCTGGTTTTGTCTCAAATATCTAATTTTGAAGTATGACTGGATCATCTATAACTTCTGAGAAAATCAACCATTCCCCAGATTGCTTACCTGATTAGCAGGATGCATAATAGAATGTATTAAGAAGGCTACATTTTAATCTCTATCTCTATTTTTTTTTTCATTTTTGTTTTGTTGGTACTGGGAATTGAACCCAGGACCTCACACATGCTAGGCCAGTATTCTATCTTTGAGCTACACCCTAACCCTTTTTATTTAATTTTTGAGACAGGTTCTGGGTAAGCTGCCATGGCTAGCTTCCAACTTGCAATCCTCCTGCTTCAGCCTCCCAAGTATCTGGGATTACAGACATGTACCATTAGCACAATTCTATTTTTCTCTTGAACAATTAAAATTCAACATTTAATTTCAGTCAAATACCACAGGCTTATGACATGTTTGTCCACCAACCCCTACCCGTTTTTGAGAAATAGAACTTTTGATTTTAGCAAATAGGGCTTTGTGTTCACTAACAGGTGTAGTTTTTCATAGCCCGTCATTATTCACATTTAATGTTTAAAACCCTTTAATTCTATAGATCTTAAACCCTTGCGTCTTCTGTTATCTTCTGGGAGGAAAGTGTTGATTTTCTCTCAGTGGCAAGCTTTGAAACAAAGACGATGTCAGGCAAACAAATATTTGTTCAGTGGGGTCTTGTGCTGTAGCCAATCACTGTCAATGCCAGGCTCTATGAAGGAAGACTCGGCACTGGGGAAAGCACTGTGGGGCAGTGGAAAGGCTGAACTAGAGTCAGCAGCTTAGAGTTTGAGTCATATAAGGACTTAGAGTGAAGCAGAGAACTGTTTGGGTCCCTGGTTTTATCAGTACAGTTAAAATCTTTTCAGAAAAAAACCTTTCAGGAGAGAAGACAGGTTTAAGATGCATGTCATATGATCCATTTTCTGATTGAGTTCCTGCTGGTTATTTCTCTGCTCAGGTATGACGAGAGGAATCAGTTCATGGACCCTGGTTATCCCCGACCAATTACCAAACACTTCCCAGGAATTGGGCCTAAAATTGATGCAGTCTTCTATTTCAAAAGTAAGTAGATTTGGAGTCCACAGAGATACTGGAAGTCCCATTTTAAAACACTAACACTTAAATTAGATTTTAAAACTCCAAAATTAGACAAAGGGAGGGACTCTGAATTCTTGATAGGACCACAGAAGGGAAACACCCTGTGTGTGACTGAGAAGACAGGAGAGAAGAATGAGCGGGCAGTGGCACTGCCACTGCTGTGTTCCGAGGGTGGTCTGGCAGGCAGGGGCACATGATCATTGCTGGTCCTCCTGTGTCTGAGCCCCTGGAGCTTCCTGTGACCACAGAATGTGCAGTAAGCACATGGCAAGCCTGGACTGTCACACGTTCTTGCACCTTGCATCCTTTACCTTTTATTTTTAGTCACTTCTACCCTCATCCATCCTCATGGACTAGGACTAAGATGGGATAAGAGAAGAAGTTCAATGTGTTGTGAATATCTTCAGGTTCAGCCTAAGCATTAATTTTCATTGGTCCCGGATTATTCTTTTCTTTCCCTAAGTCTGTTTTCCTCCATCAAGGCCCATGTGTGCCCCATCTGGGCACACTACCCACTCTTGAGTCCTGCATTCAGCATGTGATTGGCTCTGGGTAGACATCCAGGTGCAGAATACATAGCCAAGAGTCCCCACTATTTATATTTTCAAATCCCATCTCATCTAATCTAGGTAATCTATAAAAAAAGATTTTTTTAAAAGAAATGCAAGGGTAAAATTAAATAATTTAATTTGTTTTCATTTTCAGAACACTACTATTTCTTCCAAGGATCCACCCAACTTAAATATGATGTTCTGTTACATCGTGTTACCAAAAGGCTGAGAAGCAATAGCTGGTTTGGTTGTTAGGAATGATGTAATTAATGGTGCTTGTTAATTCAACTTCAGTTTAATAAATATTTAATGCATGTTTTCTATGTGCTTAGAGCACCACTACAAGGCAATGTGTACCATAAAGTAAAATCTATAGGCCACAAGTAAATGATTGTATAGATAAATGATTATACAAAATGTAAACCTTTACTGTCAATTTTTGCTTGACTCTACTGTTAAGTTTAACAATAGATACCTTCAAGGTTCACAAAATACCTTTTGAAGGCTGCTCTGTAAATTGGTTTCTAACAACCTTGGGTTGAGAAATTAAGATTACTTTTTTGGCTTAAGTACATTTTTTTCTCAAATAAAAATTTTAAAGAAAGCATTTGGTTTTTAATATTTTTTTTATTGAGAAACTACATGCTTTGAAAATAGCTCTGGACCTCTTTCTAAAGTCTTTCTGTGACTATACCAAGGAGCAAATAGATATATGAAAACTATAAACAGAAAAAGCTTAGATTCCTTTTGGTCACTTGTGTAAAGTCACCTGTTTTCTTGGTCTTGAGACAAGAAAGCATTTCCTAGCCTGCACATGACCCTAAGGAGTAACTACAGTGTATGTGGTGGAAGATGGAATGGGAGCTTCCATTCTGATAGCATTTGTTGTGCAGCTCATGTTTCACATCACTATGAGGGCTATGAATTGTTGTGTGACCCTGATAAGCAATTAAATTCAGGAGGAATGGAAGTAGTCTCCACCATATAGGTTTGTTGTGGAAGAAAAATCCCCAAATGCATGGTGAGCTCATGTCTAGTATCTATTTTATTGGCTATCTTGACATCCTCTTTCTCTTCTGCATTAGCTGTCACTAATAGCTTATGGCTTGTGACATGCTTCCAGTTTTTAAACTGATTTATATGCTCAAGAGCCAAGATATAGTTAAACCCACTTCATGTCAGATGATCATTTTTGACTAGTGCAATGAACTGAAATCAGGGGGAATATGAGGAACAGAAAGAATCTAGATGGGGAAGGAGCTCTTCATCCTTCATATTTTAGATCCATATTCAACTCGATTATGCATTCCTTCGGAATAATCCTAGAATTGTCTTTGAAAGGAGTAGAGTCAAGTAATCCCTAGGTGAAATGTTATTCCCTACAGGAAACTAGATGCTGGACTTCCTTCAAAAGAAAAAACTTCCTTAGAGGAGTAGCATCAAAAGAAAATAGTATTAGGGTTGGACTGTATTTGGCCCTAGGTAATTCTGGAAAAAGCAATTTATCCTAAATGATGACTGAACTGGCTCAGAGTACAGCCCTCTCATTTCATGAGAAATGCCTTCAAAGATTTCAGATGTGAATCTTTCTCCCCTTAACCTTTATCTGGGTTACATATTAAAATGTCGTCAAACAAGCCCTGTAACTATGTGCCAGGCACTGATCCAAATGCTACACACATGTGTGCAGACACACACACACACACACACACACACACACACACTAAAATTAGCTCACTTAACCCTCATTACAAGCACAAAATAAGATTATCACCTCATTTTTCAAGTGAGGAAACTGAGGCATCAATAATTTAACCCCCTCCCAAAGTCACATATCCTTGGAACCAGAAGTGTGCACTCTGCCCCTAGAATTTATGTTATTAACTGCCACAAGGTTATGTCATTTAGATTTATAAAGTAGCAAGAATGAACTAAAGCTAAAACTCCTAGCACTCCACCCTATAAAGCTTTGCATTTTCACTTGGTTTTTCAATTAAAAGTCGTTAAAAAAAACTAAGCTTTGTTTATGTCCAGTATAGAGAATATGATACTTTTTTCTCCTGGGGAAAGGAAGTAGTGTTACCTTGCAGCTGTCAGAAAAGAAGTGTCCAAGACTTGGAAATTACTGATGTCTTTACAGTGGAGTGCTGGACATGTTCTAGAAGATCTGGAGGGGAACTGATTTTATAAGGGTGAATATTTCTGACTACACTCTAAGTCTGTAAAGACAGAAGTAAAGTAATATAAAACTGATAGTAACACAAATGGCTCCTTCTATAATAATACAAACATTACCTATTAGAGATAACAATTGATTTGTGCCTATTAGAAGAGATAAACTTAAACATTTTATTTTACTATCCTACAAGACATTAATCCATTTACATTATTAGAAAATTCATTTCAACATTCTGTTCTTAAAACCCTTCTTAGAACTGATTATCTCTTTAGTTAGTGGATGCTACTGAGAGGTAGTGGAATCTTATGTAAATGTTATAGTTTGGATCTGGAATGTTCCCCAAAGGCCCACATGTTAAAAGCTGAGTGGCCCATGGCATTATTGGGAAGAGGCAGAACCTGTACAAGGTGGAGATTTTTTGGTGGTTTGGGTCACTGAGGACATGCCCTTGAGGGGGAATGTAAGATCCTAGTCTCTTCCTCTTTCTCTTTTGCTTCCTGGACAGGAGTTCCATGGATTTACCGTAGCACAAGTTCTCTACCATGATACACTGCCTACCCACTGGCCCATCAGTGACAGGGCCAATCAACCATGGACCTCCAAAACTGAGAGCCAAAATAACCTACTCTGTTTATAAGTTGGTAATCTCAGCTATTTGTTATAAAGATGGAATGCTAAATAACAGATTAGATGAAGTTATATCTTCAACTATCTCATTACATACATGCATTGTCATATTTTCAACCTTTTGAAAGTCATATTTTAGCACTATTTAGCTAATAGGAAAGATAGTAGGCCTGCCTATCCTGTGGAGTATTAGGTGGAGAAGATCTTACACTGGTAGGCAACTTCTATTTTCCTGATCCTACCTATCTCCCTACACATTGTCTCTGCATAAAACAAACAAAAAAAGGATATACACATCTGGCTTTGCATATAGTTTCCCAGTTTCACTTTTTAAAAACTTGTTCATCTATTCAAAAATATGTAGAATGCTAGATTCTACACCCTGTGATAGGGATGTGATATTCAAAGATGTCAAAGAATCTGCCTCCAAAGGCACAAAATATGGTAAAACACAAAAAAGACAGAAATATAAAGAAAAATTATAGTATAATGTGGATGGTGGACAAATAGAATCAAACAGAAAACAGAGAAATGAATTGATCCCTACAGAAAGATTCGAGAACCATGGAACACTTACCGGAAACAATACATGAGATGTCTTATAAAACATAATAGGGACTTATTAGATGAAGAAGTGTGCTAGAGGATTCCAGATCCAGCTTCTTCAAAGACTTAATACATATGAAGAACAGTTATATAAAATTGGAGTATAAAATATGAAGAAAGAATGGCAGGAGATGAGAAATCAAGTCATAAAGAAACTTCACTATTGTGAGTTTGATTTTTAAATATTCTTCTTCTGGTTTTTTTTTGTGTGTGTGTGTGGCAATACTGGGGATTGAGTTCAGGGTCTCACTCATACTAGGCAAGCACTGCAGCACTGAGTCATACCCGAAGGCCTTTTAAAATTTCAATTTAAGAGACAGAGCCTTGCTAAATTTCCAGGCTGGCCTCCAATTTGAAGTTTTCTTGCCTCAATCTTTCAAGTAGCCGGGATTGCAGGCATATGCTACCGCACCTGGCTGTGAATGGCTTTACTGATGGATTTAAATAAGCAGAAATGACTAAACTGCATGGAAGATATTTTTGATGGAAGTATAGAAGATAGATCAGAAGGAATTAAGACTAGATGCAGAGAAGATCACTATTTTACTATCACAGTAGTCCATGCAAGAAATACTAGAAACCAAGTTATAGTCAGAGGAAGGATGGTTATGAGCACTTGCTAGAAGAGAGAGTTCATAGGGTTTTGTAACCACTTTGCATGTGGACTATGGCTGAAAAGTAATAATATGAGCTTATTTTTAAACATCTGGTAAGAAGCAATCTAGAATCGGAAATAGAGAAGGAAAGGCAGAATGTGGAGGAGATGGTGGTATGGTTAATGGAATGGAAATAAATTGGGTCTATTGAGTTTGGGGAGCCTTTGGACAGCCAGGTGTACACATCCAGTAGATAATGGGATGGTATTAAGGCCTTATAAAGGAATCCGAACTAGCAATGCAGCTGTTATCATCAGTGCACAGATGGAAAAGACAACATGGAAGTTAATAGGTTATTCCCTAAGAGGCATAAATAATACTCTCTTCGGTTGATGCATCAACTCTGTGGGTGATGTTCTAGATTATAGCACTATGGTTGTTAGAATATCAAAATATTTAAGAAGACCATAATGTACCAAAGAAAAAGAACTGTCTTCACTTATGATAGAGAACTCCTGCTTCACAGGGATTAAAATCTAAGTCTTTTTCCTGACTGGTATATAAATATTACATCCCAGGATAATTTTTGCTTCTGTCCAGATCGGAGTAACTAGTACTAGTACCATATTTTTCCTGCTGTTGTGATTGACTAGGAAGCATTACAAAACATATGAAACAGCTGATTTCATTCATTGGACATGAAGCTGCATAGCAATATGATCTAAGAAAGAGGAGAAACCAATATGCAAGCCCCCAAATCCCCTCTCCTGTCTGCCGGGCTCTGTGGTCCCAGTGACTTGGGAGGTTGAAGGAGGAAGATCACAAATTCAAGGCTGACCTGGGAAACTTGGAAAGGCCCTCTCTCAAAATAAAATAATAGAAAGGGCTGGGGATGTGGTTCAGTGGCAGAGCACCCCTGGGTTCAATTCTCACTTAAAAACAAAAATCTTCCCTCCTTTCTACTTTTTAGTAATTTCTAGAATGTAACACAGAGGAAGAGAAACCAGCAGAATACCGTGGTCTCAATGAGAGAAAGAGATTAAAATTCAGGAAGGTAAGGATGTGTCTAATTCGCAGGGAGGAGTATGAAAGAGGAGGGAGCTGCACAAAGAAAGTGCTCCAGTAACCAGGACAGGGGTGTCCTTAAGCCTGCTGATGAACACACAGCTGCCCACACATCACCAACAGCTGTTAACTAAATAATTCTCAGAGATTCCACAGAGCTGGGAGAAGTTTGAGTTTCATTGTCATCCAGAGAGTGACAAGATATCATTGAACTCCTGGGACTTTTAGTAAAGTCCCCTTAAAAGTAGGCCCAACTAGCCCTAGAGTACAGGCTTCACTAGATTCACCCTGAAAAACCATAAAATCAAATTTTGAAAAGTCAAGCTGATCTACAAATTACTTAACTTCCTCCACAAGCAAAATTAAATAATTTTAAACGAAAAATATCTAAAACACCTAACACTATCATGTTCACCATGTCCAGCACCTAATAAAATTAACTGGAAAGTCAGGCATGAGGGCACATGCCTGTAATCCCAGTTACTCAGGAAGCTAAAGCAGGAGGATTGCAAGTTCAAGGCCAGCCTGGGTAACTTAGCAAGACTGTCTCAAAATAAAAATATATATAAGGGGTTGAAGTTTAGCTCAGGGGTAGAGTGCTTGCCTCACATGCCTAAAGTCCTTGGTTCAATCCCCAATACTGGGGGGGAAAAATTACTGGACATACAAAAAAGTAGGAAAATGTGATTTAAACAAGGAGGAAAGTTGTCAATAGAAACACATAGAAATGACACAAATGATGTAATTAGCAGAAAAGGACTTCAGAAATAGTTATATTTTCAAAATTTGTAGAAAATATGAACATATATGGAGAGAAATGAAAGATATGAAAAGCCACCAGATGAAACTTGAACTGAACTGAAAAATGCATATTTGAAAATAAAAATAAGCTAGTTGAGCCAACAGACCCTACAGAAATAAAAATCAGTGAAGCTGAATACGTACACAGAGTCCTATAGGCTGAGTGAGCTGTAGAAGGAGCTCAGGCATTCTAAATAATTGATACCCCCAATGAAAGAGGAGCGAAGACTATTTGAAAAATTATGACACAGTGTTTCCAAATTTAATAAAATCTCTAAACTCAAAAAGCTCAATAACATCAAACAAGATAAACACAAAATCACATGGGGACACATCATAAGTATTATGGTTTGGATCAGCAATGGTCCTCTAAAAAGCTCATGTGTTAGACAATGCAGTAATATTCACAGCTAAAATGATTAGATGGTGAGGACCATAACCTCATCAGGGGATTAATCTATTTGATGGATTAATGATTAAAATGGTCTACTGGGTGGTAACTGTAGGCAGGTTGGTGTGGCTGGAGGAAGTAGGTCACCTGGGGCGTACCCTTCAGGACTACACCAAAATCAATCTTTCTTTCCCTAAGTTGTTCTTGTCAGGTGTTTTGGTTACAGTGACACAAAAGTGACTAACACAATAAGCAAAATGCTAAATACCCATGATAAAGAGAAAAGGCATAAAGACAACCAGAGGGAAGAAAGACATGAGTATAGATTAATTGCAGAATTTTTGTTAGAAATTGTGCAATCAGAAGGCAAAAAAGTTATAAACTTAATGTTGAAAGAAAAAAAAGACACCAACCTAGAATTCTACATCTACTGAAAATAACTTTTTAAAGTTAAAAATGATTTAAGCTTTTTTCAGAGAAGAAGTAACTGAGAGAATTCATTGTCAGAAGACCAGTACTAAAGGAAATGTTAAAGAATCTTCTTTTATCAAGATTTGTCATTTGAGGCAACCTTCAGAATATACCATCAGCTATAACGTAGGAAATGAAGGTGTGGCTTATCTTTTGTTAAATATTGAAGGGCAAGGAAGTGACTAGTTGCACAAAGTCCACTCTACTGATAAGTTATAAAATCTGCTTTATGACTCATTTTATGATCTTAAGGGAGTTAGTGACCTCTTTGAAACTGAGGGAAAATAATATCTGCCTCCTCACACTGTTGTGAGGATTATCAGAGGTGAAGCTTCTGGCACTTAGTAGGACTCAACCTATTCCAGATTCCCCTTGACCCAGAACTCCCCAGTTTTTCTGCTCTCCTTCTCAAAAGACAAATTCACAGCCTATGACCACTCTGACTTGCAGGGAAGGCAGAGCACTCCTGTGGTTTCTCTTCCATTTTTTTATATTTCCTTCATTGTCTATGACTAAAGTTAGAAATATTGTCACCTCATTTTTTGCCATTATTCTAGATATCTAATTGTTACAAAAAATGATTCACATTTCTATAAGTTTATATATAATTTGATATATGTCAATATATCTATCAGGTACAGAGGATAGATATTTTTATTTGCCACTTCAAGAATGAAGAAAAAAGAATATTGACAAGCAATTTGCTGTCACAGAGCTAGGAAGTACAAATACTAGGCTTCTAGCCTAGGCTGTTTAACCCCCAAACTCATGCTTTTTTTACTATACTACCTTGAGTCTTTTGACTGACAATCTTTTAATTACAAAGAATATGATTTGATACTCTTTGGCCCAATTATTAGGTACAAAATAAAACAGTTAATAAATTATCAACGTCAAAATCCTTTCCTCCTCTATATTTTTATGAGCCATCAAGTTACCAGAAGAATATTCTAAGGGAGATGTTTACGTAAGTGGGGCTTGAGAGAAATTTTTCCACTGTGCTCTAAATTTATGACTTTAAATAGCATGTTTTCATCATTGTAATTGAATAAAATTAGGCTTTAAAAAAAGGATTGTGAAATGTGTATTGGATCACAAAGGTAGTAGACGGTGTGTATTTACTCAGATCCTTATTGTTGGATTTTGTTGTAAAGCACTTAGGAATTCATGATCAGCCAGATTTTGGTAATTTTTCCAGGATTTGGAACACTGACCAGCCTTTCCAAGTGAGGAGCCTTGATGTATTTTTCAATCGTAGTGACACATGGTGACGGCTCAGAGACTTGTGTCCTAACTGGGTCACATCTGGGCAGCGTGAGTGGAAGATGATGGGCAGGAAAGATTGGGCTTAGGGAGAAAGGAAGTCAGCAGGTCAGAGTATGATGAGAGGTGCCCACAAAGCTGATGACTAATTATCATACAGAGACTAGGTTAAGAGTGTCTTAAATCCACGGTTTGATTTTTAAGAATATGAAATTTGGCAGATAAAATTTGTAAGGGTTAAGTCTATGCTAAGAGAGTATTATTAACAGATAAAATGAAGGGTCTTGGATTAGCCTAAGGACATAGTAAACTCTTATTTTTGTTTGATATGGTTTTACTTGTACAATATTATACCATCTCTGCTACTTAACTGTGTGGACTTAAACAAATGTATTCACTCTTTCTGAGCTTCAATGTCCTCATCTGTGAAATGGAGATGCTAATAATTACCTTGCAAAGACTGTAAAAATTAGACATAATCTGTTGGGAATATAGTAGATGACCCACGTATGGAGGTTTTCTTTCTTCCTAAAGGACAAGTACGGACACATGTCTGCTTGTATGACCACATTACACTCTCTGAAAGACTGAGTCACTAATTAACTAAAACTATATGGAATTCCGGAAACTCAGCCCTGGTAGCCTTATTCTCACAATGTGGTTTTAATGTGTAATAGGCTGATGTACTGACCATGGCTTGGGGGATCTGTGTGAGTTGGCTTCATCTTGTTATAAATCCAACCCTGATTTTTGCTGTTACTGCAACTCTAACTTTCATTCTGTCATTCTTATATAATGTGACCCATCCAAAGGATGTGTCAACATTAACAAGGTTATGACTTGAAAGAAGATAAGGTCCCTCAGAGCAGTGACAAAGCAGCCTAGGACCATTGTCACAGATGTGTCAGGGAAATGAGCACTACTGGTTACAGGGATTGAAAAAAAAATGAAGACATCTAACTCCTAGAATAAAGCACTTATGAATTACAGAGTTGAATTAAACAGATGTGATCATTCAGCCAAGGGAATACCCCAGACTTTCTCCTGTTACAAAGGTACAAGAGCCATGGAGTTCAGAGCAACTTGCTCAGTGGAAGAGTGAATGTAGAAATGGACAATGTCTAGATCAGATGTGGAAACAGATCTCTGAACCTGTGCAACCTTCCCAGGATGCCAGTCCCTTTATCTACAGTATAGACCAGAAAGCTAGCATCCTGTGAAGTCAGACTTCACAGAAGTAAAAGAGCAGATTGTCATCTCTAATCACAATCTAGGAAGCTAAACAGCTATCACCTCTGTCACAATTTACCCCCAACTAATGTCTTTATTTTTATTTATTTTTGTCCCTGCTTCCAACTTTGGACCAGTCAGAGAAAACTAGACATGTACCCCAAAGCAATCACACAGGAAGCCCCACATCCAGGTAACCAGCCAACAGCTTCCCCTGCCACCACCTCCAGTCAGGCAGATCTGAAGCCTTCCATTATCACACCAAGAAGTTTTCCTACTTCTCTACCTGCCTTTGAGCCTGTTAAAACTCTAGTGACAGTGGCTGATTTCCCTTATTATAGCTAGTTATGAATAAGTAGCCTTCGCTTTTTCTCATTTGAAAAAAAGTCTTTGTTTATTTCCACCTTAGGCAAAGATCCACCAAATCACAAAGAAAGGAACCCAGTTTTAACTATAGACAAGCTATTTTCAATTCTTCCCAATTTACAGGACACGAGGCCCTGCCATGCCTCTCACCCTGGCTGTCTTTGTTCTGTCCATATCATTTTTTCCTGCATGGATTCTTTTTACTGATATCTGGAGTCCTTCAAGTTGCACTTATTTATTTTGGTACTGGGGATTGAATCCAGGGGTATTTAACTACTGAGCCACATCCCCAGCCCATTTTATATTTTATTTAGAGACAGCATCACCAAGTTTCTTAGGGCCTCACTAAATTGCTGTGACTGGCTTTGAACTCATGATCCTCTTGCCTAAGTCTCCCAAGCCACTGGGATTCCAGGCATGTGTCACTGCATCCAGCTCAAGTTGCCTTTTATACCTCACTTTGATCATTATATATCCCCTAAATAGTCCATTTCACTTTCTATACATTCTAATCCACCTCAATCACTGCTACTAGACAAATCCCACAGAACAATTCTAATATTGGCACCTACCGACCAAAAATATTAAATGGAAAAAGTTTCAGTCCAAAAAGACAACTACCTAGTAGCCACTGAAGTAGCTGATTTCCAAGTCTTGCACTAGAGCACATGAAATGGAATGAAAAACAGAAGTAACAGCATGAAAAACAAATTTTTTCTCATTTGGGAATGAATTTCCCCACTTTTTATAGGGACAGTTAAGCTTTATGGGGAAAAAAGAAGATCCAGAGGTCTATCTGTGCTTGTCTTATAAAAGCTCAGTGACCTCTAGTCATCCAGAAGAACTCTAAAGGTATTTTTCTGTTAACAGGAGCCAGGACATGTTTCTATCTATAAAAAAAGACTGAAGCTGTATTTCTATTGAATGAGTCTTGGTATGGGAAGAAAGAAAAAAGATTGCGACCCTAGGGTTTCATACTCATCCAAGATATCTGACAAAGGATATTTTAACAAAAGCCATGCTCAAATATGCTTCTAGAATCAGTAAATCCTAAACCATCCTTGGGAAAAAAATTGCTTTAAAAACGTACAATTGCCAACTGACTAAAAATGAACAATTCCAGAATGTGTATGTCAGGCTCCCCAAAGTTTCTACAGCTGCTGTTACTCAGTTGTTTGACCGTTAGTTCTTTGATTAAAGGATTGCTCATCAGGTGGATTTTGTATCATGGAGCTAGATTTGATCCTAATCTTCCCCTTCTGCTTGCACTCTAATCCTCATGTGAGAAAAAGTATTTCTTAAGTGACATTTTTTATCCTACAATCAGATGGGACATACTGCCTGTTGAAGTGCCACTAAAAATTAATTTATTATTCTGCTTTTACACAATTAGAATATTTATGACAAGAATATTACAAAATGCTCTTCTTCCCTCTATTAAATTAGAATTGCTTGGAGCCACATAAAAGCCTTTGCCAGTGCCAAGGAATTTGAATGAAGGATTTCAACATTTTTACCACTCATGTTGAGTGATCTTAGTCATTATGCTTTTCTTTTTTTCTTTTTTAGCAAGAATAATTAAAAGTTTTCATTTCCATTGTCTTGAAAACAATTATTAAAATGTAATTCAGAATTTTATTTCTCTTGCCTGTCTTTTCACTTGAATCATAAAAGTCATGGCACAGATGTCAGCTTTTCCAAATATGATCCACTGTTCACATGCTTTCTGGGTTAGGTGTGCACCCCGTGAGCTCTTCATGCTCACTACCCCAGCTGAATAGTGTTATGTTTCCCCAACCCCAGGTATGTAGCCTAAATCCAAAAAGAGGAAGCTGGATCATTGCCTCTTCCCAGTCTTTTGTCAGAAACAGTAAGAGATGATCTGTCTTCTCCATTACATTCATCAGTTCTGACAGTAAGAACAGCAAATAAAACAAATTTATGCAATGCCTATGTGTGTACTTCCATGCTCTGGAACAAGCACATTGTTAAACAATCAACTTGATAAGTATTGAAAGGCCCTCAAAAATTAAGAATAAATCTCTAGTATAAATGAATTTTAAAAAATCCAGTTTCCAATCGTCCCCGAGCTCCCTGTTCTAGCAAGACGTCTCCACAGAGATGATAAATGAAAGACACATTTTCTCAACTTGAAGACCACTGTGTAGTACTAGAGATGGTACCTAGTCAGGCTAATCAAAACTTCTAATTGATGATACCCCTGCTTCATTTTAATTGCTGGAAAAAGAACCTAATGTTGGGTTTAAACTATAGAAGTAGCAGCTGGGGTACAACAACACTTCCATGGAAGGTCAAAAGCAAAGGACAGCTAAAAGCCTCTTCTTCCTCCTTTTCCAAGAGATGAGTCAATGATCCTTTGTCAACAGGAATTATTAAACACTCCACAATTTCCTTCTTTGTTCTTATGTGCTTGTGGTCCCTAAATTCATTTAACTGGGTCCAGAGTGTCAGATAATTAATGCCGAGAAATGCCTCTCAACACTGCTGATAGTGAACTTTGAAAAAAAAGTTTTGAAAAGAACATAGCAAAGACATCCTGTTTCCCAGCTGATATTTTGTTAGTAGCTTGAGAAAAAAAATCCCCCTTGTGTTATGGTAAGACTTTGTAAGACAGGAGTCAGAAACTAAATCGTAGGGATTCAGATTATTTAACCAGAATTCTCACAAGGAGGTTTCTTTAGTATAAGGACTCTGTGTCATAGTGCCACACCAGAACCAGTTATAAAGACTCTTCTTTGCATGACCCCACATGAGAGAAGCATTGAAGTGACAGGTAGATGCTATGAGGTCTATCTTATGCAAAGACGACAACTTTCCAATAATTGGCTGGCTGTTATCCCCTCTAATCATTTGGCTATCCAAATTGTGAAGGAGAAGGAGGAATTTCAAAGAGGAATCTTTTTTGAATTTATTATCCAGTCTAGTTGATCCAGCACACTCCAGAAACCACCCATACTATCAAGGATTTCTTCTGTAACAGAGTTCAGGACTGATTTCACAGTGACTCCTGGAAGGAAGATATCAATGACAGCTCAAGTAGTATCTTGTAGCACAGTGGTTCAAAGCCTTTCTAGTAAATTTCTCTTACAGTCCAAACCATAAAGCACTGTGTAGAACCCAAAGTAGAACTGCAGCAACCTTTTATGAAATGATTTTTCACATGTTGATTTAGCTGTTCACGTTCAGCAGAAAAGAGAAAGCTTGCTCAATAAATTGCACTAAGTTTTCTGACCTGATTTGTCTCTTTAGCTTCTGCCATCTTCCATTAAAGGTTAAAATTTCTGAACTGCTGTGAGCTTCAAAATATTCTTGAACTAGAGCATTTATTTTATCTCTTTGTATTCTCTTGCAGTTGTTTCTTTGCAAACAGGAGCTGAAACTACTCTGTTGTGAGCTTGAATCTTTTGGGTGGACGTGACTGCATTAGAGTGCATATTCCTTAGCTACTCCATCATTCTCTGAGTTGGAACAGAATATTCACTTTTGCTGCCAGAATGAGTCCTTGGAACTGTTCATCTTTCCTTAGACTATGGAGAGGTGTTGACAGAGATTCACATTTTGTCATTGTTCTTCAGCTGAACTCTGAAGCAGAATGCCCCTTGCTATTCTTATCAGAATTAAAGGATCATTCTTCAAACTCAGTGACACATTTTGCTTGATGTTTTCGCTAGTTCTGAAGCTAATCTATTTTTTTTCATATTAAACATCTTTATATGCACTTTCAATGAACAGTATATATATATATATATATATATATATTTTTATCAACCATCTTTACTATACACATTCCCCTTTCCTGCCCCCCACCTCCCCCATGTCGCGTCTAGTGTTTCTCTATTTCTCTTATGTTTCCCATTCCCACCTCCCTTATTCATCAGCATCCATTAATCAGAGAGACCATTCGGCATTTGGTTTTTTGGGATTGGCTTACTTCACTTAGCATAATGCTTTCCAGTTCCATCCATTTGCCTGCAAATGCCATA
>CM053399.1:77999743-78015082 GCA_028644305.1 Xerus rutilus | reverse complement strand
GCTAATCTAGCCATCTTTCTAAGTTTTCTATTTTGAAAAAGAACAACTAACTCTATTCCCACCATCTGGAACAGGGCTGTTTTTCAAGGATTAAGGTTTGAGGGCATGGTGCTCGCATGGGTTCAGCCCTGCTGAGGCCTCCTTGGCTATGTCACGGAGTGAATGGCATCATGGGAGGAGCACTTACAAGAGAGAGATCACATGCCAAGACAGGAAGCCTGAGAACCTGAGTTAGTATGCTTTTATAGATGGGGAAAAAAAAGACTAAGGCAGCCAGATACAAATATTATCTGTTCCTGATCTCCTTTTTTATTCTAGTTCACTTCCAACTAGAATATTTGAAAGTTTCTGTGGTAAATAGGCATAAAAATCAGCAAATATGGTCTGATTTCAACTATGAAAAGCCCACGTGGAAAAAAAGCCTGTAAGCAAAATGATGTATCCTACAAATCAGATGAAATATAGTGTCTTATTAAAAGACTTTTCTCTGGCCAGTGAGATTCAGAATTTGGGGGAGAAAAGATAAAATTTTATAAATTCCCATGATTAGCATGAGGTAAAAGCAAATATGTAGGCATTAAAACACTCAAAGAAAGTATATAGTTAATAGTATTAATAGCTTTTCTCCTGTGACATGACTATAAATGATTTTTTTCTTTCTACTTTTTAGTATATTTTAAATTTTCTATAATAAATATATCAAACTTTATTCTATTTTGTAGAAACATGAACTCTCAACACCTTAGCTGTAGACTAATGATCTTTCACAATCAGGTCCCAATGTATCACCCCACAACTTTATTTTTCATATTTCATTATGATCTTTCACTTCAATACAAAGTATTGCCATTTTCCATGTGTACATGTTGCTAGAAATCAAACACAGGGCCCTGTGCATGCTGGGTAAACACTCTACCACTGAACTGCATCTCCAGCCCTACACTCTTTCTTGCCTTTGGGTAGTTGTTTATTCTATTCCTAAATTTTCCTGCATGTTCAAACATTCTGGATTCTCACTTGCTGCTTTACCTATAGTTTTCTGTTGAAGCAAACACCTTCGGCTTTACTCCTGTAAAATCTTTTTAAAAACTTTTTATTTGTTCTGTTTAGTTATACATGACAGTAGAATGTATTTGGACATATCATACATAATGGAGTATAGCTTCCCATTCTTGTGGTTGCACATGACGTGGAATTACACTGGTGGTGTACTCATATATGCACATAGGAAAGTTATATCTGATTCATTCTACTGTCTTTCTCATTCTCATACCACTTCCCTTCCCCCCTCTCTCCAAACAAATGCACCTGCACTTCGGCCATCCCACCCCCACCTATTGTTAGCATCCACGTCCAGAGAGAACAGTCAACCCTTAGTTTTGCGAGATTGGCTTATTTCACTTAGCATGATAATCTTCAGTTCCATCCATTTACCAACAAATGCCATAATTTCATTCTTCTTTATGGCTGAGTAATATTCCATTGTGTATATGTACCACATTTTCTTTATCCATTCATCTGTTGAAGGACACCTAGGTGTTGGTTCCATAGCTTAGCTATTGTGAATTGAGCTGCTATAAACATTGATATGGCAGTGTCACTATAGTATGCTGACTTTAAATCCTTTGCCAAGGAGTGGGATAACTGGGTCAAATGGTGGTTCTATAAGTTTTCTAAGGAATCTCGGTACTGTTTTTCTGGAGTGGCTGCACCAATTTTCAGTCCCACCAGCAATGTATGAGTGTACCTTTTTCCCCACGTCCTTGCCAACATTTATTGTTACTTGTATTCTTGATAATTGCCATTCTGACTAGAGTGAGATGAAATCTCGGTGTAGTTTTAATTTGCATTTCTTTAATTCTTGCTTTATTTCTTATAGAGCTAATTATATAGGTGCTATTTCTTCTAGATTATAATATTCTTTCCATCTCTCTTTCATTTCTTTATTTCCTCATTCCTTTTTTCTTATCTACTTTTGTAAAAAGCTAATTTAAAATTAACTTTGCCTTGATTTGTAACTTTTTCTAAATTTCTCTTAAGTTTTTCTCTAAGTTTGCACTCTTGGTCTGAATATTCCAAAGCCTTTCAGATTCAAACACTTGATAAACTAATATATAGCTGAATGATTATATCAGCTGGCTGTAGCAAGGATCATGCTTTATCATGTCTAATTAGTCATAGTAAACAGGAAGACTAATATGAAGATTTATCAGATAGAATGTTCCTTGGATTATCAGAATGCAAGTTTGGATCAGTTTGAATTTAATTCTAAGATTTTCATCACTGTGGAAGTCAGATTTATAAAACCAGCCATTACCTAACCCTCATATATATTTAACCATGTAATAAATGATGTTTTATGGTATAGTCATTTTTATTTTTTTTGGTTGCAAATGTCCATTTCTCCTAGTGTTCACAGTTTCCCTCTACACTTAAATTATAAATCCACTTACTCTCCCTCCTTTCCTTCCTCCTTTTCTTTCTCTTCCTTCTTCTACTCAGTTGTTCTTTGATTTGCCTATTCCTTTTCATTAATGAATTTCCATTTCAAGTTTAATCAACAAAATGCAATTTGACAATCTCTTACATTGTCAGAAAGCTCCCTGGTTCTATACTTTTAGTTTAAATATTCTGAAAACACAGATATGAGGACTTTGAGAATGTGTCTTCAACTTATTCTTTGCTAGAAAAACTTGAGATGACAGCCTACCTCTTTCTATGAAACAAAACTTTTTAGTTATTAGAGTATTTGAATATATGATGTATAGAATTTGGGAATTTAGAAACATTGGCATGATTTATAAATTTTTTTGACTTTTGATCCACCTGTTTGACTTTTGCTAGGAACCTTTTATTCATAATTTATATATAATTAATTATCATAAAAATAATTGATTTCATACAAATTAATATTAATTTATATGTAATTTGTCTATTAAATTAATTTGTATATTAATTATTCAATTTTTGAATGACTATTATATGCCAAGTGCCATATGAAACACTAGCAATGCAGAATCAATTGAGATATGGTTTGTACCCTCAAGAAATTTACAGTGAAATAGGGAGACAGATAAATAAATCATTATACTTTACTTCAGCTTGAAAAATGCAGTAACAGAGGTAGGTCCAAGGCACTATTGAGGAGTAAGCAATGTCTGAAAGGACCTCTCAGGGAAGTTTCTGGAGCTGTTTTAGAAGACAACATCATTCCACATGAACAAACTTTTCTGTTTATTTCAGGAACAACATGGCACATTTTGCTGATCACATCTGAACAGTTAGGGAGTAATCATGGTATCTTTTGGCTTCCCTCTAAACTCTAAATATGCTTTATTACTTATAATTCCAGAGGAAGTTTACGAAGGAGAAACCTTTGTCTAGAAGGAATTTATAATCGCAGTTGCCACAGCCCTTCTGCTTTTGATTTCTTACTACCTTTCCCGCTTGGCTCCATTGTTCCTTCCTGGAATCCACATCTGGTATAGATTCTGCCACCACTCTTACCTACCGTGTCTGCCCATCAGTGTGGATAAATATTTTCTCCTTACTTCAATCAAGACAAGATGCAGATTTTTTCCTAAAGGAATGGAAAACTGTAGAACACTAGGGTTTGTTTGTTTGAGCTTTATGTTTAGAACACTAGTTTTGAGTTGTCTTTAGATAGAATCTAGTCCAAAAATGTGGCCTTCTGCCACATGGGCATTTGGCATATATTTGGACATCTGCAGTTTTAGAGCTCTTACTATCAATGAGAAATCCAGTTGCATCTTTTCTACGTAGTGGGTGAATTCTCTCCAACAATTATTAAGAAACATATAAAAACAAAACAAAATGCAAACGGAGGAAGCAAAACTTTCACTTATTAAATACCTATTAGGTGCACAAAAGTCTAATTCATCATTTTACCTGGTTCTCATTCCTAGAATGTTCTACATTTTAGCAAACAAATAAAGAAGCAAGGATAAAACAAGCAACAGCCAGTGATCAGGGAAGGGTGGGGAAGGTGAGTGAGAGCAGGTGATGAGGACTATAAAACGTTTAAGAAAAACTTTTCCTGAGAGTGTTCAACATCTTCCCTACAGGCATTTATTATTCACCAATACTGCGAGCAACACTCTATTTGACAAAGGAAGGGAAAGGAAAAAAGAGAGGAGGGGAAGGGAAAAGAAGAGAAGAGAAAAGAAGAAGTATGAGGAGAGAATTTAGGAATTTTTTTTCCAACTTAATCATCTATTCATTTGAATTTTAGAATGAGGGAATGAAATTGAAAAAGAACATTAAGGTAGAAGACAGACAGAATTCTAGTTCAGTGAGCAATGTCATTCATGTCAACCCTACAAGTATTTGTGGAATAACTATTATGGTTCCACTACCCACTAATAAATTGGATAAATAATTAAAAACAACTCAAAAAGCATATTCTTTTTTCTTTTTAACAGATCCTCTTTGTACTTTTTTACCCATGAACTTTTCATTTTTAGGGATTAGCAAATGCAACCAGAAATCAATTGCAGGTATTTCAAATTAAAGACACACAAAAAAGAATGAATTTTCTTCTAGATATTATGGCCTCTTTTAAAATATAGCATATAGTATAGATTATAGCTATATATATGCAACTTTTCATTTGCTTATATCTTATTATATTTAATTTTAGTATATGTTCTTATAATAAAATTGCTTTTAAAAGTTCTGAACAATTCTGACTTCTTACCAAGTCAGTCCACCTCTCTCAAACACATAATTTGTCTAGTGAATTCTAGTCAATTTTTCCATCTTTAGAAAAAAAAAATGCCCTAGTTTTCTCTTCTGCCATGACAGGAAGCATTTCCTGGAGATTAATCACCGTTTTGCCTTGCAAAATTAGGAAGGTTGAGAGAAATTAGTAAAGTAGGTTGTATCATCCTACTTTGAATTTGGAATTTTTGGAAATGATCCCACTGCCTTTTGGATGAAAGTAATGATGAGTCAAGCTGCGGGTGATCTAAATAAACACTATCGCTCTATAAATGTTAGGCTGCAGAGGGTGGACCTAGCAGGAGGTAGGCAGAGAGCTGGGAAAAAAGGCATCTTAGAGCCAAGGAAAGCCACTGGAAATGAGGAGTCTCCCAATTCTGCTGCTGTGTGTGGCAGTTTGCTCAGCCTATCCATTGAATGGAGCTTCAAGAGGCGAGGACACCAGCATGGAACTTCTTCAGGTAACTAATAGAAATAGCCCTCAGATGCATTGACAGGGCCAAGCTGGGAAACCATCTCTGCTGCCCACAGAATGGTTTGACTTATTGCATAAGAATAGTTCAGGGATGGAGATTTATAAAATGCTAAAATGAAAGGGTCTCAATATCACACCATTTGGGCTACTCCTTTTATGTTGGAAGAAAGAAAGCCTAGAAACATTAGGTATTTTTCAAGATCACACAGAAGCATGGGAGTAGCAGCTGAGGAACATGAATAGCAAGTGAACAGTTTATGAACGATGTCTTGCTTGGAACTAATTTGGGTATTTTAATCCAATGTAATTTTAGTGCTGATAGGTTTGCATGAGGGAATTCGTCCAGCTTTTTTCTTAAGCCAGATCTTTATGAAAAGCATAAAGTGGAAAAGTGAGTAAATGTACTTTAAACTTGCAAATATTTATACCCAAAGAGGTTTATTTGTTCATTTTTTGATTCTCCTTTAAGGGCATTGGAAATTTATCTCAACGTTCTACTTTACTTGCATGTTTTGGTAACAGACTAAGCTGCAGAGATGTTTAGTTACAAATGTGAAGCAAGGGTGAGGAGAGGTCTCTAACTGAAGAATTAAATGCACTTTGACATTTATTATTTCACTAGAAAAATATTTCAAATAAGTTAAGAAAAGTGAACAACTATAAACATTTACTGTAAATAGCTATTGCTAAAAATCCTTTTAAAAACCCCCAAACTATACTTATTCCACTAGAAATACCTCGAAAACTACTATAACCTTGCAAAAGATGGGATACAATTTGTTAGAAGAAAGGAAAGTAGTCCTGTTGTTAAAAAAATCCAAGAAATGCAGAAGTTCCTCGGACTGGAGGTGACAGGAAAGATGGACTCCAACACAGTAGAGGTGATACACAAGCCCAGGTGTGGAGTTCCTGACATTGGTCACTTCGGTACCTTTCCTGGCATGCCAAAGTGGAGGAAAAACCACCTTACTTACAGGTAACGGGTCCAAAGAGATTCTCACATAATATTGAAATTTGATTTGCTGTTTCATAGGAGAAAACATTACTTTCTTCAAATTTTCTCATCCAGGATTGTAAATTACACACCAGATTTGCCCAGAGATGCTGTTGATTCTGCCATTGAGAAAGCTCTGAAGGTCTGGGAGGAGGTGACTCCACTCACATTCTCCCAGATGCATGAAGGAGAGGCTGACATAATGATCTCATTTGCAGTTAGAGGTGAAAAACATCAAAACAAAAAAATCACATGAAATGCAACTACTTATCAGATGCTGTTTTATTGGTGGCTCAAAAAAGATACTAATTACCTATCTTTCCAATTAATTTTTTTTCCTATTAGAACATGGAGACTTTATCCCTTTTGATGGACCTGGGCAAGTTTTGGCTCATGCCTATGCACCTGGGCCAGGGATTAATGGAGATGCTCACTTTGATGACGATGAGCAATGGACCAAGGATACAGCAGGTTAGTGCTACATGTGATAGAGTGTTAATTTCCCTTTATACTTAGAATTACCAAGAAATTGTGTGTTCTGGATTTCCCAATGGGTTAATATATATAATAGCATAAGGACATATACTATTATATATACTTCTAGTACATTATATACTAATATATATTTCCCAATGGGTTAATATATATTATATACAAATATATATTAATGTAAAACCAGAGCATATATATATTAATACAATTTTTTTTGTCCCAGGGATTGAACCCAGGGGTATTTAACCACTGAGCCATATCCCCAGCCCTTTTCATTTTTTATTTTGAGACAGGATCTTGCTAAGTTGCTTAGGGCTCTGCTAAGTTGCTGAGGCTGGCTTTGAATTTGCAATCCTCCTGTCTCAGCCTGCTGAGCTGCTGGAATTACAGGCATGTGCCACTGTGCCCTGCCAGAATATATTTTTGTTTTATTATTATTGAATAAATTTTCATGTGCTTAAAAGTTTATTCCTTGTCCTAATAAGCTCAATATAAAAAATATCTTTATTATTTTTTAATGACTGTGTATCTTCTGTGCTCTAAGGAACATTATTATTAACAGCATTTTTTCATTATATTGAATTGCAGATATATAAGAGATGTTGTACTACATTGAATCTACACTAAAAGATGCCCTGGATGTTGCTGATTCAATTTCTCCCACTAACAGTACTTTTCAGACAGAAATCAAAATTAAATTCCAGAAACTGAGGTTCTTTTTATTCTTATGGCTCAGTCAACATTTTACTACTTCTAGGTTAAGAAGAATGTTGGGGGACTTGTGAAAGAAAGGACCAACCCCAATACAATCAATGTTCAAACTGTTTAGGTAGAAGAAAATTCCTCAGTTCATAATGGTATAGTTTGGGAAATGCCTTCCAAAGTTTTCAAAAGATTGATTGAAACAAATAATACTACTTCTGAGATTTAATTTGTATTTATAATGAAAATACAAATAGAATATCTGTAGAAAATACACATGTGAGTTTAATGCTATATAAAATTCTTGGTTTGATTGAATTTACATTTTCTTACATAGGACGGTTCCCGCAGTCTTAAATGAGAACATTCCCAGGGTTGCAAATTGCCCAAGCAATACCTGAAAAAGTCAAGTAGACTTACTTGTTATGTCAATCGTAATTACCCAAAGCCTTCCAATTTCAGCATTTGGGATTTTTTTAAAAATATAATATGAAGAAAAAGATCTGAATGCAGACAGTGTTTGTGTATCTAAAATCTCTTTTGTGACAAATACTAGACATGATTGGGCATGTTATGCTTTAAACCAATTTTGCAAATCCTATGACATCCATCATAATTCATCTTTTTTGACTCAGTATTGTGTAATGATGATGAGGCTAAACATTATGAAGGCAATATTCCAATAGAAAGCCACAGGAGTATGATTGTTCAAGGATTTCAGAATTGAGACAAATACATTGTGATCTGTCTAAGTGAGACTGTGACTAGCAAATGTTAATACACTGAAACAGTGTTTCTCTTTTCATTGGCAAATAAGAGAAATATTTTTATATGCTAAACAAGTCCTTTCATATCTTTTTTTTTTTTTTTGGTACTGGGGTTGAACTCAGGGGCACTCGACCACTGAGCCACATCCCCAGCCCCATTTTGTGTTTTATGTAGAGACAGGGTCTCACTGAGTTGCTTAGTGCCTCGCCGTTGCTGAGGCTGGCTTTGAACTCGCGATTCTCCTGTCTCAGCCTCCCTAAGTGCTGGGATTACAAGCGTGAGCCACCGCGCCCGGCTTCCTTTCATATCTTAATAGGAGATAAGAAACTTGGTTCTCCTGGAGTGAAAATGCTCTTGAGGCTGGGGAGGGAGATGTGACTAGGTACTTTCTCTCAAAGATTAATTTCCCAGTATTGAAATACACTTAGCTTTCCATTAAATGTGTAATCAGTTAATTGCTCAATCAATCAATGAACAAGGCAGGAAATAAAAAGCCCTTGCATGTTTCCAAGAAATGAATAAAATGCACAGCTCCCTATATAATGTCCATTAATTTAGGGAATAAGTAAATATTTCTATATTTCTTAAATAGGGACCAACTTATTCCTGGTTGCTGCTCATGAACTTGGCCACTCCCTGGGTCTCTTTCACTCGGCCAACCCTGAAGCCTTGATGTATCCAGTCTACAAATCCTTCAAGGATCTGGCCAGCTTCCGCCTTTCTCAAGATGATGTGGATGGCATTCAGTCCCTCTATGGTGGGTGATGCTGGACAAAACAGGCATTGTAGCTTTGTGATGATCCTCATGAGTATTGGTGATTTAGCTCACAGCACCTTGAGAATGTTTGCAAAGCATCTAAATCCACACATGCATAACCTCTCCCCTCATGTTTGCCTACCTTACTCTTTCTTTTAGGACCTGCTGCTGCCACCCCTCAGAACCCTGCAGTACCCACCAAGTCTAGCCCACCAGACACTGGGCTAGACTCACCACCAGCCATGTGTGATCCTGCTCTGTCCTTTGACGCAGTCAGCACCCTGAGGGGAGAAATCCTATTCTTTAAAGACAGGTCAGGCCAGAAAATTGTATCTTCCTCTCTATCCTCTTGATGTATAATGCTTAGAAAAGAAAACAAACAGAAACTTGATAAAGATCTTTCAACATTTAAGATAAAAACATTTCCCCTGAGTTTCAGATTATTCAGATCTGGTGCTACTCTTTCCACCTTTTCCTAAAAGTGTCAAGTTCATATTTGAAAACTCAGGATGATTTGGTTCTTGATCTTGAATTGTTGTTCCTGGACATTCTAAGTCATATTTACTTTTCAAAGGATACAAGTTGATCTTAAGATTCAGAATTTTTTCTGTACTTTCTTTCCAAATGACACCCGGGCAAGCATTACATTTAGTTTACTTACAGTTTGATATATACACACATGCTAAACATTCAAACTGCACAAATGAAAATTACATTTTTGTTTCCCCAGATGTCTGTACATTCATCCAGTCACAACTTCCTGTGTATCCTCCCAGAATTATTCTATGCATATACAAGAACATCGCACACACACACACACACACACACACACACACACACACACTATCTTTTTGAAAAGTGTGGATGGTAGCATGGCGTATACACCATTTTGTATGCCCTACAGGTAGTTAAAGCTTACACTGGATTACTTAGTTTTCATGGTAGGATAACTTTCCTTTCACAGAAGACATTACTGTGGAAATCTGTGACAGGAGATTCTTTGCAGTATTCTGAAGAAAAAGGAAAGATACTTTTCTGATAATGATATACCTGATAACCACCTATAATCTAGCCTAGAAGATGAGGGCATGGGAGAAGATGAGAGAAGCAGGACAGGGAGAAAATTGTGCTAAAGCCTGTTTTCCAAATTATACTTCTCTTAAATATATTTCAGGCATTTTTGGCGCAAATCCTTCAGGACCCTTGAACCTGAGTTTTATCTAATCTCTTCGTTTTGGCCATCTCTTCCTTCAAGTATGGATGCTGCATATGAAGTTACTAGCAAGGATACTGTTTTCATTTTTAAAGGTAATTGTCATATAAACACTGAAATAAGCCTGAAATATACTCTGACAATAACACTTAATAAGACTTTAATTTTCTCTGCTATGCCAAATTTTGGCTACCAAATTTTTAGCTACTAAAGTAGCTAAAAGGTGATGGGGAAATAGCTAAGATCAGTCTTATTCTATTTTATTTGGGGGTTAAAAAATGAAAACAGGAAGATAAACTGTCCAGGGTTGTAAATTCACTCATTTTTGTTCATTCCTTTAATATGCATATTTTTGTTAAATGTTCACTATGGAGCTGGAGAATAAATCTAAAATTTAGGCCTCCTCTTTACCATGAAAATTAAAGATGCTAAAATGTATTTCTAAAACTAAAAGGATTTTAACTGTTGTAAATTCAATATGACTGAATTTTTAACAAATAGGAAACCAGTTCTGGGCCATCAGAGGACATGAGGTACAAGCAGGTTATCCACAAAGCATCTACACACTGGGTTTCCCTCCAACAGTAAGGAAAATCGATGCAGCCATTTCTGACAAAGAAAAGAAGAAAACTTACTTCTTTGTAGAGGACGAATACTGGAGGTAAGATGCAATAGGAAGGACTTTGCCTAGAGCTCAATTAGGGCAAATCACTCCTCCACTCTACCCTTGGATCTGTCTCCCTCTTGCTAGGAGGATGGGGGCTCCCGACAACTGTGGGCCAACACCTCTCTGGACACATAGCAGTGTCTCACAGCAGGCATCGCTTCAGCTCTCCTGAGTGGTATCCCATCAACTAGGCCGGCACTTCTGCTTCCACGCTGCTCCCTGCTTGCTTGGAGTCTATCATTTTTCTCTTCCTACTCACTTCTTCCCATTCTTCAAGTCCTAGTTCAAGTCCCATTGCCACCATGAAGCCTCCACTTCTGAACTTCAAGCCCAGCTGATCTTCTTCCACTGAAGGCAGATGCCCTGAGTACCCAGGACACAGTTTAGCATCCTTTTCCTGGTGCTCTAGAGTGTTCCTTGTCTCATTGTGTGTGTGTTTTATCTTACTAACATTACATACGCTTTTCAAGGACTTCCCTTAAATTGATCCATTTATTATCTCTTCCTTTATAAGAAACAGCAAGGAATAGTCATCCTGTTTTATGGATACAATTCAGGACTTGAAGACAGGCTGATTCCTAGGCCATCTGCCCAGACTCTGAGACATCAGGGCAGGACATCCAATGCCCAGCCCGTGGGCCCAAAACATATATTCATGCTTTGCTTCTTGTCTCAAACCCTTTTCTTAGGAGGCTGCCACAGAACTCTTCATTGTGCAGGGTGAGGAGGGAGGGCAGGTATATACAGTCCAATTATAGTAGAGAACTTGAAATTGTATTTCAGATAAATAATTAATTCACTATGTGTGGGTCTGTGCGTTTATTTGTTCACACCTTCGTACCTTTAAGATAAACAATTAAGTTTCTTTCAGTCCATTATGAAAATAACAAGCAGCATCTTCTGTAGTAGGGTGTTGCACCTGTTCCTGATGGAGCTATGGCCTTAAGAGCTAAGTTTGTAGTGCTGTTAAAGTCATATAGTTCTGTAGTGCTAAATGTGCTTGATATTTATTTGTAGTAGTTGAGGAAATTGACTAGAATTCCACATGGTTTATGAATTTTGGTAACACAGCCTCTATGCAATGCTGAGCTGCTCTTCTTTTACTGGGTACAGATTTGACGAGAAGAGCAAATCAATGGAGCCAGGCTTTCCCAGGCAGGTGTCTGAAGACTTTCCAGGGGTGGATTCAAAAGTTGATGCTGTTTTTGAAGCATTTGGTAAGAGGATACTTACTCTGTTCGCTGTGGGACCCTTTAAACACTCCATGGCATCAATGGGAAGAGGAGAATTGAATAAACTTTAATAGCAGGAGTTTTGAAAAGTCAGTTCCCTCCTCCCTCCCCCAAATTTCAATTCACCTACTTTTGTACCAACTATATTACTACTTCACATGAGTTGTTTTGCATCATAAAGGTAATTAACACAGATCTCTATTTTATACATGCGTATAACACCAAATTGCTCAGGTGTTACTTTATCACATTACCTTTCTTGAGCCATGTGTTAGCGCAAATATCTCATCAAAAGATGTGACTGAGTTTAATACTGGCTGGCTGACCTTCTCCCTCATCTCATCTTGTTTCTACTACTAATTCCCAAGGAAATTTCTCTGTCTTGCCTAAATTAGTGACTGGCCACATTGATTCATTGCAAATACTTGTGTTTCCGTGTACTCAGGGTTTTAATAATAATAATTTTAAAAGCGTTTTTTTCTCACTCAAGGATAAGAATATGGAGGTTGATGATCTTAATTGAAAGATAACCTGGGTACCATGTTTGCAGAGCACTGAAGTGTCCTCTTTGTTTTGAAAGAGTTATTGTGATTCTCTGAGGCCAGAAATGTCCCTCAGGCCGCAATGTGGAGAAAAAGGAGAAGGAGGAGTGTTAGGAAGAAAGAAAGAAAAAAAGAGAGATCATAGTTTTCAATCAAGCAGAGAATTTTTTTTTCCTGATTGGAAGCACAACAACCTAAAACTCTATGAAGACTTAAAATTTTCAGTTATCTATTTTTCTGAGTTTTTTATGTTGCTCAATTTCTTCTTTTGAAAAAAATATCTCACTGTTTCCTTTTTCTGTTTGTAGGGTTTTTCTATTTCTTCAATGGATCTTCACAGCTGGAGTTTGATCCAAATGCAAAGAAAGTGACACACATCTTGAAGAGTAACAGCTGGTTTAATTGTTAAGAGAGAGGTACAGAAGGCACAACATGGGCATTTTAAATGAAGCTTACAATTCTTCATCAGCATTTGTCAGTTGAAGTGGTTTATTTTCTCCTGCATGTACTAGGACAGAGAACTCAAGTGCGAAGTCTGTTTCTTGTCAGTCATCTTCATGCTACAGGGCATTTAAAAGGACTGCTGTTTAACTTGCATTTTGGCACATGGACTGATCTTGCACAAGAGAAAGGGAAGTGTTCATGGTCAATAGACAAATGATTGTATCTATGTAAACTATTTGCTTGTTATTTAATAAATACAATTTGTCACTTATTTAATTATATTTTTTGTTTGTTTCAAGAATAAGTCTTATCATCTTGGGCACAGTATGGGCTGAGCAATAGACAGCCTGAGATGCTTGGCCAGTGGAGCTGGCAGGACAAGTCTCCTTGGCTGGGATCTCATGATGGGCTTATCCAGAAATGAAGACAATCTTGACTTGCCCTCTCCATGCACCATACGAATAGAATGCTTATTTCTACCACCCAGACTTCATACATGTTCTGACATACCTAAGAAGAGGGTTGTCATGTTGTAGGGTAGGCTCTGGGAATAATTGTGAAGTGAACCCTATGATTATAGCAAACTACCTAGTTCACATACCTTATTTTATAGGTGGGAAAGTCAAACTTGTTCTTTGTCTTTTCTTTTACTTATATATTCTCTCAGTGAAGCCCCTTCTCTGCCCTAGCCAACAAATTTTCTCATAACTACCCTAGTCACACATGAAAATATCCTCTTGTACTCATTTTGTATCTGTCTGTACCTAGAGGTAAATGTCCATTGACAAATGACAATTCTAAAGGAGGTTTATCACCCTTAAGTAACATCTTTAGCACAATGCCTGATGCAGGTGATTCTGGGTAAGAGTTCACTCTCTCTTTGGTTGATTCATTCCTTTGAGAATAATTTATTAATCATATTTATGTGCCAGGCATTGTGCTAGATTGAGGGCATAGGAGTCTGGAAAAATAGATTTAGTCCCTGCTACACTCACTGAGATTATAGTCCAGCAAAAATGAATATATGCAAGTAATCACAAATGTGAATATGCAATTATAAACTTAATTAAGATTTATAAAGGAAAAATAGACTCCTTTTATAGAAAAATATAAGAATCTACTTTGAATGAGGTGGCTTTAGAAAAAGGCTTTTGAGGGAATGGTGTGGAGAAGGTATGAGAGAAGATGTGGAGACTAGGTAGGAGATAATGCCTTGGGCTAATGTGATCACATTGCAAAGTCAAAGATAAGAAATGGCATATATGCAAGTGAGATGGATGTTAGGATTCAATGAGGAATTAGAAATGCAGCTACAGAAGAAGTATCCAAAATAATTCCCAGATAGCCTGTTTGAGCATAAGGATAGATGGTAACATCATTTACTGAAATGAAGGAAGAACGGCAGAGAAGGTTCATGAGGGAAGGGAAAGAGTGAAGAGGAATTACTTAGTTTTGCCAATTTTTGAAATGTCTGTGAGATATTCAGGTAATCGCTAGACAAAATAGTTTGGAATTCAAAAGACAGAACATAAATATGTGGGAATTTTCAGTATTTATTTATATTTATATATGTATTTATTTTAAGATTGGATCTAGCTATGTTGTCTGGGCTTGTCTCAAACACCTGGGCTCAAGCCATCCTCCTACATCAGCTTCCTAAATGGCTGACACTACAGTCATGCTTCACCATGCCCAGCTTAGTTTTCAGCATTGAGGTTTTTCTTTCTTTTTTTTAATTAATTAATTAATTTTTTAAAATGCATTTCAAGTCATAGCACATATATAGAGCTCAACTTTCCATCTCTCTGGTTGCAAACAAGATAGAGTCACACCATTTGTGTCTTCATACATGTATCTAGGGTAGTGATGACCATCTCATTCTACCATTTTTGCTACTCCCATTCTCCCTCTCTACCTCCCCCATACCCCATCCAAAGTTCCTCCATTTCTCCTATGCTCCCCACTCTCACCGCCCTTATGTATCAACATCCACTAATCAAAGAGAACATTCAGCCTTTGGATTTTTGGGATTGGCTTACTTCACTTAGCATGATGTTCTCCAGTTCCATCCATTTGCCTGCAAATGCCATAATTTTATTCTCTTTTATTGCTGCATAATATTCCATTGTGTATATGTACCACAGTTTCTTTATCCATTCATCTATTGAAGGACATCTGGGTTGCTTCCACAGTTTTGCAATTGTGAATTGTGCTGCTATAAACATTGAAGTGGCTGCTTTACTGTAGTATGCTGTTTTTAAGTCTTTAGGGTATAGGCCAAGGAGTGGGATAGCTGGGTCAAATGGTGGTTCC
>CM053399.1:77894923-77999243 GCA_028644305.1 Xerus rutilus | reverse complement strand
TATCCATTCATCTATTGAAGGACATCTGGGTTGCTTCCACAGTTTTGCAATTGTGAATTGTGCTGCTATAAACATTGAAGTGGCTGCTTTACTGTAGTATGCTGTTTTTAAGTCTTTAGGGTATAGGCCAAGGAGTGGGATAGCTGGGTCAAATGGTGGTTCCATTCCAAGTTTTTTAAGCAGTCTCCATACTGCTTTCAAGATAGGTTGCACCAATTTGCCATCCCACCAGCAATGTTTGAGTGTGCCTTTTTCACCACATCCTCGCCAGCACTTACTGTTGTTTGTATTTTGGATAGCTGCCATTCTGACTGGAGTGAGATGAAATCTTAGAGTAGTTTTGATTTATATTTCTCTAATTGCTAGAGATGTTGATCATTTCTTTATATATTTGTTGATTGATTGTATATCTTCTTTTGAGAGGTTTCTATTCAGCTTCCTAGCCCATTTATTTATTGGGTTGTTTGTTTTTTTGGTGTTAAGGTTTTTGAGTTCTTTAAACCTGGAGATCAGTGCTCTATCTGATGTGCATGTGGCAAAAATTTTCCCCCAGAATATAGGCTGTCTGTTCACCTCATTGATTGTTTCTTTTGCTGAGAAGAAGCTTTTTAGTTTATATCCATCCCATTTATTGATTCTTGCTTTTATTTCTTGTGCTTTAGGAGTCTTGTTAAGAAAGTCGGGGCTTAATCCAATGTGAAGAAGATTTGGACCTACTTTCTCCTCAATTAGCTGCAGGATATCTGGTCTAATTCCTAGTTCTTTGATCCACTTTGAGTTGAGTTTTGTGCATGGTAAGAGATAGGGGTTTAATTTCATTTTGCTGCGTATGGATTTCCAATTTTCCCAGCACTATTTTTTTTTGAAGAGGCTATCTTTTCTCCAATGTATGTTTTTGGCTCCTTTGTCTAGTATGAGATAGCTGTATTTATGTGCATTACTCTCTGTGTCTTTTTCTGTACCATTGGTGTACATGTCTATTTTGGTGCCAGTACCATGCTGCTTTTGTTACTATAGCTTTGTAGTATAGTTTAAGGTCTGGTATTGTGATGCCTCCTTCTTTACTTTTCTTACTGAGAATTGCTTTTGCTATTCTGGGTCTCTTATTTTTCCAAATAAATTTCATGATTGCCTTTTCTATTTCTATAAGAAATGACTTTGGGATTTTAATTGGGATTGCATTGAATCTGTATAGCGCTTTGGGTAGTATGGCCATTTTAATAATATTAATTCTGCCTATCCAAGAGCATGGGAGATCTTTCCATCTTCTAAGATCTTCTTCAATTTCTTTCTTTAGTGTCTTATAGTTTT
Organism: Xerus rutilus; assembly: GCA_028644305.1. NCBI lineage: Eukaryota > Metazoa > Chordata > Mammalia > Rodentia > Sciuridae > Xerus > Xerus rutilus. The sequence goes on along the minus strand of CM053399.1, from coordinate 77,997,932 downwards.
CATTGTAGACGTTTTTCACCACTCTTGTTAGATTGATTCCCAAATATTTTATTTTATTTTATTTTATTTGAGGCTATTGTGAATGGAGTAGTTTTCCTGATTTCTCTTTCAGAGGATTCATTGCTGATGTATAGAAATGCATTTGATTTATGAGTGTTGATTTTATATTCTCCAATTTTACTAAATTCGTTTATTAATTCTAGAAGTTTTCTGGTGGAATTTTTTGGATCCTCCAAATTTAATATCATGTTGTCTGCAAATAGTGATATTTGAGTTCTTTTCCTATTCATATCCCTTTAATTTCTTTCATCTCTCTAATTGCTCTGGCTAGAGTTTCAAGGACTATATTGAATAAGAGTGGTGAAAGAGGACCTCCCTGTCTTGTTCCAGTTTTCAGAGGGAATGCTTCCAATTTTTTTCCATGTAGGATGATGTTGGCCTTGGGTTTAGCACAGATTACTTTAACAATGTTGAGGTATGTTCCTACTATCCCTAGTTTTTTCAGTGTTTTGAACATGAAAGGGTGCTGTATTTTGTCAAATGCTTTCTCTGCATCAATTGATAAAATCATGTGATTCTTATCTTTAAGTCTATTGATGTGATGGATTACATTTATTGATTTCTGTAGTTGAGCCAACCTTGCATCCCTGAAATGAACCCTACTTGATCATGGTGCACTATTTTTTTAATATGCTTTTGTATGCAATTTGCCAAAATTTTATTGAGAATCTTTGCATCTATATTCATCATGGATATTGGTCTGAAATTCTCCTTTTTTGAAGTGTCTCTGTCTGGTTTTGATATCAGGGTGATACTAGCCTCATAGAATGAGTTTGGAAGGGTTCCCTCCCTTTCTATTTCATGGAATAATTTGAGGAGTATTGGTATTAATTCTTCTTTTTAGGTCTTGTAGAACTCAGCTGAGAATCCGTCTGGTCCAGGGTTTTTCTTGGTTGGAAGGCTCTTGATGGTATCTGCTATTTCCTTGTTTGTGATTGATCTGTTTAATTCGTGAATTTCCCCCTGGTTCAGTTTGGATAGGTCATATGTCTCTAGAAATTTGTCAATGTCTTCAGGGTTTTCTATTTTACTGGAGTATAAATTTTCAAAATAGTTTCAAATTATCCTCCGTATTTCAGCGGAGTCTTTTGTGACATTTCCTTTTTCATCCTGAATTTTAGTAATTTGGATTTTCTCTCTTGTTCTTTTCGTTAGGGTGACTAAGGGTTTGTCAATTTTATTTAGTTTTTCAAAGAACCAGCTTTTTGTTTTGTCAAGTTTTTGAGTCATTTCCTTTTTTTCAATGATTTCAGCCCAGATTCTAATTATTTTCTATATTCTACTTCTTTTGGTGTTAGTTTGGTCCTCTTTTTCTAGAGCTTTGAGATGTAGTGTCAAGTCATTGATTTGTTGACTTTTACTTCTTTGACTATATGAGCTTAATGCAATGAACTGTCCTCTTAGCACTGCTTTCATGGTGTCCCAGAGATTTTGATATATTGTTTCAGAGTTCTCATTTACCTCTAAGAATTTTTTTTATCTCCTCCCTGATGTCTTCTGTTACCCATGCATCATTGAATAGCATATTATTAAGTCTCCAGGTGTTGGAGTAGCTTCTTTTTTTAAAACTGTCATTAATTTCTAATTTCATTCCATTATGGTCAGATAGAATGCAGGGTAGTATCTCTATTTTTTGTATTTGATAAGACTAGCTTTGTGGCACAGCATATGATCTATTTTGGAGAAGGATCCATGTGCTGCTGAGAAAAAAGTGTATTTGCTTGTTGAAGAATGGAATATTCTATATATGTCTGTTAAGTCTAGATTATTGATTGTTCTATTGAGTTTTGTAGATTCTTTGTTTAGTTTTTGTTTGAAAGGTCTATCCAGTGGTGAGAGATGTGTGTCAAAGTCGCCCAGTATTATTGTGTTGTGTTTTATTTAATTCTTGAAGTTGAGAAGGATTTGTTTGACATACATGACTGCCCCATTGTTTGGGGCATAGATATTTAAGATTGTTATGTCTTGTTGATATGTGATTCCCTTAAGCAATATGAAATGACTTCTTTATCCCTTTTCACTATCTTCGGTTTGAAGTCCACTTTATCTGATATGAGAATGGAAACCCCTGCTTGTTTATGCAGTCCACATGAATGATACATTTTTTTCCATCCTTTCACCTTCAATCTGTGAGTGTCTCTTTCTATGAGATGAGTCTCTTGGAGGCATCATATTGTTAAGTCTTTTTTTTTTAATCCAATCTGCCAGTCTATGTCTTTTAATTGCTGAGTTTAGCCCATTGATATTCAGTATTATTATTGAGCCATGGTTTGTATTCCCAGATATTTTGGTTTATTCTTAGTTTTTAACTTGACTGGGTTTCTCCTTTGATTGACCTTTCCTTTAGTGTAGTGCCTCCCTTTGCAGGTTTTCATTATTGTTTTTTATTTCCTCCTTATGGAATATTTTGCCAAGAATGTTCTGTAGTGCTGGCTTTCTTGCTGTAAATTCTTTTAATTTTTGTTTATCTTGGAAGGTTTTTATTTCATCATCAAATCTAAAACTTAATTTTGCTGGATATAAGATTTTTGGTTGGCATCCATTGTCTCTCAGAGCTTGGTATATGTTGTTCCAAGCTCTTCTAGCTTTAAGGGTCTAGGTTGAGAAGTCTGCAGAGATCCTAATTGGCTTCCCCCTATATGTAATCTGATTCCTTTCTCTTGTGGCTTTTAAGATTCTCTCCTTATTCTGAATGCTAGGCATTTTCATTATGATGTGCCTTGGTATAGATCTGTTTTGATTTTGTACAAGCCTCTTGTATTTGATTATCCAATTTGTTCTTCATGTTTGGAAAATTTTCTGATATTATTTTCATTGAATAGATTGTTCATTCCTTTGGTTTGAAATTATATGCCTTCCTCTATCCCAATAATTCTTAAATTTGTTCTTTTCATGTTATCCTTTAATTCTTGGATGTTCTGTTCATGGTTTTTTACCATCTTCACTGTGTGGTCAACTCTATTTTCAAGATTAAGTATTTTGTCTTCATTGTCTGAGGTTCTGTTTTCCAAGTGATCTAATCTGTTGGTGATGCTTTCTATTGAGTTTTTAATTTGGTTTATTGTTTCTTTCATTTTGAGGATTTCTGTTTGGTTCTTTTTCAGTAAAAGTTTGTCTCCAGATCCTGTCCTGTGTTCTCAAGTATAGATGAATAGGGAGGTTCCACCCTGATAGATGGAGATCCACACAAGTGCAGCAGCCAGGGGTCCCACATGGGAGAAATGGCTAGGAGTCCTGCATGTGTGGGTGACCCGAGGTCCTGCGGGGTGTGTGGGCTCTGGAGCCAGAGATCTTGGGCATGGGCTATGGGTCTGAGTCCTGCACCAGCTTGCATCTGGGGTCCTATGCAAATTCTGGGGCCTGGGGCATTGTCTTGGTCTGGAACCCAGACTAATTTGTCTAGGCATATCCATGGGGTGAATCACCAGCCTCACAATAGGGTAGGTTTTATAAGCTTTAATATGAGATAATATAACAATAAGCAAGCAACAGTTATACTTTGCAATATTGAATATTGTATATAATGAATCAATAATATAGAAGAAAAGAAAGAGAGAGCGGCTCCAGCCCAATAAGCACTCACCAATCAACACCGGATAACACAACATGGGTTTGCAAGTACACTCAAAGCATCATCATTACCTCCAACACCTAGCCTTGGGTAAAATAAGCAACACCAAGAATGGAGTAAACACAAAGGTAAGAGTCTTTCTCCTCAAAGCACCATCATCACATTCAAAATCCTTCTTCTTTACTCAAAACAGCATCAACACCTTCAACACCTATCCTCGGGTAAAAGAAGCAACATCGAAGGTAGGGGTAAACACATAGGTGAGAGTCAGCTTTCTTCCCCACAAGTCAAATTCCTTCTTCTCGCTAAAAGCATCGGATTCCTTCTTCCCTGGTTGAATTTCTTCTTCTTTGGTGGAATTTCTTCTTCCCAGTTGGATCCCTCCTTCTTTCTCTCTCTCTCGTTGGATCCCTTCTTCTTTCTTCTTTCTCCTTTGGAGGACTTAAAAAGGCACAGCAACCCCTCCCAACATGCAGTCCAGTGTTATGCAGCTGGCCTTAGGCTGTAAAATCTCTGTGAGGTGGGAACTGGCCAGGTTCCAAAACTCACAGGATCAAAGGCTGAAAGTTTTGAGGCACCAAGAGCTCGTTAGTGTGCCAGATGGCCCCGAACAATAACCTTGAGGGTGCTTCCTCAAAGGCTCTCCAAATTCCTCACTAACGAGCTCTCCTCTCCTAAGTCATAGTCAAGGACGGGCCCATATTATTAACTATCTATACAGGCACGCAAGTGGAGATCAAGTGGAGTTCCTGCATGGAGGCAGTGGACACCCAAGTGGAGACTGAGAGGAGTTCCTGCGTGGAGGCAGCTGTTGGATGTCCTCTAAAAACTCACTAAGAAACAGTGTTTCCACTAATTTAAACCCCGGTCCTGCAGAGACTAGGAACACCATGTCCATCTAGGCCACCATCTTGGAACTGGTCTCTCCTTTAGGTTTTTCTTAAAGTCACAAGTATAGGAGAGACCATATGGAGAGACTTTATGATGAAATTCCAAGAAATAGCAACATTTTGCTAAGAAATATAGCATCTCTTTATTTTTAAGATTACCTAAATTTATTTAGTTTATGTTTGAATGCCACTCCATAATCACAATTCAAACTTAAAAAGATGACAAATTATGCAATGGAAAGTAATTTTTCTCTCATCTTTGTCTCCAATGTCTAGTTCTTTTTCTCAAAGACAGTTAAGTAGATTTTTAAGATTTTTATGAATTCTTCTAGAACTAGTTTATGCATACTAAGCATAATCATCTTTTAAAATAAAAACAGAACAAAAAATCACATTGTCCTGCTCTTTATTATTTTTACTTTACATATATTGGCAGCCATTCCATATTAGTACATATACAAATGCCTCATTTATTCTTTTTATTTTAAGATACATTTAATTTAATATCAAAAGTGTATTACTAAAGGTTCAAATGCAATAAAAGAAAAAATTCATCCGTTTATACTGACAATGACACTTTATAATGACAATGCACTTTTAATAAAGCTCACTACTGAAAAAAAAACAGTGAATCTTATTACAATATTCTTGTACAATCTGTTGTAAAATCATTGTTCATAATTCTGCAATTTACACCTGAAATTTGACACCACATTTTCATCTTTGCACAGTCCTCAATATAATTAGCTACCATGTTTATACCCATTCAAAGAACAAATCATTGATTTAAGAGTCAATCAAGTAATATCATCCCAAACCAAACAGTTAAATAAAGGAACCATTTGTATTGATATGTGTTATTTGATTCTCCCATGATTATTAGAAGTTGTTTCTTAGCAAATTAACTTGACAAAATTTACATTATTTGAGGTTTGACCCAGCAGCTGAACACCAATGATGAAGTCCAGTCTTACTAGAAAATCTGACAGACAGTGTCTCTAAGTCACTATGCTCAATTGAGAGCAATGCATATTCCATTTTTACATTGTGCTGAAATTTTACTTGTTAAATTTATGATTTTTAAATCTCTAGGTTTTCATTCTTCCAAACTGCTAAAGACACAGTTTGCCACGCATCTAAGACTTTTGTTTCTCCATTTCTTTCCAACAGAAATGTTTTCTCAAGTGTCTACATGTTCTAGAAGGAAAAATTTTCAGAGATGGCCACTTTTGTCCAATAGTCTAATACTGTCAAGTCTCTGAATCAAGGGGACCTGGAACAGAAAAGAGCAGAAATAAAGTTCTTCTAAGTTTTACATGAACTATTACAAGTGAGAAGTATCAGAAAGTGGCTTTTTTTTTTCTTAAGAAGTCTGAGTCTTGTTAAGGAAATGAGTACTTAGCTATCACATTACAGCTTTCTAAGTAGTGGGACTGACAAGGAATTCTGCACTGGTGAGCATGTCTGTTACCTACCAGGTATAAACTTCCAGCACTTCATTCATTTATGCTTGTTCCAATCTGCCTTGAGTCAGTGCCAGTTCACCTTTTGTTTTTAGAAAAACTAAGTTGGTGGTTGAGTTTACCACTACTGATCTCAGATGGGCAATGCTAGACTGCTGGCTTTGCTTGAGGTCCTGGATCTGAGAAGCAATCTTGTGTCCCTGGGTTGCTACTCCTGTGTCCCTGTGTGCCAACTCCTGCTGTGGTTGCTTTAGTTTTTCTTCAGGATGTCTTCAACCAGTTACATCACTTGAGTGGAGTTTTGTGGATGGCCCTCCAAAGCCCACACGGCTGTTTCATATTTATTGTTTCATGTTAGAATGAACTCGAATGTTAGAATGAAACAGGCTTTAAAGTCTGTTTCAGTCAGCAAAATCTTTAAGAGGAGTTTTTTTGTTGGTTATTTTCAATCTGAGAGTTGCTTCCTGGACCAATCTCAGGCATGCCTCCAACCCTGCAATGGGAGGGTAGCCAACCAGAGCCCTAGCAGCCTGACCCAACCCTGTCCTTTCCCTGGAGTCCATGGAATAAATATGTAGTTTATTTATTCAATTTTCTATTGGTGATTGAACACATAAATTTATGCACTGAATGAATGAATAAATAAATAAATAAAATGTTAGAATAAAAAATTTAAAAATCTGATCATAAAAACAAACATTAAAATAGATATTATATGACAATTTTATAACACATACAAATACATTTTACAAATGATATTTAAAATAAAAATAATAAAACAAAATTGCATGCAGCTGTAGATTATTTTCAGTATTGTTTATCAGTAAACTATCTTCAATATTTTTCTATCACATCCAGCGCTACAATGCATATGCTTGAATACTTGCATATCTAATGAAAAATTTAATCTTCAAAGGCTGAGCACGGATAGAGGAGCAAGAACACTGCCAGGTGATTTCTCCAACAGGAAGGTCATTGGGTGCTCTTCACAATAGCAGTGTTGGGGGAATGGCTGAGCTGCATTAGGATTGTGGATAGAAAAGTTACAAAGTTAGTACAGGTAGTAGAAAATTTGAGTTGGTTTATATATAAAGGAGATTATTGGCTTGCATTACTTAAAGGTACAAGACCAGGGCAAGTTTTAGTTGTAGTGTAATGGGGTTCTGGCTTTTTCACTCTGGGAATGGAGGAAAATATGTTGAGGCAGCAATCTCTGTCCATTTACCACAAAGAGAATCTGGGTAGTAAGAATGTGGAAATAGTAGATACAGATAATTCTTAGAAGTTGGGCTGGAAAGAAAGAAAAAAATATTTTCTGTGTCCTGAAAGACCTGATTCATAATTATGCATGTCTTTGTTTGGTTGGGCAAAAGGAACTAAATGACTTTTTATTTACTGGATACCTGTTTTGTGTCAGGCACTGGACTAGGACCCTGACATGTGTTGTTCATTTACTTCGCATAGTAACAGTTGCATTGATGGTTTCTCTCAACAGTTTAAAAAATTTAGAATGCTTCAGTAATTTTGCTGTGGTTTTATAGTAAGTACCATCTGTGGGATCTGATTTTATACCATCCTGGTTTCAAAGATCTCATTCTTATTTTGTCTTACAGACAATAAATAAGTCGGCCTCTATGGTCTTATCTCATTTAGTTTTGACTCCATTCTGAAGTAGAGGTTCTGCTGTATGCTATCTTCAATCCTGAAGTTTAAAACTTCCCTCAAGCCCAAAGGCCAAGGTTCTTCTGTCTGCATTTGACATATAGCCCTGCTAAATTCCTTTGTGGTATTCTAAATTGTAATAGAAACTGGGGAATCTTATACCTAATACTATTTGTGTCGGTAAATTTCCCAAGCCATCTTGTTCCAAAAGGCCTGGTGTGTATGTGTGTGTGCTCACAAGCCATTTATGAAGGTTTGCTTGATGTCAGCCAGAGGCCAGCTGCCAGAGCCCAGACTTGCAGCCCATATCAAGACAAGACCAGCCCTAATGGTGACGTGATGCTGAGTCCTAGAATGATGTTTGTGTACTTGGCCCAGTTCCTCTTGCCTTGGGCAGGTTTGGCCCTGGAACCGTGAAGTCCATATGCATTAACAGGAAGTGATTGATCTGGGCCCTGAGGTTGCTGGTAGGGAGAAGGAAAGCAGAAACCAGCAATCAAATTGGGTCTTGGCAATAAGCCAACAGAATGGTAGCTTTGGCAAAGAAGAGAAAGAAGGTATGAAATCTCACCAATCAGTGACAGAAGAATCATGATTTTGGAGGCATTGAGAAGCCTATTACTAAAACTCAAATGGAGAGATTAGTGGAGAATCTATTGTGAAGGGACACAGTGGTGAGAGCATGCTGAATCTACTCAAATTTGGTGGAAATGACTTATGAAAGCTGTTTCAGTAAAATTGAAGAAGATGGCAGGGCTTATTCATGAAGATATGTCTAGCTTGCTAACTGCGGATTCAGACAGAATTGTTGTGGAAGCAGCACAAATGTCCTTTGCCTCAATTTACAATCAGATAATAATCTGAATGTGCAACTTTCATGTGTACTGGGTCTGAAGTAATAATTATCTTCCCTATGGTGGGGAAGTAAATTAGCCACTTTTAAAAGGAGGAAATATACAGTGAGAGAGAGAAAAATGAATATAATATTGAGATTTTATTTAAGTAGTATTGATATACTGTTTGTAGTTAGTATCAAAACTGTATGTTGTCAAAGATATTTGAAAAGTATAGAAGAATTCAATTTAAAGCATGTAATTCTTTCATTTATTAGATTAGTAGGAGTTAAAGCTTAGGTAACCTGCTTGTTGGATTTTAAGAATGCACAATAGATTTGAATTATTTGAAAGAATTAGCCATATTAAAATTGTAATTATATCTTGAAGTATTAATGAAAATGCTATTTATAACTGCAAATATCATTTTTTTTTTAAAAGAAATCCCTGCTCATTTTTTTTTTAATTTTTTCTTAGTTGTAGATGGACACAATATCTTTATTTTATTGCTTTGTATGTGGTGCTGAGGATCGAACCCAGGGCCTCACGCATGCGAGGCAAGCGCTCTACCGCTGAGCCACAATCCCAGCCCCAACTGCAAATATCATTAAATGATTAAGGATATTTTATATTTTAACTATATGAGTCAATTAAATATTAATCAGAGCTAGAGGAAGTGATTGTATTTATTTTATACAAATATTTTATATTAGTAAACAGAACAACAATATTAGAATGCTGAACTTAAAATCTTTTTTTATTTTTTATTTTTTTTAAACAGTAGAATGCATTTCAATTCACAGTACACATATGGAGCCCAATTTTTCATTTCTCTGGTTGTACACAAAGTTGAGTCACAACATTTGTGTCTCCATACATGTACCTAGGGTAGTGATGTCCATCTCATTCCACCATCTTTTATACCCCCATGCCCTCTCTCTTTCCCTCCTTCCCCTTTGCCCTATCCAAAGTTCCTCATTTCTCCCATGCTCCCCATTATGGATCAACATCCACTAATCAGAGAAAACATTTGAACTTAAAATCTTAAGAAAAATTAAGTCTTAATTTTTTGATAAGTTGAGCATTAATTGTAATACAAGTAGAACTCTATTAATAGACAGGCACAAAGAAAATTCCCTTGGACATTACCAAATCCAACTGCAGGCTGACATATATTACTAGTCCTATTTTTAACACGGAAACAAATACTTTACATATATTATCTCACTTAATTCTCATCTATGAGGTAGATATTATTAAACTCATTTTACAAATAGAAGAATTGTTGCTATTCAGAAAGTTTGTGCGACATCCTCAAGGTCACACAGTCAGTGGCAGAGCCAGAGATCTAGCCCATCATCTCTGACACTAAGCTTATATTTCATCCATTCTGCTGCCTCCCTACTCAGTGGGTTAACATGAATTCATCTAGAACAACAAAAGCAGAGGAGCAAGAAAAAGACTGAGGTAAGGTTGACTGGCTGAATTGGAAAAGAGAGAGGGAGCGGTGGCTCTTTGTAGCAGGTCAGGTAAAAGGAGTACGTTGGAGTGGCTTAGAAGTAGGTATAGGATATAGATATGCCAAAGTCAAAGGTTCATAATTTCAATAAGATCCAGTAAGTGCTATCTTATTATTTTTCCATTTAGATAAGCAATTTAAATTCGATTGATAATTTTCACTTGCTTCTAAATGCCTATGAATAAGTGTAGTAGCCATTTCATTATTCAGAAATTGGGATAAATCTTTTAAATCACTGAAAATATCTCACATTGTTAGATAGTATCTAGCAACGAGCAGTGAAATGCAGGCAAGGTCACAGGTGTTCTTTAAATTACTTGGGGCTCTTTAAACTACTTCCGAAGTAAACAAGAAAACAAAATGTAATAATTTGTAGAAAAGAAACAGAAGCAAAAAGAGTTAATCAGGAAATAGGTCAAAAGAAAAGAATTAATGAGACTAACTCTTGATAAGGTCTATTGATGCCGACATGAAGCTAGGAATTATGGCTAAAAGTATCTCCATTTATCTGGGGAGGAAGACTCTTTTAGTAGCACAGGTGCACTAAGGTAATATCTTTTTTTTTTTTTTTTTTTTGGTACCAGGGATTGAACTCAGGAGTACTCGACCACTGAGCCACATCCCCAGCCCTGGTTTTTGTGTTTCATTTAGAGACAGGGTCTCATTGAGTTCTTAGTGCCTTGCCATTGCAGAGGCTGGCTTGGAACTTGGGATTCTCCTGTCTCAGCTTCCAAAAGTGCTGAGATTACAGGCGTGCACACCACGCCCAGTTTAAGGTAACTTCTAAAAAGCAATTGACCCCAGTACCCACATTAACATGGGATTGACCTGTAGATGAAGCTCCCCTAAATAGGATGGCCACCATGACAGTTCTGGAGAGGACCAACTGAGGTCAAAAACTCCACCGCCAGACGTGAAGGAGTTGAACACCTAATTGGCAAAGAGTACAGAAGGTAGTCCCCAGTTCTTCTGGCAAATAAAAAACAGTAATAAAATCCGGGACAGTGTTGTCTCTTTTGTCGTTCTCGGCTTGGAAATGGCCTGGTCTCTCCTTTGAAAGTGCTTTTTGCTTAAGCTTCACTTTTCTTTTACTTTATTTTCACCTCACTTTCACTTCTAATAAAGTTCACTTGCATGACTTTTGGTGTCTGACTTTAAATCTTCTTTCATCAGAACACAAGAGCCAAGGTTTTGAGTTTCAGCTCCTTGCTTTCCTGTGACAATATCACAAGAAAAGTCCCAGGTTACTCACTGAAGAGCCTTGTGCAGGGCCTCTGCATTCGTAAAACAAGTTCTTCATCAGAAAATGACAATTTAATCCTCAAGTTTTTTCTTAAGTTTTTCTATGTGTGAACTTTCTTTGAATTCTTTTCTCACAAAATCATGTTACCTTTTGACTGAGACAGAAGAAATAGTCTTGTTCTAGAAGCACTCAGCCCATATCAGCCTTGTGACTATTCAGATACAAATTATTCTTGTGAATGAGTGATCCAAGATCTTCTGAGGAGGGTCACAACCACAAGGCTACAGAAATTTAGGTCAAAATTCTGCTCTGTACAAACGTGTTCTATCCTTTGAAGCTCACAATTTGGGGATGATACCACTGATATGAAGATAAACAAATGGCTGACAATAAACAATAAATATAGCAGATAAATACATTATATCATATATCAGAAGGAGATAAGTGCTATGGGAAAAGAGAAAAGTAGAATGGGAATGGGTTGCAGTATTGCACAGGATGGTTAAAGTGGGTCCCACCGAGACAAAGGCTTGGAGGACGCAACAGAGCTTGCCAAGAGAATGAGGGGGAAGAGAGGCAGAGAGATTCCAGAGAGCTGGAATGTGGAGTGTGCTCAGGATGTTCTAAGAACAGCACGAAAACTAGTCTTGGCAATGAAGTGGGGGAGGGAGGGAATACTAGATGAGAAAGGCAAAGATGTGAGGGTCGAGGTGGGAATAAGTCCTGTGGGGTTATGAGAGCCCATGTGCACACTTTGGCTTTCCCTAGGTGTGAAATGGGGCCACTGGAAGGTATGGAGTAGAAAAGTCCCTGGTGTTCTTATAGAAAGGGTACAAGTACAGATACCTATTAGGAAGCAAGACAGAATGGTGGCTCCAACCATGGTGGTGGCTGTACAAGTGATGAGAAGTGGGGAGAAGTATATATTGGAAGGTGGAATCAGTAGGAGGTTTCTTTTTGTTTGTTTGTTTGTTTTTTCATAGTTTGACATTCTATAATTTGTCCATTTGTTTTGCTTTTATAGTCATATGAGAGCCATCAGCTGAAGGATTTTACTCCAGTTTTCATGTGGACACATATTTAAATAGCATTATTATAGAAATTACTTGAGTCAACAGAGAGGGGATAGATCTTTGAAAACATTTTCATTTTAAAAGTGGGTGCATATGTGGTTCAGGTTGGAGAAATATGTTATTTGATGTGATGTTTCCTAGCATAGGACCAGGAGCTCTCAACTCCTTCCAATCCTCATTAATTTCTCCATGAGAAATCTGCCAGTGATTTTCCCAGGAGGCTTCCCCTGTGTGCGATTCAGTGATATGTGGTGCATTGGAGGGGCAGGTGTTGCTCTCCGCATCCTCCATCAGCAGCACCTGGGACCACCAGGATTTAATGACAGATTGGTTGTGAAGTGTGACAGAGGAGTAGTTTATTCTGACTCCAAATACTCTGGACTGAGCAACTGGAAGGATGAAGCTGCCAAGATGCCATCACCTGAGATGTAGAGGACTATGGAGGAACAGAGTTTGGTGGGAAGGTCAGAAGTTCAGTTTTGGACTTTTATGTTTGAGAAGTCTATTTGACAGTCAAGTAGAGATGTTAGACATATGAGTCTGTGGTTTAGAGAAAATGTATGGATTACAGATATAAATTTGGGAGTTGTTAGCACATAGATAGTTTTAAACTTGAGACTAGATGAGTTTAACGATGGAGTAAGGACACAGAAGAGAAGTGGTCCAAGGATCAAGCCCTGCAACACTACAATATGGATCTAGAAACACATGCAAAATAAGCATATATTTGGCCATTCTTTCATAGTACCAGAACACAGCTTCACAGTCATTAATGAAATAAAACAGGATAGCAAATGCATTATAATTTATAATTGTAGATTGCCTCTTACTGCTGTTTGTGAAAGTCAATAAAGTGAATGATTACATTTATATAAATATGTTGGGGGTGCTGGGTAAGAGGTGATGGTATCAACAGTTTGGAACAGGAATGTGCAAACTCTAACAGATGATCCAGAGATGAGCAGGTGATGAGTGTAGGTGTGTTTCAGCAGGTCAGGGGAGGAAATGAGGGAGAAGTGTGTGGAGAAGGAAAAGGATTAAAGTGACAAAATGTAGAATCATGCTGGGAAATAATATAGACTGATCATGTAGGAAGCGAGCAGCAAGTGTGGAGGGGAGAGGTATCTGAAGAATATTTATCCAGAACAGTAGTAGTATTGAGACCAGAGAACTTGCAAGAGAGCTTTCATTCCTTAAGGACTAGGGGCTGAAAAAGCTCCAGCTGTTCTAACTAAGAAGCAAAACCAGATTTAACCTTCAAGAGAGAAAGGGGTTGCTTGCTCGTGGCTTGATTTGTGTCCATCTCATTTGTTCTTTGATTTATTCATTCATTAAACAGACTTATACTGAAGTTCTAAGATTGCCAGACATTGTTCTAGGGATAAAAATACATTCAAACAAGATTCTTGCTTACACTCTAGTGAAAAAGATAGAAAAGCAAACAGGCAGTCAAAATACAGATGTGATATGAACACAGCTCAATTCAGGCACTCAGAGCTGGGAAAGCACATAGCAACTCCCCCAGTCTTGGGAAATCAGGGAAGAACTCCAGAGAAGGCAAATTCAAAGGGCAATGACTTAGTAAGTCAAAAAGAAGAGGGATGATATCTCCTTTAGACAGAGGGTTTAGAATGTATAAAAGACAAGATGGGAGAGAGCACCTGGCTTTTTATATCCTTCAAATCCTTATCAAGACCTTTCATAATTTCAGCCCTAGTCACTGTTCTGTCTTACCTCTCATCATGTCCTACCCCAGTTGCAACACTCCAGAACTACTGAACCACTTGACATTCCCTATCTGTACCAAGTTCTCTTTCTCTTCTAGTTCCCAAGTTCAAATTCACTCTATCCACTACCTAGAATATTATGGATGATATTCAGAATGCAGGCCCAGTTGCTTTCCCTTTCTCTGGATATGTCCTCCCAAAGTTCCTGTGGAGGTGGTGAGCCTAGGCAACCATGTTTGTACCAACAATCCCACAATCGTAGCAACAGCTGATTGGACTAGAGATAGACACAATAATACAGAGCCTATCAGGCGCTCTCTCCTGAAGTAAGAATCAATAGACCCAGAACTTATGGTCAGACCATGTTGGGGACAGGATCTATAATATCACCTAGGATTAGAACCAGAATTAGAACCACAGCAAGTCAAAGTCATGCACAGGCTGATGTTATGGACAAGCACTGTTTTGGAAGAGAAGCTGATGTATGGAAAGAGAGGGTAAAAAAGACAGTAAACATTCAGGCTCAGCCTAAGAACACAAAGGCAAAAGGGAGAAACAGAGACTAAGACATATAGTGAAAGAGAGAGAGACAAACAAAGAACCGGAAAGAGACAGGAACAGAGACAACGTTTAGTCTTCTTATTTATCATGAAGGTTATCCTGAGATGTGATTCCTAAGGCTTCCCAAGTTCCTTATTGTAAATAAATTGTGAATTTTCTCCCAATAAGATAATTCTAGGCTTAGGTATGAATAAGAGTGGGTTGGCAAGCTAGAGACTTCTAAAGAGCATGCGGAATTGGCTGTGGGCTTCCAGCAGGGATGAGTAAAGTGCCATGTCATGGTGAAGCCAGCAGTCTGTGAGGAGAGAAAAGCAGCTGGGTTCACTTCCATCTCGTCAAGCTGTCTTCTGGAACCGGTGCCACAGGCCCTCTGAAGTTGAACCCTGAGAGTCTTTGGATGAAAAGTAGATATGTCCAAAGATTTTAATGCCTCCTCACCTACAGTCTATGAGGAAAGGGACATATTAAAATCGAGATTTCCTTCTTGAAAATAAGTAAAATAAGTAAGGAAGCCCTTACAGCCTGTTATTCACATTCAGACTACTCAAGATGCGTCCAAAAATTATTCATGCAACAGGCTAAATTGGAACAGTGGAATGCTGTGCCCCACCCAGGTGCCAACAGAAACATAGTGTTCCGACTGGTGAGAAATAGGATTGAGACCATTGAGAAAAGCTGGCGGAGGGGTTGGAGAAGTTTAACTCTATCTGCCCAACAGTCCTTTAGAATTCTTCTCATTATTAGATTCCATGAGATCCCCAATTTTTTAAACTTCTCTTTAAATCAGCCTATCCTGTTCATCTATCAAATGGTTCCTGATTAAAACAGACTTGCCTTTCTGCACTTGCAGATCCAGCTCAGGGGTCAGCTTCTCTGGGAACCTACACACTCTGCCCTCTGACTGTGTTCCGTCTTCCTCCTGGGTATGTCCAGTAACAGAGCACACTGCAACTGTCATTCAAATACATCTATATGGGCACATTGAATAGTACCAACACAGTGCCAATAACTTAGTGCCCATTACACTTCTGTTGAATGAATGAATAAGTTTGGGAAGGAAGGAAGTAATGCTTATCCTCAATATGAAGAAGCAGTAGGAATCTACTACGCCAAGTACAGAGAAAAAAGACAGCACATGCAATGGCATGAAGATGAACAAGTATGTCATATTAGGGAATCACGAAGAGTTTGACTACAGTGAAGAAGAGATGGTCTTTTCTGAGTCATACCTAGAAGGCAGAATATGAAGATACTTTCTAATTATATGATGGAGAACATTGTCTCATTTAGCAAATGTAACAACTGACAAATTTCTGCCCAAAGCACATTAATTAGTTAATTCACTCAGTGAATAAATATTCAGCTTCAGCAGAAAATCCATTTTAGGGAAAGTAGTCAGACTATAAACAATAAATTAAAATACGAACTTACTCAGCTAACTTGCCCTGCACACAAAGGAAATTTCTAAAACATCTCTGAAATACATTAAATGTGCTTTAGAAAGGGACAAAAATATACAGGCAAAAGCACCTGAAAGGTACTTGAGGATCCATACAAAGCACTGAATTCCTATAGGTCAATGGGAAAAAGACTCCTTTGGGGAAAAGTTCACCCAGGGGTAAGGTCCTGGGAAGTGTAAGGTCACAGAAAAACAAAAAGCTGATTCTTGGTGGTGGTGGTGATGTGGTTTTGTTTTGTTTTGCATTACTGGGAATCTGATTGCTTTTTTGCGGGGGATAGGTGGTACCAGGAATTGAACTCGGGAGCACTCGACCACTGAGCCACATCCCCAACCCTATTTTTTTGTATTTTATTTAGAGATAGGGTCTCACTGAGTTGCTTAGCACCCTGCTTTTGCTAAGGCTGGCTTGGAACTCATGGTCCTTCTGCCTCAGGCTCCTGAGCTACTGGGATTACAAGTGTGTGCCACTGTGCCCAGTGGGAATCTGATTCTTAATGTAGCTATATTTCAAACAAAAAAACAAAAAATGCCCAAAAACCCCCAAAAAACTCTTCAACATGATCAGAGGTAAAATGTTCACTTTCCTACGATAACGGAATGCCTGATACATGACTTCCTGGCTCTGATTTATGCAACTAAGGGATTTGCCACCTTTGCATTTCATGTCAATGAAGATGATAGTGGTGGTGGTGAAATAACATATTATAACATGGATGCTTTTCAGGCAAGATTCCAAAATTAATAAAGGAAGTAGCTCAACATGTTTTATGATATGCATTTAGCAGAAAGTTAAATCCCAATTGACTTGCTTTGCTTTATTGCCTAATAACAATTTCCTCAAGAATCATTTAATTTACATTATAGATAATCATTTAGCATCAATATTTAATGTACCAAAACATTGTCACCAAGATGCTTGAACCACATACGGAAATCAATAAACATGATTCACCACATCAATAGACATAAAGATGAGAATCACATGACTATTTCAACAGATGCAGAAAAAGCATTTGACAAAATTCAGCATCCATTCATGCTCAAAACACTAGAAAAACTAGGGATAGCAGGAACATACTGTTGCTTCCTTGTTCTTCCAACTTTTATTCCATCCAAACCATCATCCTATTGGATGATGCTCACACTTAGGGAGGGTCTCCATTTCAGTTGGCTATCCCACATGCCAATCATTCCTAGATATACCCTCACTGACACTCCATAAACTTCTTAATTTTTGGCATCTCTTAATCCAATCAAGTTGGCAATTCAAATTAACCATGCCAGCTATATACTCTCAACCCAAGGCAAGCGTCATTCCAAAAGGAGAAAAATTGAAAGCATTCCCTCTAAAAACTGAAACAAGACGGGGATGCCCTTTTTCACCACTCCTATTCTACATAGTTCTTGAAACCTTAGCCAGAGCAATCAGACAAAAGAAAGAAATTAAAGAGATATAAACAGGAAAAGTAGACCTCAAACTATCCCTATTTGCCAATGACATGATTATATATTTAGAAGACCTAAAAAACTCTTACTAGAAAGTTTCTAGAACTCATAAATGAATTCAGCAAAATAGCAGAGTTTAAAATCAATACCAATAAGTCAATTGCATTTCTATACACAAAGGGTACATCAGCTGAAAGAGAAATCAGGAAAACTATCCCCTTTACAATAGCCTCAGAAAAAATTTGGGAATCAAATTAACAAAGAGGTGAAAGACCTCTATAATGAAAACTATAGAACACTAAAGAAAGAAATTGAAGAATATCTGAGAAAAGAAAGTTCTCCCATGTTCTTGGATAGGCAGAATTAATATTATTAAATGGCCATACTACCAAAAGTGTTATGCAGATTTAATGCCATTCCAATAAAAATCCCAATAGCATCCCAATAGCATTCTTCACAGGAATAGAAAAAGCAGTCATGAAATTTATTTGGAAAAATAAGAGGCCCAGAAAAGCAAAAGCAATCCTTAGCGAGAAAAGTGATACAGAAGGCATCACAATACCAGACCTTAATTTATACAACAGAGCTATAATAATAAAAATAGCATGATATTGGCACCAAAACAGACATGAAGACCAATGGAACAGAAGAGAAGACACAGAGACACACCTTCATAAATCAGTTATCTCATCCTACACAAAGGAGCTATAAACATACATTGGAGAAAAGATAGCCTCTCCAACAAATAGTACTGGGAAAACTGGAAATCCATATGTAATAGAATGAAATTGAACCCCTATATCTCACCCTGCACAAAACTCAACTCTAAGTGGATCAAGGACTTAGGCATTAGACCAGAGACCCTGTATTTACTAAAAGAAAAAGTAGGCCCAAATCTCCAACATGTCAGCTTAGGAATGGACATCCTCAATAAGACTCCTAAAGCACAAGAAATAAAATCAAGAATCAATAAATGAGATAGTATCAAACTGAAAAACTTCTTCACAGTAAAAGAAATAATCAAGAACGTGAAGAGAGACCCTACAGAATGGAAGAAAATCCTCATCACCAGTACCTCAGATAAGGCATTAATTTCTTTTATATATATATATATATATTTTGGGGTTTTTTTGGTGCCGGAGATTTAACCCAGGGGCACTTAACCACTGAATCATATCTCCAGCCCTTTGTCTTTTTTTTTTTTTTTTTGGTACTGGGGATTGAACTCAGGGGTACTCGACCACTGAGCCACATCCCCAGCGCTATTTTGTATTTTATGTAGAGACAGGGTCTCACTGAGTTGCTTAGCACCTCGCCATTGCTGAGGCTGGCTTTGAACTCGCGATTCTCCTGTCTCAGCCTCCCTAAGTGCTGGGATTACAGGCTTGAGCCACCGCACCCGGAAAGGCATTAATTTCTAGGGTATACAAAGAATTTAAAAAACTTAACACCAGAAAAATAAATAGTTCAATCAATAAATGGGCAAAGGAACTGAACACTTCACAGAAGAAATATGAATGTTCAAAAAAATGTATGAAAAAATGTTCAACATCTCTAGCAATTAGAGAAATGTAAATCAAAACTAAGATTTTATCTCATACCAGTCAGAATGGCAATTATCAAGAATACAAGCAATAATGAGTGTTGGCAAGGATGTGTGGGAAAAGGTACACTCGTACATCACTGATGGGACTGCAATTGGTGCAACCACTCTGGAAAGCAGTATGGAGATTCCTCAGAAAACTTGGAATGGAATCACCATTTGATCCAGTCATCCCACTCCTCATTCTATGCACAAAGGACTTGAAAACAGCATACTACAGTGACACATCCACATTAATGTTTATAGCAGCTCAACTCACAGTAGTCAAGCTATCGAAACAACCTAATCCTTCAGTGGATGAATGAATAAATAAAACGTGGTGTATATACACAATTGAATATTACTTAGTCATAAAGAAGAATAAAATAATGGCATTTGCTGGTAAATACGTGGAACTGGAGAACATCATGCTACATGAAATAAGTCAATCCCAAAAAACCGGAGGCCAAATGTTCTCTCCGATTTGTGGATGCTAACTCAAAACAAAAGAGTTGGAGAGGAGAATAGTAGAAATACATTAGATTAGACAAAGGGAAATGAAGGGAAGGGATTGAGAGGGGAATAGGAAAGATAGTAGAATTAACTGGATATAACTTCCCTAGCCTTGTATTTGACCAGGGTAACTCTGTGCCATGTACAACCACAAGAGTGGGATCCTAAATAGAATGTTATACTCTAATTGGTAAAACCAATCTGGAAAGCAGTATGGAGATTCCTTAGAAAACTTGGAATGGAACCACCATTTGACCCAGCTATTCCACTCCTTGATTTATATACAAAAGACTTAAAAACAGCATACTACAGTGATGCAGCCACTTCAATGTTTATAGCAGCTCAATTCACAATAGCTAAACTGTGGAACCAACCTAAATGCCCTTCAATAGATGAAGGGATAAAGAAACTGTGTAATATATATACACAATGGAATATTACTCAGCAATAAAAGAGAATAAAATTATGGCATTTGCAAGTAAATGGATGGAGTTGGAGAATATCATGCTAAGTGAAGTAAGCCAATCCCAAAAAACCAAATGCCGAATGTTCTCTCTGGTAAGTGGATGCTGATCCATAATGTAGGGGAAGACACGGGAAGAATGGAGGAACTTTGGTCACGGGATGGGAGAGGGGAGGGGGCAGGAGGACAGTAAAGATGGTAGAATATGATGGACATCATAGCCCTAGCTTTATATTTGACCACATGTATGTTGTGATTCTACATCACATACAACCAGAGAAATGAAAAGTTGTGCTCCATCTGTGTACAATGAATCAAAATGCATGCTGCTATCATGTAAACCTAAATAGAATAAATAAATAAATTTTTTAAAAAAGAATGTTCTACTCTATGTATGTATAATTTGCCAAAATACATTCTACTCTCATGTGTAACTAAAAAAAAAATTTTTTTAAAAGATGCTTGAACCATAGTTCCAATAGTTTTGCTTCCAGTGACATGAAAACAAATGAAAATTTAGGGACTTAACTTGCTCATCTCCAATGAGAGAGGATTAAATTAAGTGGTTTTAGTATCTTTCCCTGCTAAGAGGAATTAGTATTCATTGAGCAGCTATAATGTGACAAGCATGATTTTGTTTTATTTGAGAATTTAACTATTCCCCAAACTGTCATGCAGATATTAATATTATTGTTTTACCTATATATGTGAAAGAAAAAACCAGAGTACTAGAGAGGTTGACATGCTTAAAGTTATGTGTCAAAAAATTTACCCACAAAAATCAGATTTTGCTTCAAGCCAGAATGCTTTCTAGTTTTATATTGTTTCTGTGTACATCTGATAATTTTTCCTTTGCAATATATAGTACTATATAGGATTTTAATACATAGCTAATATTTTGTATTATGAAAATATAGGGACAAATTTCTCATTCAAGAAAATACTAACTATGGAGTAAGAAAATGACCTACATGTCTATGAATCCCTCTGTTTACCTTTCATTGCCATGTCGTTACCTAATCATGGGGACAGTCTTAGAGACTGGAAGGCAATAACTACAATATGCAGTGTCTCCACTTGACTGTCACTTCAGTTACATCATAAGTAACAGGGAAGTATTATTTTCTTTTTGCAGATAACATCCAATCAGTGAATCATCCATTTTCTTTCTATGACAATTTAAATAATTTTAGTTTTAGGAGAATAAAAGAAAGAAAATCCTAAAATCCTAACCACCAACATAAATTTTTGCAGCAACTGAGCCTAATAAGAAATATTGTTTATTCAAGTGCAATTTAAATATCTACTGATCCATTGATTGATTGATTGATTGATTCACAATTCATTCATTCAACAATCATTTGTGAATACATGCTAAGTTGAGGTAGTAAATATAAGCTGAAATTTAAAGATTGACAAGGAAAATTGAGTAGTAAATTGAAGGGGAAGTGAGGAAGATTCTTTCGGGCCAGAGGGACAGGACAGTGGCATGGTGACATTATTATAGACACAAGGTGGTTGATATTAAAGTCCTAGTGTCTCAAAATACTTTCTCTCTATTAGGGAATAAAATTTCTCTCTATTAGGGAATAAAATTTCTATACTCAGTGTGAGTGTGTGCGTGCGCACTTGCGTGCACCTGCACCTGCATGTGAGAGAGGGGAGGGGAGGGAGATGCCCACTGGAGTCACAGAGACCTTTGTTTCCATCACTTACCTCCTGTGACTCAGGGTTGTTGGGTCATTCTTCCTACCTGGAAGGCAACCATGAGGACTGAAGTCACAATATGTACCAAGACACTGTCAAGTGTCTGACTGTGCAGGGTTTAGCCATAAAGCTACCAGATGGACATACATGGGGAGAATATCCAATGGAAAATTTTTTTGCCACACATTACTCTCAAAATAAAGCAGCATTAAATATTTAAATTTCTGACTGAAGATTATTTCAAGATTTGTAGGACAGAAAATAAATTTAAAAATCCAACTTGAATGGACTCATAAAATTAAACAGCTTATTTTTTCCAAGCACAAAAATAAGAAACAAGATTCAAACCCCAAAATTGAATTTAACATGGAAAACACAAACATATTTGAGGTCTTCCACAGAGCAGCCAGGGTGAAGCAAACAAGAAAATCATGGAATAAGTTGCCTGCTAGAAGAGTCAGTGGGTTGACGTAGTCACACTCACGAGAGCCCTCTTAAGGCTATGGTTCTCCCAGCAGATGAAGGGTAGAGGGATGATGTTCACAAAATTATATCCAAAAGGGAATTTCAAGGGAAGAAGATGCTCCCAGAGGTGGGTAATTCATCTGTAATACAGTTTTAATCTTAGAAACTATTTTAAATCCAGAAATTGCTTGGATTGGGTTGGATTGAATATTTGTTTTTCTGTTCTTGATTTTTGTTTTCTATTTTTACTCTCAAGTAATCACGCACTAGCACCAGCTCAGAAGTTCCATGTGTATATTGTTAGTTGTACTATGAATACGTAACAGAAATTTTCAAGATTCAGAACCACGTGAATCTATGAGGCTGGCTGCTTAACCACAACTTAATTTTAAAATTCTTGGTTAGTTTAGGAAGAAATTTGACAAAAAGTGGTTTTAAGCAACTAGTTTTCAATCCACGTCAGCAGCCCTGACATGTAAGGAGACGTTCTAGCCTTTAGGGTAATGGCTCAGGAATTGGACCAGGAGAAAGTGGTGGACTGTTCTAGAGAAGGAGGGACGAAGTGGGCATGACCTGCGAAGCATCCTGAAGTCTCGCTTCCAGTTTCCAGAGAACTTCTGCTTTTATCTGGCTTATAAATTGTTTAAGAAAAGGATATGCTGGTTTATAAATGTTTGAAAATCTCTACAGCAGAATATGCAGGCTCTTGCCAGATTGCACATTTTATGAGACTCTTCCAGGGTGATATTTTATGCTATTCTTGCCCAACCCCCTGTAGTTGCAGTTCGCTTTCTTGAGTTAACTCATAACCCTTGTTTCCTGGGGGCTACCTCTCCACACTGACCAGATTCTCCAACTCTCAGGGTGTGTCAGCTGCCCTCTGACTTTTAAAACACAGTCTGTGTCCAAGTTCTAATTCACAGAGCCCTTTTAGTTACTTCTCTCACCTGGGCTCAAGCCACTTCATCACTGATGTCCTTGGTATCCACCCCACCCTCCATATGATGCTCACAAAGAAACTTCATTTTTCTGAGAATTTTTTCCCATTCCTTGATGCTCTCCAACTTAAGTATTGCTACACTTAGATGAGGAAGTTGTGGATAGATGATTAGAGAGGAAATTATTAGAGTGCTTTCAAATCAGTCAGCTATATTGAAGCATTATTTATGAATAAGATACTGTTCTTGACATGGCAAGCAAATCAGAAATCCACAAGATCAGGAACGTCTTGATAAAGAAAGCCTGTCACGGTGGGCAAGGCGGGAGACACCTCGAGGTGCCTCAGTGGGAGAATGGAAGAAAATGTTAACTGTATGTCTCATTTAAACACGTCCAAGGGAAAAGGGGGCAGCTTGGGTGGAGGAAGCTACAGCAACAGACCAACCAGCTTTCCTTACTAAGGGTGGTAAAGATACCCTGAGGGGTACCTAAGATAATTTGATATGGACCACTAACATTTGAATGTGAATCTTTCAATACACAGCCATGCATTTATTTTACTATGCAGGACATGTTGATGAGATCTTTTGAATAGCTGGATGTATAAATACATGAAAGAATGCATCCATGAAAGAATAAATAGATGCCACCTATGCCACAGGAACAAAGATGTGCTCATGCCAAGGGGAAAAAAGACAAAAATAAGACCCTTACCTTGCATTTGGCTTCTTGACAGCCTCTGCCTTACCTAGTATTTCCTGACAGGTTTTAGAGAGGATCCTATTTGTTCCATGATGCTGATAAGCAGGGTCTACATGATTCTAGGGTGGGGAGTTATCTCATATCCCACTTGTGGATGTGGGGTCTTCTTGGGCAAGGTTCTCAAATCTTAAGCCTGAATAAAGATTAAGGGAGACCCCAGTGCTGTTCCAAGCAAACCAGGAAGCTTAACAAAAGCAGAAGGGAGAGCCTTTGTGAAGTGAATGCATGAGGAGCTGAACTTCAGTCAGTGCAGGGAGCCTTAAGGCACAAGTGTCAGGAATTCCACCCTCTGCCCCAGGGCAGGGTGTGCCCTGACACCTGGAGCACTTTATGAATAGTAGGAACAAAAAGCAAAACACTTTTATTTCTTAAAAGGCCATGCTACTCTATGCCTGTGTGTATAACAGGGGCCTTTCTCAAGATGGACATGAACTAGAGAAAACAACTGTTCACGTGGTGAAAAATGTCCCCTTCATACATGTCCTATTTGATATTAATCATGGGATTACAACACCAAGCTAATCCAAATAATCTGCTTGGAGTCACATTTCTGATGATTGCTCAGGCTATTCATTGCTAATCAAGAGGATGTTATGAAATGTGAGTCAGACAGCCTCAAGGCTTTCTGGGAGTGCTGGGATTCTATAAAGAGGGAACATCCCAGCTGAGATGTTGGGAGCAACGGGCAGGTAGGGAGCCCTCGCTTGTCTCATCTTGAAAAGGAAAAGTCCAGCATGACTTGCTTTCCTCTGCTGCTGCTACTGCTCTGGGACGTGGGGTCTCACGGCTTCCCAGCATCTCTAGAAACAAAACAGCAAGATGTGGAGATAGTCCAGGTAAGTGCTGCATGTGCTAGAAATGCAAGTTTTTGGTTTGCATTTTTCTACCCTAGTATTAACAGAGTTACTTTAAGGGTGTATTTCCTACAAAGACAAATGGTTTGTGTTAGAAACGGGATCCTCCCCAAAATGTATCCAGCCAAGTGTTGACTCTCCTTTTCCAGTGGAGGTGAGAGAGAACTGAAGAAACAGGATGCAAATCTTGGTCTACTGTGAAGTTTGAACTTTTTAGTAATATAGTGGGGAGATTTCTACTCTGAAATTGCATTTTTCCACCGATGATAAGGATAATAATGATCATAAAGTCTAAACAACAGCTTTTAAAATGTTTCCCTATTTTGGCTAAAATTTCATTGCTCTCAGTTTTGTTTCGTTTTGTTTTAATGAAAAATGTCTCCCATTCAGTGTTTCAATAATTATATCTTTTATCAGAAATACCTGGAAAACTACTACAATTTGAAGAATGAAAGGCAAATTGAAAAGAAGAGAAGCAGTGGTGCAGTGGTTGAAAAGCTGAAAGAAATGCAAGAATTCTTTGGACTGAAAGTGACTGGGAAGCCAGATGCTGAAACCCTGAAGGTGATGAAGCAGCCCAGATGTGGGGTGCCTGATACAGCCCGGTTTGTCCTCACTCAGGGGAACCCTCGTTGGGAGAAAACACATCTGACCTACAGGTAAACAGACCCGGTACCAGAATGAGGGTGCTTTTTCCCAGTAAAGTGGTAACAAATAGGATCCAATGTCTCTATTTTATTTCATTCAAAGGATTGAAAATTACACACCGGATTTGTCAAGAGCAGATGTAGACCATGCCATTGAGAAAGCCTTTCAACTTTGGAGTAATGTCTCACCACTGACATTCACCAAAGTTTTTGAGGGCCAAGCGGATATAATGATATCCTTTGTCAGAGGAGGTAAGCTCATCTTGTAGCATGTAAACATGCTCAGCTTAATTCACCTTGCCCCTAAATGTCTCCAGCCTTGCAGCTGGAACTCCTTATTAAAGAGGATGTTGATTTTATGGGCTGAGAGAGGGAAACCACATCACACTTGAAGGCTGTTGGCCTCTTAACGAAACCAATGCTTGCCCTTCTAACTTAGCTGGAATGAGAGCCAGAGGGCCCTGGGTTGATTACTGTGTCTTACAGACCATCATGACAACTCTCCTTTTGACGGATCTGGAGGAAACCTCGCTCATGCCTTCCAACCAGGCCCAGGTATTGGAGGGGATGCTCATTTTGATGAAGATGAAAGGTGGACCAACAACTTCAGAGGTAAGTCAACTAGTTTTGCTTCTCTCTATTCCCTTACCCCTGCACGGGTCATCATAATATTGGTTGATTTAACCAACAGAATGCATTAATAGGAGCTGGCATTTTTCTATTACCATTCAGAATTTTAATGGTAAGTTTAGAAAAGCGAGAGGTTATTTCTGCCAATACAACATCTTACTGGTGAAAAATAGGCCTCTTTAAAATTTCCAATAAGAAAACATTGAAGCTTAATGTTTTGCTTGTGGACATCTCCATTGAATCTTCTCAAACTGAAAGATACAACAAAATTTAACAGCAATAGTAAGCACATGGGGAAATTAAGAGAGGAAAAGGCTTTCTGTGTTTCCTAGAATTTTCAGCATGTTTATGAATTGTAAATAAGAAAAATATTAAATGTTAATAGAATTATATTGCTTTTCTGTGAAATAATATATGCCAGCTAATCATTAACAAGAATGGCTCATCTGTGCTAGACTCTCAGCCAGACCATTTGTCTTAATTTTATCTGTTGTAATCACAGAGCTTAGGCTTGAACATATCCCTTCATTAATAATGTGTACTTCTCACCTTCAGAAAAATGTTATTAGATGTGTGTGTATGTGTATTTTGGTCACCAAGAAAATATGAGCATTAGTCTTTACAAATCTATAAATTATTTCTTAATCAAATGCCTCAAAGTTGAATACATTTCTAATAATTCAAATGGGTTTATTGACTCTTTAGATTACAACTTGTATCGTGTTGCGGCTCATGAATTAGGCCATTCTCTTGGACTCTCTCATTCTACTGATATTGGAGCTTTAATGTACCCCAACTACATCTTCAGTGGTGAAGTTCAGCTAGCTCAAGATGACATCAATGGCATCCAAGCCATATATGGTGAGTAAAAATAAAAATGTCACAGATGGACCTATTGGTTTCACACCTATTTCAAAGAAAACAGCCATTGGTTTCATTGTTTAGTAGTTTTCCAACACTAGGCAAAACTGACTCCAGGCCTCTTATTTTCTTTAGGACCTTCCCAAAATCCCAGCCAGCCAACAGGCCCACAAACCCCAGAAGTGTGTGACAGTAAGCTAACCTTTGACGCTGTAACTACGATTCGGGGAGAACTGATGTTCTTGAAAGACAGGTAAGATGCCACTTCTTTGTGTTCTGCATTCACCACTATGTGTGACTAATATGTGTTATTTATCTTACCTTTGTTTACATTTATAACTATACGGAAGCAATTGCTTGCATTTGTACAATGTAATAAAGCAACTTTGTTTTCCCACGTGTTAAGTAATTTGATTCTCAGAAAATACCACCGAAGTAGAAAATCAGTAACTATCAGCTCACTTTACAAATCAGTAAATCAAAGCAGAGAGAAGAAAAGAGAAACCCTTTTGGGGTGCAGAGCTGACTGGTGACAGAGTAGTTACTGGTCTTCTGACCCCTAATCCAGGGGTCAAATTTCATTATGCCAGTCTGTGATGATAAATATGGTAGGACTTCATTAGGAGAAGTCAGTTCTTTCTTCGGTACCATCACACTAATGAGGCTTCTGGGGTTCTCGACTGTGTTTAAGTGTAGACAATAAGGTTACAAATCCACATGAACTGCAGAATCAACTTTGTGCACCACCAATCAAAGGACAACAAGGGTGTCACTGCCAGAACTGGATTTAAATTTAGACCTTGCCTTTTACCAGCTGAGTGGCCTTAGAAACCTCCCTTACTCCCCCTAACCTCAATTTCTCATACCTGAGATGTGAGTCATACTCTTGTCAGGTTTTTGTGCTGGTCATGATGTAGGTAGAAGGCCTTGGTGTGTTAGAAGTACAATTGGCTTTCCAGATCTGGAAGTTCCACTTCTCCAGACTCAATCTCAAGTCCATTGATCTAACCAATATGTTTTTCAATTGCTCCTGTACTGAATAGGTACAGGCTGTTTTTTGTAATTATTCCTAAACAACAGAAAATAACAATTATTTATATTGTATTAGGTATTATAAGTAATCTAGAGATGATTTAAAGTCTGTGAGAGAATGTACATGGGATATATGAAAAATGACACTGCTTTGAACAATGGCTTTGAGCATCTGCTGATTTTGGTATCCACAAGGGGTCCTGGGACTAACCCCCTGCAGAAGCCTAGGAATGATCATACTCACTAAATGTAGGATATCAGTGTTGTTTCAAGTAGCATTGTGCTGCAGCTGGCTCCTAATGGCTCACCAAAGCTGACTGTTAAATTTTATGAGTTTGTTGTGGACCACAGCCATTATTAAAAATTAAATCATATAAACAAAATGTATTAAGCCCAAAGGTAATAAAATAATAAAAACTTATCCCTCCATGATTATTTTAACCAGATTTTACTGTGAACCCTTGTATTTGAGGCTATTCACGCCTATCGCATTTGTATGGTAGAAATACTATACAATGGTGCTAGAGCTGACTCTTGAAATTTGCCATGGTGTGAATATTTTCACCAAGGAAATAAGTAACTTCTAGAACCTTCCGTGCCTGGGCCCTTCTTTGGAAAGCCAGATGTTAAACATTTACAAGTGCACCACAAGTGCGGGCAACCAAAAAGAGCTGGATGTCAGCCAGAGGTAATTAGAAACTAGAGGGAAACCTTGCTTTCTTTTGTTTTCAAATCAGATTCTACATGCGTGCAAATTCCTTCTACCCGGAAGCTGAGCTCAATTTCATTTCTATTTTCTGGCCACGTCTGCCAAATGGACTTGAAGCGGCTTATGAACTTGCTGACAGAGATGAAGTTAGGTTTTTCAAAGGTAATGCTTCTGATTATTTTTCACTGCTTTTATGAATTATTTTTCATCTACTTTTGGGTTGAGACATAAGAGTACTAGCTATATTCTCTCCATGAAGTTCTGAAAACTCAGCAGTCTCACTGATGGGAGTCCAATAGTTCAATTAAAAATTGCATCATGAATTTCTGAGTCATTTTAAATAAATTGCAAATGACTGGAGATAGAAGTGTTCAGGCCAATTTAAGAATCTGGACTTAGGACATATTTTCTGTGCAAACTATGTATATATTTTAAACTCCCTTCATATTCCTAGGGAATAAAAGTACTCAGGAATAAAAGTGAGAGACATGAGCCAATTCTGTAGAGGACAAAACAAAAATTTTGTTTGTGTGATTTCCTGAATCCTGTTTTAATTTGAACCTCCAACTTGAGATAAGAGAATGCCACCAATGGGCAGCCAGATGGTGGCATTAACACCTTGATGTCCAGCTGTGGTCTTCAGATTAGTGACAATGGCTTCATTGGACTATCAATTACAATCATAGGACCCCAACTCCCATCCAGAATCTGAATTTTAACAAGTTTCCCAGGCAATTCATATGCATATTAAAATATGAGAAGTCCTGATTATTGTGAATTGAATGAGACAAATTTATTTGATTACATCAGAATGAAATAGAATCCCATGCTCCTGACTTTGAAGACACTAGGCCAAACATATGTACTTTTGCAAATATTTGTACAATGTGTTTAGCATTATACAGGCACACATTAAGACACGATACAGTCATACACTCAAGGCAAAGAACTGAAAGTAGTTCAGATGGGCAAAATACTTTGAAGCAGGATTTCTAGTTTTCATTTCATGAAATTAATTAGAATTTTACATGTGCAAAGTATCAAACTGCTTTTTTGTGAGGAGTAAATATTTGTGAACAAGAGCTAGCCTGGCTCTAGGACATAAGACTAGTTTTGTGCGATATGGGATTTATTGAGTATGAACACACACATAATGAATTCACGTATTTGTAACTGTAGTCTAGACAAATGCAATGAATTAAATACAGGATTGCAAGTCATCTGTGGTTGTGACTCATTGCTCTGCTCTGCCTTTAATATACCATTGTTGTGAACTTCCACTTGAACTTTGTATGGCTGAGGTAGTGTGACAAATTAGCCATTTGAACATCTGGTTTTGGAAAGAAGGTCTCCAGCCCATACACAAGTTATTCTCAAAACTTGGTTCAGATTAGAATCACCTAGGAAGCTTAAAAAATACTCATTTAATGGTCCAGGACAGGATCCCAGAGTCAGTATTTTCAAAAGTCTCCCTAAACTATTCTAACCTGCAGCTAGGACACTGCTATATCTTGCAAAACTATTAACTCAACTGGTAACATCTTACTATCTCCTGGAGCCCTGTACAACTATTTTTCATCTCTGGTTTTTGATTGGCAGGAAATAAGTATTGGGCTGTTCAGGGGCAGGATGTGCTACATGGATACCCCAAGGACATCTACAGTTCCTTTGGCTTCCCTCGAACTGTGAAGTATATTGATGCTGCTGTTTCAGAGGAAGACACTGGAAAAACCTACTTCTTTGTTGCTAACAAGTACTGGAGGTAAAGACAGAGCCCAAGAACTATTAGGGCACCAATTCTTTCTATGCAGAAAAATTCTACATGTACCCATCTCAAAATGAGTCTCAAATTGCTTTGGATACCTGCCTCTTCTATGATCAGCTATGTCTAAAACAGCATTTGCTTAGTTAATTGAACAATACCCATCACTAAATTCCTGTGCTGGGAATCCACATAATATGTGGTGCTGAATTTTGAAAAGATCTAAAAATGAGAGCATTCATCTGTATAGAGCTACTTTGGCTAAAAGGAACTTACCTTTCATAGCATTTTACCTTAGTAGGACATAGTGTAGAACTTACTAGATAATTAGAATAAAATGTTGAATTTCAGAGGAAGCTTATAAATCTAGCCCACCCAACATTCTACCTTTCCCTATCAAGCTCCCCATTTTACAATCTCTAGAATTAAAAGATATTGTTAAATTTCTTGTTAATTTCTGCTAAATTTCCTGTAGTGGTTTTGAGATCTACATGTTTGGCAAAAGTTTCTGACACCCCAATTCCTTTTTGATTAGGTATGATGAATATAAACGATCCATGGATGCAGGTTATCCTAAAATGATATCACATGACTTTCCTGGAATTGGCAATAAAGTTGATGCTGTTTTCAAGAAAGATGGTGAGTGAATATGACAGGATTTACTTCATTTTGTTGCCACAGTGATAGCATTGTTATTTGGAACAGCAAAAGTCAAAAATAATTGAAACTAATGATCTCGTGGATTGAAGTCAAACCTGGAAACTACTTGTATAATGTAGTAAATCTCTTTTCTTTTATTTCTAGGATTTTTCTATTTCTTTCATGGAACAAGGCAATACAAATTTGAACCTAAAACAAAGCGAGTTTTGACTCTCCAGAAAGCCAATAGCTGGTTCAACTGCAGAAAAAATTGACAGACTGTTACAAAGTTAATGAAAGAAATGTACTTTGTGAGCCCAAGCAAGGTGTTTTCCTGAAGAGCCATGTATTTTTCAGTATTGTATTTAACTTCTAGAATCACTAATATACAGCTACTAAGTATAACCTATTCATACTTTATTTTGCATATTTTTTACAATTTATTGTGTAATGTTTTTATGTACTAATATAATTTAATTCCACAAATGGTGGCAAAAGTTGATAAAGTTCATGGCTTATGAATTCACATATGCCAATGTTACAAAGAAGATTATTTCCACAGTAGAAGAATGTGATATTGACCCTGGAGATCAGCCTCAGTGATGATATATTCTTTCAAAAAAGAAAGTCAAAAGATGTGAACCATCACTGGAGGAAAAACAACACATGAGCCATCATTATTATCATCCTGATATACAGAAACAATTGTTACACAAAATAAAGTGATATTTACAATAAGGCCATCCTTGTCTCTACTATTTTTTATAAACTTTCTATTACCTTTGCTATACTGTTATTTCCTGATGATAAAGCCACATGTAGAGAGATTAAATTTCAAATTTGAAGTGGGAAATAAATGACATATAAAATATTCATGTGGGAAATTAATATATCCCAAAATTTCAAATTTCTATATTCTTGTGGAATATATTTCACATAGAGGGGGGAAGAAATCATTCTCCTAGTTCCTTATAAAGAGCTCCAAGTTGGTTTTACATAAAATAAGTGAGGGCATGATAGAGCTTTCTAAGTGGACGTCACTTTCTTTTCCGAGCATGTATGAAGATGACATTCTCCCAGTTCCAGTCCTTACAATTATGAAGTGTTGCGAGGGTGTGGATGGTGGGCAATGGGGGCAGCTAATTAGTTCTGACCAAGTGTTGTATAAAGTGGCAAAATCACTTCTGGACAGAAACACTTGAGTGACAGTGCCAGGATCTCCAGCAGTCTACTCCCCTGCTGTGGTGATTGTAGAAGTGCGTCATGAGAGAGTTGCTGTAAGATGGAAGAAGCTGGAATTGCTGGGCTACTAGTCCCACCAGTTACCCCACACTTTTAGTAGACTTCACTTAAGGAACTAAAAGAAAAAAAACAAACACTGTGCTAAGCCACTAAGAGTTTAGCTTTTGTTAATGCTGTTCAATCTAGTTTGTCTAGATAAGCATTGTCTAGTTTATCATGACTAATTTGGAAATTAGTTAACGGAGATATGAGTCCTTTCGGTAACTACCAAGGCTCATCAGTTTTGTGAGTAGTTCAAGGACTTTGTAGGCTTTGCAAGCACATAGAGAGTCTCGAAAATAATGAGGTACTCATGATTCTGAGGCAGTTGCACTCTCAAAATTTTGACAGTGTAACTTTTCCTTTGGCCAAAATAAGTCAGTCATTTGTCTTTCTCAAATAAACTTTTTAATATTGAATTATAACATAAATGCAGAAAAAAATGCACAAATCATAAATGTTCATCTCTGTGTCTTATCACAAAGTTAGCAAACTCTCAGCCAGGTCATGAGACAGAACATCACCAATACCACAGCAACCCCCACGAGGGCGCCATCACTGCTCCACTCTCTCTGAGGTCTATTCATTGGAAGCAGAGCCGGGAACAGCGATTCTTGGTAGGGTCAATGGGAGAGGAGTACCCTCTGGAGAAGAGGAGTGAGGGAAACATTTGACAGCAGGGGAGAAACTAGATTGTGGTCTCAGTGGGGATCTGATTTCATGAGAAGCCTATGAAACAAAATCAGAATAAGAAAGTTAGTCCCACCTGAAGCAGAGGGGCCAGGCTTTTGTACTCTTGTGTCCACCAGTCATCCGTCAAGGTCTGGTTGGGGAGAGGAACAAGCTACCCAGGCAAGATGCTTCCATTTGACAAAGGAATGGGGATAACCCTAAGTTGTAAATAACCAATTCTTGCAGTAGTCAGGAGGATGCATGTCCTGATATTAAGGTGATCTGAGGAGGGTGCCAACAGCACCCAGAGCACATTATCTAGTTCCTAAGAATGACCACTATGCTGACTTGTAACATCGTAGGTTAAATTTGCCTGTTTTTCAACTCAACTGCATGTGATATGAATTTCCTTTCTCTGCCTTACTATGATTAACACTGTTTCTGCACTTCATCCGTTGTTGATGGGCCTCAGGTTGTTACCATTTGGTGGGTTTTACAAGTAATACTGCACATATACCGGCATCTCTGTTGATTATATGCCTAAGAGTGCAGTTGCTGAATCACAGAGATTTTCAAACACTTCTGGTTCTTCCTCAGACTCATTGGTCTTTTGTCCAAAGCCACAGCAGTAGTCCTTGGTTCTGCACAGGTCCTAAACCAGCTTCTAAGCTTAGCTGTTTGGGATAGGCCTGTGCATTGTGCTTCCTGCTTCCTGTTCCAAGGCTTTCCTTGCTTTTCTGCTGAAGTTGCATCAGGGTCTCCAGTGGAACCCACTTAGAACCCAGGCACATGCAAACTAAACATGAGAAGAGTCATCATTCATGAAGCAAATGTTCTACCAGTGTGAGAAGAACGGACAAATAAGTGTATTTCCCTTTCTGTCCTTAAAAGGATGTCTTAAGACCTATTTGAAGAGGGCTCTCAGGATTAGGAGCAGTGAGTCAGCGGTGGTGGCTGTGGTGATGTTCTAATCATGTTGGATAATGATGATATTGAGAGTCAAGTGATAACTGAAGCAGCCGTCATCCTTGAAGATGGAAACTGTGAGCCAGCCAAGATGTCTGAGCCTGTTGACCAAAGTACCACACCAGACAGTAAATCGGAAGCTGTAGTGTCCACTCAGAAAAGAAGGTCAAACCTTTTAGTGACCTTGAAACTTGAGAAATTCTCCCTGTTCAGGAGCCTGTTTCCAAAGATATACCCCAGACTAGATTTGGTATTGGGGAAGTTGGGCAAGTCCTTACTTTCTTTGGCCTCAGCTATGGTAGCCAGAGTAGGACAAGGCATTTCAAATGTCATTGAGAAGGCAGAGATTTCTCTTGGGATCCTAGTTCCAGTGAAATTTCAACTGAAGTCAAGTGTGCAGCAGGACAGATGAATGCCAAAGAGAATGAAAACTCCTCCCTAGTGACTGGGCATTTGGTGTGTTCTTAACCTTTTCTACAGCTGTTCAGAGCACAGGAAACAGTGTTAGCAGTGGGGATTTGGATGAATGCCCTAGAATTCATTGGAAAAAAGACAATGGATGTAATAGTAAAAGGCGATCCTGGATTTAAAAGAACCAAGGGTCTGATGTTCTGGAATTCTCACGTTTCACGAGGGGCACAGGAGAAAGAGCTATGGACCTTCAATGAGGTAACCATGGAAACAGACAAGAAAACTCATTATGGGCTACTCTGATGAATTTCAAGACCTTTCACATCTAGAAGTTCTGGAGATGCTTTCCCAAGAAAGTGAATAAAGGTGAAATCTATTCTTAATTCTTTAATGGAGAAGAATTAGAGACACTAAAGCTTGAATTAGAGCAACTCAAAGAAGCATTTTCCCTAGCAGAGTTTTGTAAGGAAGAAGAGAAAAAAGGGGATGAAGATTTTACCAAAGAGATAACAGAGCTGTTTTTCCAGCTGCACATCTCCTCCAAACCAGAGAAACGTGCCAAGGCAAGAAATATTGCCTACAAATGGACTGGGGCATTTCTGATCATATTATTAGCAGAGAAAAAAGAATAAGAAGAAAATAATCAGAGGCAGAAAATACAAAGGAAGTCAATAAAACTTCAAGGATATCCACAGATTTGTAATCCACAGCCTAGCAGAAGTGACTACCTGCTCAGTTAACTTTTTTTTTTTTTTTTTTTTTTTGTGGTACCGGGGATTGAACTCAGGGGCACTCGACCATGGAGCAACATCCCCAGCCCTATTTTGTGTTTTATGTAGAGACAGGGTCTCACTGAGTTGCTTAGCGCCTCGCCATTGCTGAGGCTGGCTTTGAACTTGTGATCTTCCTGTCTCAGCCTCCCAAAGTGCTGGGATTACAGGCATGTGCCACTACACCCAGCTAGTTAACTATTTCATAAAACAGCAGCATTGATTCTAAATGGCTGGGAGCAGGAAGTGACAGATATAAAAAGAAGCCAAACTTTTTCCCAGATGACAGATATATTGTATAAAGAGTTGTTCTCTCTGTCTAAAGTGTTTACCACCTGCCTAACAACTGCTGAGATCAAAGAAAAGGCAGATGTCTTGAACCTATTAATCACTGCGTTCTTTCTAGAGGCATCAAATAGTGCATCCTACTTCCAGGATGCCTTTCAGTTACTCTTACTTTGTGCTGCAGATCTCTCTCATTGAGAACAAGACATAATTACCCAGGCAGGAGCTACAAGTCCAGAGGCCTTTGTCAGAACACTGAAGAATTGAGAAGATTTGACCTGGGATTTGTGATGGATAAATGCCACATTCTTCAGAGTACCCCTGCAGAAATGAATGAGAAATGTATTTTAATATATAAAAATTCAGCCAGGAGAACAGGTTTAAGTGGAAGTTTGTTTCTTCACTCAGCTAAAGTATTCAAGTCTTCACACTATTCCCAGTTGTTATAATTTTATTTGAGAATAAATTTTTGTAGAAAGTACAAGAATAGTAGCTCTAGATAAAGTTTAGTGGAACACTCAGGAAAAAAAAATTGATCTACATTTGACATGTTGCAAAACACTAACAGTTTTGTCCAAGATATAATTTATAGCCCATGTAAGAAATTGGTGCAACATAGGAGAAAAAGAATTTAATTTGACATTCTAGAATTTACAACATGCTTGGTTTATTAATGCCATGTACTTTCTCCTTTCTAGAATAAAATCTATGACGTTAAGAAAACTGAACATATATAAACTCTAAAATGATTACCTTTAGTCATGTGAATTCTTGGAAATGGTTAGGAAGTTTCATCTGCTCTTTAATTCTCAGTAGATATTTGACATTGAGGATAAACTTGAAGAATATTATATTTTTGCAGACACGTGAATGAACTATAGCAAAATCCCCTTTGAACTATAGCATGACTCCCCCTACACCATGGTAACAAGCTTCAAGTCATAGCTGATCCCTACTCAACTGAATTTAAGACCAGTAAGTGTCATTTAGAGAAATGGTTTCCTATTTTAGATACTCTGAGTGTCCTTAGGTTGTTTTTCATACATACCCCATAAAGCAGGAGAAATTCGATCACAACCAACCTTAAGGGCATGTTGAGGCTCTTTTGTTAGTAGGGTTTTTGTTGATTAAATATTGTTAAAATTAGCCATAGAGTCCTATAGATATGATATTCATTTATAATAGGATTTAACCTCTAACACATTTTCTTCTTTTTTATTTGTTTTAATTTATTCTTTGGCATACTTTTAAACATAACTTTTATCCTGTAGATCTTGTGCCTTTTTTGCTTTCTTCAACAACTAAAAGATATTCTGGTATCTGTTCTTTTAAAAAAAGTTCTCTAACTTTGTGGGTTTTAATGATTCAACTAACTTTTTTTCTGAGCTCTGCCCCTCATCTTATAAAAGGTTTAAAACAAAATAGAATTGTACTAATTTTTTTAAAAAAGGGCTCTCAGTACCAAATGATCAACACATTCTTGTATCTCTAACTGGTTGAGAGTTCACCTTTATATTATCTCTCTCAGGTTCCCTGCTTGCTCTTCCTTTTCTTCAATCAGCCTCTAGATCACAGGCCCCAATACATACTTATTCTTTGTCCTGGGCTCTGCTCTCTAGGAATGCCCTATTAAGATTGTTCTGGAAGTGGGGTTGTGATACCCCAGTAGCTAGGTGGCACACAGTTACTAAGATTCTTAGCATAAAGGCAAATGGTGAGGTGTAGGCTTATCTGGTAGTTGCACTTTAATAGTATGAGAGGGATGATAATTACAAGAAGTGAGGAGTGGGATGGATTACCATTCTGGGAATTTGTAAAAGAAAGTAACATGTTCAGGGAAGCCAAATATCCAATAAGACACAGCAAACACCAACAGACATTACTGGTAACGTTAAAAGAAATCTTCATCTATTATAAACTGTGATGACAAGCAATTCCTGACTTGATGGCAAAGATGATCACTTCCTGGTTGGAGTGATGGATGGGAAAATCTGGAAATCTTAAAAACTTCAATTTCTCAGAAAATTCCACACAGGCAGAAGTATACCTTTTTCTTCCAAGAAGAGAGCAATCTACCCTTGCATAGGGAATTAAAGACCTTATCTGGGATGATACCTCACAAGATAATGCTTATCCTGCTCCCAAATTACCTTCCTTACCACTCCTTGACCTCGGTAAAATAACTAAAATCAGGTCTCTTAAGAGTTCAAATCCTAGCTACTGTCAGGCAAGAGTTCACAAATCAAAGGAATTACAGGAGCTGGGCTACATTAAGTACCATTAGAAACCCAAGGAATGTGTAGGGGAGCCAATTTTAAAGGCATTGGAACAAGGTGAAGGTATTTAAGGTTGGACAGGGGAGAATTTATTGACACAGGAATATTATATGATATTGGAGATTCAATATTTTGGAAAAAAAATCAGAAGCTTGTCTAATATTCTGTTGACGTGGATTCTTAAATCTTGCACACAATGATGTCCCATAGTATATGAAACAGAGATGCCAATACCTGTGTTGCAAGGTATTGAGGAAGGAGTCAGAAAGTTAGGGAAAATGGAAACTTCAGAATGGATTTATTACATGAGTTTGAAGCATCCACCCCTAGGTACTGTTTCCTGGGATGGCCCAGAGGGCACCCCTTTCATTGAATCTGTAAGGAATGCACATTAGAGAGACACCTGTGTGTCTCAGAGATACATGGTGGTGGTTGTTCTCTGTAGGTAGGGTTGAGGGTGTCAGCTGTAGCTGTGGAATTGGGCTCTTGGCATCATTAGAGATGCAGGGACTCAGAATGGTGACAGGGAAGGCAGCAGCACTTAACCATCAGAGGCAGGAGAATGAAACTGATTCCAAGAAACAGGGGCTGAAATCACTACCAAAGAACCATGCTCTGTATGGTCTATAGGTCATGTGTTTCCAGGGGCAAGTACATGTAGGAGAGAGAGACAGACAAAGAGATGGTGGGGTCTTTAAGAGAAGCCAGCATCCTACACACACATGAGCACATGCATCTTAGTAACCACATACAGAAGGGTATGTGTTAAATTATGCCCCCCAAAAAACCTGTGGTCATCTACCAAGATAACTGTGTACTAGGGAAATAGGAGTACTCATATTTGATAAGGACAGCTAGATATTGGATCTGAACTGACACTGGAATCAAAGTACCCAAAATGCCACAATAGTCTTCCAGTTTAGAAAAGAGGCTATGAAGGTAAGTGATATGGGTTATGGTCAAGGTCATCTTAGAGTCCACAGACATCCCATGGCTGTTTGCTTGGACAATCTTTTACTGGTCCCCTAATTTGTAGAGTAAGACTGTTACAGTAGGAACCA
The DNA here is from genome assembly GCA_028644305.1 of Xerus rutilus. Classification (NCBI taxonomy): domain Eukaryota; kingdom Metazoa; phylum Chordata; class Mammalia; order Rodentia; family Sciuridae; genus Xerus; species Xerus rutilus. Next base: position 77,959,135 of record CM053399.1, on the reverse strand, counting down.
ACTGGAAGCCCCTAAAAACTGCTCCCCCCAAATTTTCTGGCCAAGATTATTACCAGAAGGATTAGGATTAGGTCAGAAGCAGCAAAACAAACATAAAAAGAAAGAGAAGATGGAGAAGGAGGAGGAAGAGGAGAAGGAGGAGGAGGAGGAGCACCCTGGGAGGACTACACAGACTGTTATACTATCAAAGACTAAAAAGTCAAAAGAGAGTGTGGTCTCATCATCACCTCACTCAATTAATCTTCCAAGCTCCTGCTTAAATCAAATAAATCATGGCAGATGTAAAATTACCGAGTTGGTAACTGCCATTGCAGTTACTGTATCAGTTATGATGTTTTTACAAGAGCTAACCAACACAACCTCAGAAACTTGATATGGATGATTCAGGAGTGTTTGGAGATTCCCTTTATTGTCTGTGAGCCCAGAAATGCATTGAGAAGTAGGGGTTTTGCTTAATTACATTTTATTTAGATTTTAATCAAGCTCTCGCTTTTCTAGCTGGAAGTATTTAAGGCAATTTAGCCCCAAACACTTCTATAAGGGGAAGAAGTAGTTACTTTATTCTTGACCTATACCACATGTCTTGAAGAGGCAGCATACAGTCCTGTGGATTATAGTGCTAAATTCAAAAGATCTGGTCTGCCACTCTGATCTTGAGAAAATGATCTGGGATTATGCAATAAAGGGAAAATAACATTAACTTTCAGAGTTGTCATTAGGGTGCAAGAGGCTAAATCATCTAGTACAGTACCTGCCATGACAAAAATATTCAGCAAATGATAATTGCCTTTTCCTTCTTACATTCTCAATTCCTCAACAAACTTCTTTCCAACAAAAAAGCCCACTATACCAGTGATCAACCCAACAATAAACTCTAATCCAAATTGGAAATATACCAACAACATTCAGGCAACTTTCTTAATATATTTAGCTATTATCAATAGTAGCAGTAATTTAAGGCTACAATATATAATTATACATTCTAATCTTTACAACAAACACTGAAGCCATGATTCTGAGGTCTCTATCACCCCTATTTTCATACTTTCCTCCATCAGTTGATAGTTTTTCTATCAAGTGTTGGTACTTGGTTTAATTATCAGGAGGAAAATAAAATAAATTCAACAGTACACTATGTTCCCATTATGAAGAAGTCATACTGGTATTTAAAGTGGGGGAAAGAGGTGAACTCATTTTTCTGAGTCTGACTTAGCATAATAATCCCAACTTGTAATAAAATTAATATTTCCAATGAAAGAAGGAAGTTGCAAAATACTAAAGAGAGCATCATGCTGCAATTAACCCAGAATCATGTGTGTTATGTGTGTAGTCTTAAGAGGTTATTGGACACCAAAAATGGATAGCTACCAGGATTCCCAAGAATTGGGAAACCCAAGAGAAAAATGTTGAGAGAGAACCAAGGTCCAAGCCAAGAAACCTTTGATAAACACAAATTGTACTGGTAGATTTCTATGGTAATAGTTCTGAGAAATCACTTTCCACTTGTTAGTTAGATGACCTTCAATTTATTATTCAAGTTTTTGGGTTCTAATTTCAATCTTGTTGGGTGGTTCTAAAGAGTTGAAAAAACACACAGTTAGAAACTGATACATGATAGAAGCTCTATCTAGGAATTTCACCTTTCCTTAAACATTAATTGTATAGGCCTGCTTGTCTGACAATATATATACTCCTGTAAAATTAATAAGTAATAAATTATCTAAAGACAAATAGGACTCCCCTGCCAAAGACACGATTTTTTTTTCAGGTATGATGGTTTAATGCAGGATAAGCTTATACACCATCATCACTACTGTGAGGTATATGGTTTGATGCTTTGCCAATTGTAATTATAAGTATAGCTGTCACTACTACATAAGATTTCTTACCAGGATGTGCCAACACAAAGTTATGACTCAAGTGAATGAGGCATCTCAGCTTGTCTAATCGGTGCCTCAGGGCACCATCATGGCTTTGTCCAACCAACAAGCTTTGCCTCTGAAAGAAGTTGGAATGAGATGGAAGGACATTTGCTCTCTAGCAAAAAACATACATAACCACCTTTCCAATGAGGTTATCTACATCTCATTTTTTAGGTGCAAAGTATTGCCTAAAGAAATTATATACTTGCTCAAGTCCAACTGTCTTTGTCTGGGTCTGGTTGTCAATCCTTTCCCTCTGATTTTTGAGTTGATTTCGTTCCACTCTACCTCATTGTGGAGCAAACTGGCTTGTTTGGCTCAGCGCATATCCAAGCTTCTCCCCAACTCTGGCCTGGAGGTCTTGGGGCCTCCTGGATTCTGGACATCCAACCTGTGCAGTCTGCCTCATGTAGGGTGGAGGTGGTACACGGTACTGAAAAGATCATTTCCTACACATTAATTAATTTAATCTCCCTTTACTTTGAATTATCATACTTCAGATATGGTAGAGCTAATTTATCTTTACTGAGAGAAAAAAATGTAATTCTATACAACAAAAAATTCCAGGGTCTTTTCTAATAGGTTAATTTATTCAAACAGTTATTAACAGATTTTGTGATACTGCATGGAAAGCACTCTATTTGTGTGAGAAAAAAAAGAAAATGTTATTCATGAGCAAAAGGTGAGTGAAGGAAAGGAAGGATTTGAAATCATTCTGTATTATAAATTTCAATCCATTTCTTCCTTTGTACTTTGGGAAGAGGAAAAAAGGATAAAAATAATCTTTAAAAGCTAAGAAGAGAAGGAAGATAGAAGGAACATTTTAGTCAAATGTGCAATTTAATATATTTCAACTTACTAAGTTTTATGAAGCAGTTACTATATCCGTATCATTCATTCTGGAATGCAGAATGAGTAAATACCAAAAGTTCTCTCCTTTGTGTCCTCCTTCCCCTACAGGTCCTCCTGTCCATGCTCATCTCCTTCTCACAGTCCTTTTACTGCAAGTTCAGTACATCCATCTGAAAATCTGTAATACTTGTTATAAGCAAGAACTCTGGAAATGAGATATCTGTCATTATATTTTCCTAGATAGCAATCCCCACATTTAGACCACAGTTATATTTGGAATTTCTTCCCATCAATCCTTACCTGCTTACATTTGAGATTAAAATATAGCCTTTTTAAAGAAATTACACTGATTTTAAAATGTCTAAATATTTGAGATTTTACCAGGCTCGTCAGCAATCTCCCAGCAAATAAACAATTATGAATTATCCATCCAGTTCTTCCTCTTCTTTACAAACACAGAAACCACTTCCTGGAAATTAATCATGCTTTCAAGTTTAGTAGGTTGAGGGAAATTACTGATGTAGGCTGTATCGTATTTACATTGAATTTTTGTGAATATTTTTGGTGTCATTCAGATTTAGAAACCACAAATGTGAATCATGCTGTTGGTGATCAAACATTGTTTCCCTATAAAAGGGTAACCACTGGAAAGTAGAGATAGAAGCCAGTAGATAGAAAAGGGGCTTTCTTAAGGTAAAGGCGGTCAGGATGAAGCATCTTGCCATCCTTGTGCTGTTGTGTCTGCCAGTCTGCTCAGCTTATCCTCTGAATGGGGCAATCCAGGTTGAGGACCCCAACATGGATCTTGTCCAGGTAATTAAAGGTGGTGTCCACTGCAGCTACTAGCCAGCCTACATGGAGAAACACGTATGCTTGCTTTGTCCTTCAACACAAAGCAGTAGGACTTGATCAGAAGTTATTATGTTGGGAAAAAATTAGCATCAGAAAATGTCAAATTGCTGCAGGTGAAGAATGGTTTTATTTTAACAGTGAAGGAAAGAAAGGCACAGGAAGTGGAAATAATTATTCAGGATCAGAATAGAATAATGGTAGCAATTTGAGGGCTAAGTTAAAATAATTGAGGAGGGAGATTATGCTACTTTTGCCCTTTAAATAATATCAGGTAATAATACTTAAATTATTATTTGCTGTGTGTGGATACAAGAATTTTTCTCACTTTAGACTTGAGCCAGATCTACATTAGCAATGTCAAGTGGAAAAAGTTAGATATATTCACTCAAAGTATTTACACAAGTATGTCAATTTCCTTAATATGGCTAGGAAGTTAAATTGCAGTAAAATAATACAATAAGACATCTAAGTGAAATATCAAATCAAGTTTGATAGTTTTGTTTCAATAAATGAGAAAATAATTTAAATGATTTTGAAATTTGGGTAAATGACTAAAAAAATTACATGAATGTTTTAAGAACTGTACTTATTATTCCACTAGCAATACCTAGAAAAATACTATAACCTTGCAAAAGATGGGAAACGTGTTTTTAGAAGAAAGGACAGTAGTTCTGTTGTTAACAAAGTGCAAGAAATGCAGAAGTTCCTCGGACTGGAGGTGACAGGAAAGATGGACTCCAACACATTGGAAGTAATACACAAGCCCAGGTGTGGAGTCCCTGACATTGGTCACTTCAGTACCTTTCCTGGCATGCCAAAGTGGAGGAAAAACCACCTTACTTACAGGTAACGGGTCCAAAGAGATTCTCACATAATATTGAAATTTGATTTGCTGTTTCATAGGAGAAAACATTACTTTCTTCAAATTTTCTCATCCAGGATTGTGAATTACACACCAGATTTGCCCAGAGATGCTGTTGATTCTGCCATTGAGAAAGCTCTGAAGGTCTGGGAGGAGGTGACTCCACTCACATTCTCCAGGATGCATGAAGGAGAGGCTGACATAATGATCTCATTTGCAGTTGGAGGTAATAAAATAAAATACCAATTCATCTGGTGTTATGGTCAGTTAAGGCTAGAAAAACAGAATACATTAGGTTGGATAATTTATAAGCAACAGAAATTTATTGTTTAGAGTTCTGGAGGCTGAGAAAGCCAAGATAAGTTGCCAGCAGATGGTGTGTCTGGTGAGGATCTATTCTGTGTTTCCACTTGGTAGAAGGGGCCAAGAGTCTCCCTCCAGCCTCTTTTATAGGGGCACTAATCCCATTCATGCAACTCTTAAGACCAAATCACTTCCTAAAGGGCCCATCTTTTAATACTTTCACACCAGAAGTTATTCCAACATATGAATTTTGAGGAGACACTAACATCCAGATCATTGCATTGGTATTATCTTACTAAAATGGGTAAAAATACTCATATTTACATTAATTGTTTTTCAAATAGCACACGGAGACTTTGAACCTTTTGATGGACCAGGAAAAAGTTTGGCTCATGCCTATCCACCTGGGCCTGGATTTTATGGAGATATTCACTTTGATGATGATGAAAAGTGGACAGAGGATGCATCAGGTGGGTCATAGGCCTCTGAGGATAATTTAAGAAAAAAATGTCGAGCCAGTTAAGGATAATTTGTATAGAGTGAGCAGTAAGCCAAATATTCTGATAACTGAAATTTCTGATTAATGTACATACCTTCATTTAATTGAAGAAGAATTTTATACAATGTGTGCATTTCCTTCTTTGCCCCCACCACATAAAATGCAGTAAGCACCATTTGACTTGTTTCCACAACTCGGGATCTTGTGGCGGTTTTAGGGCTGGCATTTTTCATTGTTTTCCACCACTTCAATTATAAAGAATTAGTGAGGAATGAATTCCATTGAACCTGTTCTAACTCTAAAATATGCCCTTGAGCTTTTTCCTTTCTTCTCATTTGCTTCCTTTTTAAAGTAAAGATCTGGAGAAAATACTAAGAGTGACTAAATCACTAGGTCATCTATTTCCATATGTACGTCACTGCTGCTAGCTTGAGAGCTTTCCTTTTTTCCCCCCTAAGTTGGTTCTGAAAGACTTTACTAAATCTAAATATAATGACAAAAATTAACTTGGTGTCTAAAGTTTGGAAACAGAGGGTTGAAACAATTTAAGTTTCTGAGATTGGTTGAGATCTTTAATGTGAATGCAATGAGCCTCTCTACTGAGTAGATAAGCCTGAAATTTGTGCTGCATGAAATGATCTATATAATTGTTCAGACCTTTGGTTAAGTCATTTGAACTATTAATTTAACTCTTTTTATAATCTAAAGAAAAGTTGGATCCAGCTGTGTTTGTGCTACAGAAAATTGGTATTGGGCATGTTTCTGTTTTATTTATTTATTTTAGTGTTTTCCAAGTTCAATATATTCTGATTTCCTATTGGAAATAGGAAAGAAAGAGAGAAATCTCCAAATATAATTTTGAATGTGTCTATTGTTTTCTTAGTTCTGATAATTTTTAATTCAGGTTTTTTTGTTTTCCATATTTTAATGGGGCGTTTTAATTGTACAGACTAATGGGATTTGTTGTCATGTTTTTGTTTTAAACTGAAGAGTTTGCACATCCAAAGTCACCTATTACTGGAAGATTTTTGACAATCAAAAATTATCTGATTATGCTGAAAAAAGAGAAGAACAAATCAGGCTAAATCCTGATAGGAAATATCATAGTTTTATACTTAAGAGTTTGAGGACTATGTAAATAAAATACTCTGTAATTAATTTAAACTAAGGTTGAAACTGGTACATGTTATGAAATCTGAACAACCACTAACTTTATTTTTAGACAATGAAAAGTTTTATTTATGACACATTATTAATCTTGGTGTCTCAAAAGAAACATCTTTTGGAAACAATGTTTATCACTGTCAGTATAGGAAAAGTGACCTAGTTTTCCTGCCCCACGAAAGAGCTAAGGAGGGATATAGTGAAAAACTTTCCCATATGTTGACTTAAAGTCAACCTTGAAACACACACTATGAAGTATGGAATATATCAATCAACAAAGCAGTCCACAAACAAGGGACAGACAAAGTGTGATTCTAAGAATGAACTGTAGAGCTGGCATGTGTTCTTCATGCATATTTATGGAATAAATCACTGTTAGACTCTGAAGATTTATGGTTTTAAAAATAGGAACCAATTTATTCCTGGTTGCTGCTCATGAACTTGGACACTCCCTGGGTCTCCTTCACTCGGCCAACCCTGAAGCCTTGATGTATTCAGTCTACAAATCCCTCCCGAACCTGGCCAGCTTCCGCCTTTCTCAAGATGATGTGGATGGCATTCAGTCCCTCTACGGTGAGTGATCCTGGACAAAACAGGCACCGTAGCTTTATGATGACGTCACATAAATATTGGTGATTTAGCTCACAGCACCTTGAGAATGTTTGCAAGGCATCTAAATCCACAGATGCATTACCTTTCATCTCATGTTTGCTTCCCCCATTCTTTCCTTTAGGACCTGCCCCCTCTGTCCTTCAGAACCCCATGGTGCCCCCCAAGTCTAGCCCACCAGAGCCTGAGACACCAGCCACATGCGATCCTGCTCTGTCCTTTGACGCAGTCAGCACCCTGAGGGGAGAAATCCTATTCTTTAAAGACAGGTCAGGCCAGAAAATTTTATCTTCCTCTCTATCCTTTTGCTGACAATGCCTAGTAAGGAAAACAAACAAACCTGATTGATATTTTTAAGTGAAAAATTTCCTGTACACTTGAAAACATTCAGATCTGATTCTTATTGAATTTTTAACACCTCCAAAGAATTGTCCAGATCATTTCTTTACAGACTTACAAAGGATGATTTTTGGTCACTGGAAGGTATATTCCATGAAGGCAGGGGTTTTTTGCCTGTTTACTTTTAAAATATCACAAGCTATAAAACTTCTTCAAAAAGTACTGGTGTAGTTTTAGAAGCAGAACAGTATCTTTATCTTTAAAATCCTACTATTTCAATTAACCAATTTTAGAAAAAGCAATATGGGCTTGTGCACAATATTCAAATAGTACCCAAAGACACAAGGTTATAAGAAAAATCCTGTCCTCTCTGACCTATAGTTTTGTGGTTCCTTCCTGTGTGCAACCACTGCTACCAATTTTCTTCATCTCTTTACTAAGATGTTCTATTCATATACAAGCATGAAGAAGGCCAAGTGTGGTGGTGCACACCCTGTAATCCCAGCAACCTGGGAGGCTGAGACAGGAGTATCACAAGTTCAAAGCCAGCCTCAGCAATTTAGTGAGGCCCTAAACTAGTGAAACCTTATCTCAAAATAAAAATTAAAAGAAAAAAAAAAGAGCTGGGGATATGGCTTAGTGGTTAAGTGCCCCTGGGTTCCATCCCCAGTACCAAAAAAATTTAAATGAATAAAAATAAAATAACAAGCATAAATAAGTATATGATAATTTTTAAAAATATATTTTTGAAAAAAAATATTAATGGGTGAATAATATACATGACATTCTACAGACATTTATAATGGAATCAAGCTAAATTATCATATTGGCACTGATCAATAGACCTGCAGTAGATTTCATTATCCTGGAATCCCATGTAGTATAGGCTTCTGAAAATGAATTAATTAGCACTGATTGAAAGAAAAGAAAACTATGTTTCTTTTCTCATATTTCTATTTCTATATATTTGTTATTTAAAGAAGAAAGACAATTGCAAAATCATTTTTATGTATTGCAGATATTTATGGCGCAGATCCCCCTGGAGCTCCCAACCTGAATTGCATTTGATTTCTGCGTTTTGGCCCTCTCTTCCATCAGACTTGGATGCTGCATATGAAGACAGTAGCAAGGACATTGTTTTTATTTTTAAGGGTAAGTACTATAGAAAATTTTTAAACTTGTTCACTCCATTTTGTTACATTTTAGATGATTTATTACTGCAAGACCTAGTGTCAATGCTTTTAAAAATGTGTACAAAGAATATCATAAACGTTATTTTAAAACAGTCAATGAGGCTTCCTGAATAAATAGATAATATCTCTTATTCATGGATAGAAAAAAAATCAGTGTAGCCCAAAATGCCAATTTATTGACAGATAAATGACATTATCAATTCAAATGTCAAAATATTTTTCATGGAATTTGAAAAATTAGTTCCACGACTTTATGGAAGAGCAAAGGCCAAGAATAGCCAGGATGCTCCTAAAGGATAATAAGATGAGAATAGCTCTGTGACATAAGGCTTAGTAGGTCAGATATTATAGTATCAGGGCAGGGATAGGTCAATGGAACTATCCAGGCTCAGTGGCCACTTTGTTAGATTTAGACTAGATTTATGGTGATGATTCCCCTATGCTATTTATAACAGTCTACTTGAGCTTCTATTACTTCTTGAGCTAGTTTTAATAACATATTTTGTAGGAAATTGCCAACTTGTTTTCAAATCATTTGATATAGTTTTCAGAACATTATTTTGTTGTAATCAATTATTGCTGAAGTTGTTTTGTTGTTGTTGTTGTTGTTGTTTTTCTCATATTGACTCTTTTTGCCTTCTATTTTTTCTTCATTAATCTCAGAGGACACAATAATTCTACTGGTCCTCTTGGGGAATTAAGTTCTTTGTATACCCTCTATTGCATTTTTATTTTCTATGTTTCATTTTTGTCTACATCCTTATTATTGCCTTCCTTTTTTCTTTGAATTTATTCCACTGTCGTTTTTACAACTTCTTGTAAGATAAGTTTGACTTATCTTTTTAATTGCAACCTATTTTTTTCTAATATAAGCATTTATGCCTATAAGAAACCCTTTTTTCTCTTCATCCCACAAATTCTGATATGTGGTATCAAAAAGTTATTTTATTCCCTTCTGAGTTTTTTATTTCCAGGTTTGTTTTCCTTGGTTCATAATTTATTTGTTTTGAGGAAGGAATTCAGGCTTAGGATGGCTGGGATAATAAAATGAAGGTGGAGAAATTAATAGGACTCCATTGGCCTAATTTACTTGAATTTGTGTGGATTTCTAGAATATTCAGAAGAAACAGATTGGACTTGGCAGTTATGTCCAAACAGCAACTGATTTACTGAAATGAAGTTTGGGAGGGAGGTGTAGGTTAGAAATGTTGAATAAAAATTCATCAGCTATAACTCTGACTCACTAAGTCAGAGTTATCTACTTATTTATTTGTTCATTCTTTCCCTCATTCAGGAAATTTATATTAAACATGCCAGCAACTAGATGTTGGGTTAGTAGTTGGCATTAAAACCAAGACTTCCTCTTTAACATAGCAATGCTTTTCAACAGGAAATAATTTCTGGGCAGTCAGAGGAAGTGAAGTACAAGCAGGTTATCCAAAAAGCATCCACATTCTTGGATTTCCTTCAACCATAAGGAAAATAGATGCAGCTATTTCTGATAAGGAAAAGAAGAAAACATATTTCTTCGTAGAGGACAAATACTGGAGGTAAGGTGCAATAGGAAGGACTTTGGAAGGAAATTATTTTCTTTGTTTAAGGATACTCATGCACCCCACCCTCTAACTTTCTCTAACTTCAACTTTTCTGATTATGAGAAAGATAAGTTATAGTCTTTACAATTTCCCAGATGCAAAGGGCTTTAAGAATGACAATCACGGACATATATCCAGACACTCAAAGATATCAGAAGAGGCCCACTGAGGTCCAAAGGCACATTTGCTTCTTACTCTATTGCTAGTCACCACGTGACTGCCATGAGAAGCCCAGGTATTTTAAGCTTCAGAGACAAGGTTTATAGGGTCCCTGTGTGATAGATGACCAGAAGTTTATTTTTAAGCCAATGATTTAATTCATTTTGCATCTTATGTATATGTAGTGCTCATGAATTTGTGGCAGGTAGGTACTTGGGTTCTATGTGTCAGGCTTAGAAAACTGACAGATAGATAGATAGATAGATAGACAGATAGACAGATATTACATACATACATACACACATAAAACCTCTGTAGAGTAGCATGATGACCCTGTTTCTGGAGAAAGTATTCTTTTATGTGATGAGTTTATAAGCCCAGGAAAGGCATTATTATAGCCCTAAAAGTGTTTAACACTTCTTTGCACAAGTGGAAAAGTATCTACAATTCCACTCTAGAATATTAACATCACATCATACTGTTGTGTAATGGGACTTCTACACAACACTGAGCTGAATTTCTTTCATTTGATGCAGATTTGATGAAAACAGCCAGTCCATGGAGAAAGACTTCCCTAGAAGAATAGCTGATGACTTCCCAGGAGTGGAGTCAAAGGTTGATGCTGTACTACAAGAATTTGGTAAGAGGATTCTCATGTTATTGCCAGTGGGGGTACCTTGGGGGTATTTTATGGCATCAAAATGAAGTAAAGTATATTTTGGACTGTTTTGACTCTTTGCCTGTTATAGAAAATACTGTGCACAAATCTTTGTATAACACTTATTAAATAGTATGCTTAAAATTGGTAGACTTATGCTATGTAAATGGTACCTACATAAAGTTACTAAAATATCACAAAAAATGAAGAATCAAAGTAGTTTTCAAATCATTCAGTCTTCTACTCTTTTTGCACCAAACTCCTAAAATTTTTAACTTTTCAACTTATATGGATTTGTTTTATAGTTTTTCTTAAGTAACCTGAAGTCTGTGTTTCATACCTGCATACAAAATTAAAGGATAAATTCTTACACTTTATCCAGTATCTTTCAGGTCCCTATGTTGGTGTAAATATACCATCAAATGTGAGCCAGACTTACTGATGACTGATAATCTTTCTCCCCTATTTCATCCTGCTGTCCCTTTAATTCTATTTCACCTCAAGGGGCCTCCACTAAGCTTCTGCTGCGATCTGAAATTGTGTACATTAATCTTTTGTAAATAAATATTGTCTTCCTATGTACTCAAAATAGACAAGATTTGACTCCTGGTAAAGGGTATAGGGCAAAGCAAAACTTGTGCTTGCTTACTCTGAAGCAAAACTTTTGCTTGCTTGCTCAAATTTTGGAGGGAGCTGTCAGGGCTTAACAGCCATAACACTCATGAGGATGATGACCTTGTTATTAAAACAACTGGACCACAAGGTATACAAAGTGGGAAATAAACCTCTGGCACATTTTATCATTCATCTGATTCTCTTGGATCCAATTGCTTCCCATTCTGTGATTTCAGACCTAGTGGCAGGAGGAGAGGTTGGGAAGAAAGAGGAACAGGTAAAAGTCTTGAAAAACCATAAAATCCCATTTAAAGACAATATAATATATGTTTTGGAGCACTGGCTTTAGAATCAGACAGAAGAAAGGGAATCTTCCATCAATCTTTCATTAGAGATATTACCTTTGGAAACATACAAAACCTTCCTAATTTTCATTTTTTTCTCATTAATGACACCTTACACCTTTTTATTTTTTTACAAGGCTGGATGCAATAAGCCATGTAAAGCATGCAACATAATGTCAGTACCAGAGAGTCTCTTAATAAATGTCATTCATTATCACTCACTCTTATTTTAAGTTATACAAGTTGTGAAATGATGCAATTAAAGAATGTCTCATCATTTTCTTCATCTGTGTTTCCAGGGTTTTTCTATTTCTTCAGTGGATCATCACAGCTTAAGTTTGACCCTAATGCCAAGATGGTGACACATATACTGAAGAGTAACAGCTGGCTACTTTGTTAAGCAAGATCAGGAGAGGACAATGTGAAATTTTTAAATGAATTTAATAATTTTTTATCTAATTTATTGTGAATCAAAAGGATTGATTATTCCTCTGTGCGCTGTGGCCAAAGATGAATCTCACAGACATCTTTGTGGTCATGGACCATTGTCTGAACCTCTTCATTTGCTCTCAAATTACATTGCACAGAAGTGAAAAATACTCATGTGCAATAAGTGAGAGGGTGTGTCTTGTGGTTATTTTATTTATTATTTAATAAAGATTTTTATTTTATTCTGACCTTTGCTTTCTAGGATGATTTGTGTTCAAAAACTATATCATGGACTGGGATTTGACAGATGTTCTGTCAATAGGATCCTATACTCCATGGGGGTTACCCATGGGCATCAAAAAAAAGTTCCTGTTCTCTGCACCAACTCAGATGATTTAAATGTGCCTTAAATATTTAAAGAAGGAAGCAGGTCAATTGGGGTCCTGTGGCAAACTTAGGAAGTGACATTCTAGAATGCTGGAGCCTGGGACCCTGGTATATCATCTAGTACGCATTATACTCTTACAAGTGGGGAAACAACTTATTTGGAGTTCAGTCACCTCTGTTTCAGCCCAAATCTTTCTTCAGCAGCATTCTCTGCTGCCCTGGAAACCAAAATTCTCATAACATCTTTACCCTCTCATTAAAATATTCTCTTGTTGCTATTTTGTGTCCGACCAATCCTGTATGATAAGAGTTTGAAGTACATGACAATTGTCTGACAGATTTGTCACCACTAAGTTATATGCCATATACCATACCAGTTACAATATAGAAACTTGTTCATTCTTTTGTTGATTCACCTAAATACCAGGCACTGTGATAGATCGAGGTATAGAACAGTGAGGAAAACACATTTAATGCAACCTAATTGATTTTTGGCTAGTGGGAGAAAGAAATCAAACAAATGAATGCAGATTAATATATAACTACAAATGACATAGGTATTATTTTTATTTTGTTTATTTTTTTATTTTTATGTGGTGCTGAGGCTCGAACCCAGTGCCTCACACTTGCGAGGCAAACGCTCTGCCACTGAGCCACAACCTCAGCCCCTTATATTTAAAATGACAAAGTGTGAAGGGAGAATAATGTTGGAGGAGGAGCTACCGGTTAAAGTTTTTTGGGTTAGAAAAGGTTTCTCTAGGGCAATGATGAAAAACAAAAAACAAGCATCAAAATTCAATTAGCAAGATGGATGAGTAGAAGGAGATAGACCATTGTGAAAAAAGAAAATGCAAAATTAGTGTTGAGGCCTAGTAGTAGAAAAAATCTTGGCATATTCAAGAAGCTGAAAGAAGATAAGTACCTGATTAGAGCCTTGGAAGGGAAAAATGTTGAAAGGGAAGGTGATGTTAGACAGGTAAACAGAATCAAATCAGGAGTCTTTCAGACATATTAAAGCTATCTTCTATTTTTAATACAAAGTGACACAATCCATTTTATATTCTGAATGATTAGCTGGAGGGAATTGGAAGAAAGCAGTGATGGAAACTGGAACACAGGCTAAAGGGCTATTACAGATGATGGGATCTCAGGGAAGATTTAGAGAGATTACTGGATTTGAGTTATATTTTATCATTATTCAGATTTAATGATGGATTAGATAAAGAGTTCTAAGAGAAAATAAGACATTAAGAATAATCCTTAAACTTCTGGCTTGAACAACTTCTCAGATGGCAGTGGCTTCAACAGAGTTAGGGGAAGACCTGAAGAAAAGCAATTTTGTGGGAAAAAGTTAAGATTCAGGAGGAATCATCTCATTGTTAGATTTATAAATTCCTGTTAGATAACCAAATAAAGGCATTAATAAGCCATTAGATAAGGGAATCTGAAGCTCAAAAGAAGTAAATAAAACTGGCAGTTTGGTGGCTTCAGGTAAGTCCTGGGAATAGATAATAGTTATATGGGATACTGAAGAGATAAAAGAATATGGTTCAGGACTGAGTCTTGTAAAATCAAGTGTCTCTAAGGCTAGGCCAGGCTTTGCTGTGGCAATCTCCAACAGTCAGTGGCTTTCCACTGAAAGTGCATCATGGTGTTCCACTTGGGTCTCTAAGTCATCCTTACCTCAAGGTCCAGACTAGTAAAAGGCTACCACCCTGAGCTCTGCCCTTCACTGTGGCAGAGGGAGTTACTGATACTTCTCACACTGACTCCTAAAGCCCTGTGTGGAGATAATAGACATTATCACTGGCCAAAGAAAATCACATTGCCTAATCTAATGCCAAAGATGGGAAACTGATATCCTATCACACACATGGGAGGAGAATCAGAAAGTTACTAGATAGAACTAATCATAATCACAAGGGCCTTTTCTTTCTTTTTCTATGATTTTTAAAATTTTATAGTAGTCTTTTTCTATGATTTTTATCGGTGCATTATAACTATACATAATAGTGGGTTTGTTTTGATATAATCATGCATGGAATATACTTTGTTCCATTTCAGTGCCTAGTACCTCCTCCTTCCTTCCCCTTTTCCTCCTCCCTGTTCACCCTCTACACTTCTGGCCTTCCACTCATGTATTTACCATTTTTATAAATGGGTACTTCATAGGAATATATAAAAATGGACTTCACCATGGCACATTCACACACGCAGGCAATGTAATCTATTCAACCTCATTCTGCTGTTCTCCCCTTTCCTGGTCCTTTCCTCTTCCTCTCAACCTCCCCTTTCCTTTCCTCAGATCTCACAAGAGACTTTTTCTTAGAAAAAAAGGAGAAAGAATACATTTCTTTATTTTAAATATTTAACACTAGTTTTTTTAATTGTAAGTACATATAAATGACCCAAAATCCAAAAGGAAAGAAACATTTATTTAGTAAAATAAATAATCTTTCCTTTTCCTTTTCTCTCATCTCAGCCACCCAGTTTTCTGGTGCAGTTGTACACAATGCTACTAATTTCTTGTGAATCCTTTCATCTTCTCTATGTATTAATAACATTAATTGTGTCCTTTAAATCTTGTGGCTTTTTAACCCAAAGGGTAATATCCTTTGTATATTATTCCATGCTTCACTTTTTCTCACTTAATGTCTCTTGAAGACTGTTCTATATCCGTAAGAGAGAGCTGACTCATTTCATTAAATAGCTATTTAGTAACCCAATATGCGAATCCATAATTTAAGATTATTTTATTTGTATGCATTTTGGATTTGTTTTCTTTTTCTTTTTTTTTTTTTTAGAAAAACACTACAAGTAGCCTTTTACATATGTCATTTCACAGATGCGAGTATATCTGTTGAAAAACTCTACCGTTATGGGCTAAAGAAACAAGATCTGGAAGAGAAATGCAATGATTTGGTGATGCAGAAGTCATAGAGGAGCCCAAAAATAGTAGCATGGATGGGGCCACAGGGGCAGAAATCTGACCAAAGTATCCCTTAGGATGGTTTTGGTACCAATTAACTTAATAAAGAGAATTCAGTGGCTCACCAACTAGCAAGAAAGCCTTACAGTAGCTTTTAGTTGTGATTTGATCAGTTTCTTCAGCTGTTCTTTTGACTCTGCCTTCTGAGTGGTGGCTAGATTTCCTCCTAGTGGCCCAGCAACAGCAGGCCTATTTCTGCCACACATTACCTCTAGGCACCACTCTCCCTGAAGCAGGCCAGAGAACCCCACCTAGAAGACCTTTACCACAATTAAGCAGAAACCCCCACTATATGCGTAACATATAAGTTCCTCTTCTTCAGAAAGCTTTCTATCAGCAAAAACTTCGGCACGCAGAAGGGCACTGTGGTTGGTAGTTTCCTCTTTTTTGCAAATTCCAGGTTTTCAGGGGAAAAACAAAAAACAAACTTGTGAAACCTCTGTCTAGAGGATGGAACGAGATGCACTTGTCATATGAACCTCCTAGACCCCTCCCCACCACGGGATATAAAGTTCAAAGAATTTCTGTGCTCATTGTTCAGAGGAAGAATGCCTAGGTTTATTGAAGCAGTCAATAAACCTACTTCCTGAAAATTCCTCAGGTGTCCAGCCTCTTCTGTCCTACTTTATCCCCTGACTGGGCTATATTTGATCATGAAGCCACAATCACTATAGAAACAAGACTGATTAGACCGTTGGAGGTGGAGTCATGCTTAATCTCACCCCAATCATGTGGTCACTAGTCAGTGGATGAGGAAAGAGTCAACCCTGGTGGAAAGTCACCAGTGCTTTCCACCAAGAACAAGTATGTAGTGAGGAAGGAGAAAGTCCATGCAAAAACTGATCTTGGGAAAATGGCAAAACACTCAAAAAGTGCTTTCTGCTATGTTTCCAGGCTTGATTAATGGTTCTCATGAATGCTCTTATTTGGTTGGGTGGGATTAAGGGTTAAAAGGAACTTCAATTTACAGGCACCATAAAGTGCTTTACATGTGCAATTCATTTAGTCCTCATAATAACCAAGGTAAATAGTAATCTCTTTATATTATAGAATCTTAGCCTCAGAAAGATGATCATATTGTGGTTCATTTTCCACCTTGCCCATGAAGCCCACGTAAAATCAGCACCATTGAACAGTAGCACCAAGATTCTCCTCCAGAAACTCTCTGGATTCAAAGATCTTATTCTTCTTCAAACTCAGTTAACAGAACATAAATCAGCCTAAAATAGCTTAACTTTGTTTCTGTTATTCTCTAGTTAATGTCTTTTCTTTCAAGGGCACAAAAGTTTGATCATATTGTGGTTCTCTGTGATTGCTGAGTTATCTCACCTTGATGTTTCTGATTCTTAGCCCTTGATTTGTGAAAATGTCTGAGGACAGTTAGCACTAAGACAAAACATAGTGTGACACTGACTTGGAATTCACCACCAGAGTTACCAGGAAAGTACTGGATTCATAACACTTTTCACATGTTTGGAGACATTAAACTAAGCAATATTAAGTGGACTCCTTTAGATACCTGAAGCTGGAGAAATCTGATTCTTATGGTTCTACCATCCCTTCAACATTATGTGACCTCCCCAGACTTGTTCCTTCTTCAGTGTCCCTGGTTCAGACAGCAGCACCACTTTCTTCTTGTGTCTTCGTCTTGAAATCTCAGTCATCTTTGACCTTTTTATTTCACTCATGGGCTCCATTCTCTCAGTTGCCGTAGCCTATGTCATGTCTAAAAAGGGAAAAGTAAGGGGTACAGCATGAGAGACACAGAGTGGACAAGAAGAAATACAGGAGATGTGTTACTCAGTCCTCGTGGTTGTCAATCTGTAAGTGTGTGTGCACATTGCCTCTATTCTCACCAGCTTTCTTCTTTATCTATGAAAAACTAACCATCCCTCAAAGCCTGGAACATTTTCCACCTTGCCCATGAAGCCTACATAAAATTAACTTCCAATTCAGATTTAACAAGTTATGTAATCAATTCTGACATAACCAATTTCTTAGAGCCGAAGATGCTGAATTAGTATCTGTTTAGAACAGGGACTGAGACAGAACTGGGGTGAAGAAACTGTTCCAGATCCAGGTGCCAACAAGAAGTGACAGTCCAGTGAGCAAATCATATATTCAAAAGGGATAAAAGCAGAGTCCAGTCATAATTGAGTCAAGCAAGCAGGTGAGGTTTGAAAATGAGTCAGTGGCGATCCCAGGAAGTGGGAGGAACACTGACAACAATCTGAGGTGAGCAGGCTGGGAAATCCAGGCAGAGAGGCAAGCAGTGTGCAGTTGGGAGGCAGGGTCCCAGCAGGTAACAGGGTGGATGGTTTGAGTAGAAATCTGAGTATTTATGAGTGACAGGTGATTGCTGACCTCGTATCAAAACAGGAATCTCTGAACAGGAACCAAAGCCGAAAATAAATAACCCAATCTGCCACCTCTTCATACTTTGGGATTCAGCTAATGGCTTTTGAATAAACTGTAACCTGTATGGAAAAACTGGACTGTTTTCCCCTCTATATCCACAATACTAATGACACCAGACATACTGGGTTTTTCCCACACCAATCAATTCTCCAACTCAACCAACACCAACTAGGTGTACTATAATTCAATTCTGACATTGACTACCTGGAGTTATTACAGACCCTGAAGGTTAAGAGTCCAGTCCCATCAGATTGCTCCCCTAACTTCAGACACCAGGAGCATACTGGGGCACCAGATCTTCTAATAGATCATCTATAAATCAGGGTCCCACAACCCATTACTCATGGTTGACAATTTGCCAGAACATCTCAAGATACTCAAGGAAACATTAACTTATGTTTATCAGTTTATTGTCACAAAGGATGCAAATGAAGAGGCACATACATGGCTCAAGGTATGTGAGAAGGGCACAGATCATCTACACCTTCTTGTCCTGCCACCCTCCCACTACCTCAATGTGTTTTTGTTCACCAATCAAGAAGCTCTCCAAATCCCATATTTTAGAAATTTTTATGGAGACTTTCTCACTTAAGCACCCCAGACATGATTTCCAGTTCCTCTCCCCTCCCCAATGGATAGAGGTGGGATTTCTAATCATGGATTAGTCTCTGCAGTGACCACTCCTATCTAGGACCCGTGAAAAGTCACCTTATTAGAGCAAAAAATGTTCTCATCAACCAGAAAATTCCAAGGGATTGGGAGCTCTGTATCAGGAGCTAGGGTCAGCAGCCAAATATTAGGACTCATTTCCACCCATGTCTACAATGGTATTAGGAGCCCTGTCTCAGGAACCTGGGCTGGCTGAGGCCAAACACTAGAACAAAAGATTCTCCTGCATATGTATCACTCAGAAAATTCCAAGGGATTAGGAGTTCTGTATTAGGAACTGGGCATGGAGACTAACGTGTATATTTCTTATTATTTCATGGATTCCTACATCAGAACAAGACCTGCATTAACGGAAAATTGATGAGGATGTTCAGAAAGAGGGACAGTGGATATTTCAGTGGTTCCTACATCCAGTCAATTTTGGTTCAGAAATTTGGGGATATGTTTGCATGTGCAGGAAAGGAACAAATGGTCCAAGCTTTGGATAGAGGGATGCTGAGAATAGGCTGGGTTTGCCGATAAATAGCCACAGATGGTAATAGAAAGACAGAAGAGGAAGTAAATAAATACAACCTGAGTGAACTTGGAAGTAGATTTTTCTGTGGTGAAACCTCCAAATAAGAATGAAATGTAGAGGATAACTAGGTTATCCTATGCAGAAGACCTATGCAGAGGACATAGTTAATATCCACGCTCAAACCCACAGCTATTAAAATAATATATGTGTACTCTTTTAATCTGCTAAATTTGTAGTAATTTTCTGCTTAGCAATTGATATCTAATAAGATGAATGATCTCCTTATGTGAAGCCACAGCCACACAACAATTATCCATGTAATTCAGGGCCAAATGCAGTTTTGTTTAAGGAGGTCTGGAAGCAGACCTTCATCCCCTTGTGGAGCTAACAGTCTGGCAAGGACACCCTTAACAAAGAAAGACATATTACTGTGCCTAAAGTGGGCTTTAAGACAACATTTTGAAATGGGGAAAACTGTCCATCAATGTCCTCACTTGATTTGGGGTACTTTTTTCACCTTATTTTTTCTGAATTTTACTGAATTTTTCTGAATTTTACTCACCTATTTATTCAGGCACCAAGCAGCACTTGCAGTCATTAATAAAATTATGCATTATAATAAGTATGGGGTGTAGATATTACAAATTTCTCTTTCCCACAGTTGTCAAACATTAGATAACATGCGTTCAACAAGCTTGTAAGAGACAGAGAGAGAGAATCAGAACAAAACACATGCATACACACCACAGAAAGAATGACAAAGTCAGGTAGAGAGAAAGAGACAGAAGGAAAAAGAAGACATGGTAAGAACAAGTGTGGGCAAGAATATGTGAGCCACATTTAAAATGCAGGAAGAAGATCCAGGTAAGAACAGACCTAAGGAGGGGAAGTCTGCGAGTTGGTGGAGGAAGAGTGAGAAGCAAGGTCAGTGAGGAGGGAAAGAATCTGGATGACTTGCAGGACTGCATTAGGAAGTTACACCAGGAAGTTCCAGCTAGGAAGCAGCCTGGAGATCAGGGAGGGGAGACTAGCCTGAACAGTAGTTTCATCTTAAACCCCGGGTGAAACAGAAGACTTGGCAGGGAGACCTTGATGCCCCAACTACCAGGAGTAGAAAGAGTTTGAAATGGTCATCCAAGAAGCAAAGTCCAGCTGCTAAGTGCAGAAACGATTGTGGGCATGAAGCAGGCTCCTGGAGGTTGGATAGCAATTCTACCGCCTTCACTCCCACATTCGTTGATTAATTCATTCATTTAACAGACATCCACTGAGGGTCTGCAGTATAGCAGGCACCATGCTAGGGACACAGAACTTTACAGACATGGCCCCACTCTTGCAGAACGAATATTCTCCAGAAGGACGTGGAGAAGTGAGCAGCCTACATAATATACTAAGTGCTGTGGCCATGGTGGGGGAATCACAGAGAATTGTGGGACACCCAGGAACTCCTCATCCCCAAGACTGAGAGATCAGGGAGGCTTCCAAGAGGAGTAAGTATCTACATGGAGAAGCAAAGGGAAAGACCTTAGGAGGCAAGAGGCAGGGAGGGGCGCATATGAGGAAACAAGGGTTTGAGACCTTGTGTTCATCAGTGCTTTTCAAACAATCTGCAGTGAAGCTCTAAGTTTTCTTGAATGTCAATAAATCACAGACCAATACTTTTGTAGAATACAATAAAGAGAAATTAGTAATAAAGTGAAAAGACAAAGATATTAATAAAGTCTCATTTTTAAATTATTAGATTCAGTAGACATAAGTCACTGTGTCAGACTGCTATAAGAGCTCTAAATACTTAGTCTCCATTTTTTCCCCCAACTTTTTAATACATAAGACAGCAATTACAGAGAGGGAGGAAATCAGAGAACTCTACAGCCAGAAGTTCTTTCTGCATATAGCTGGCATTCAGATTGCTGAAAGCCAGGTCTAGAAATCAATCATGCCCCTGGCTAAATTGTAAGAGTGGAATAACAATAACCTGATAACAATTGGGATGTTATTCTTGTAGAGACAATGGGATCCTAGCAACTGGAACAGGGGTGAGAAAGCTGGCAGAGGAGTTGGGAAAAACTAACCTTCCCTCACTACCCTTCCTTCCAAGGGCTTTTATTATTGCAAATCTAATCATTACTTGGAATAAACCCTTGATTTGATTTGACTTTCCAATAAATGGCCTCTGGTTAAAAACATAAAACAGGAAAACAAACCACAAAAGCTATTGTCCACCCCTTTCTTCCTTTCTTGCTGGCTACCTCCTGGGGCTTCAGGACTCAGCTCAGGAGCCACCTTTGAGATGCCCTCTCTAGTCTCCTGGCACCCTCTCTAGTCTCCTGATGCTGTCGGATATCCAAGCCCACGTGCTCCCAAGATACTTACCACGCTACATTGTAACTATTGCCTTAAACTTATCCTTCATCAAACTGCAACTTCCTTGCGTTGTATATCATTCTTAGTCAAGGATGCAATAATTAGTACCAAGTGAGTGCTAATAAATAGTTGTTGGATGAATGAATAAATTTATCCCTAAGCCTAGGGAGGAAGTATGTCTGATCTTGGAGTGAAGAACGAGAGGAGTTGTCAGGCCACAGGTCTGGAGAGAGAGGGTGTCCAAGTAACTCCATGAGCAATGGCAGTAAGGTACTAGAAGACGTGCTGTGTTCAGGAACTTTGGAGGAGATGTTTAGTAGTCAAGAAAAGCACTCTTGATGTGTTTTTGAGAGAAAATTATGAAGAATTCAACTTGTTAAGTTACCACATGAAATTTTATTCAGTAAATGAAACAACTAAGTTAAAAAGTCCATAAGTTTAAAAGTCTCCAGTGTCTGATTTTTAGTGTGTAATGTTTTATTTGCCACCTTAATTCATTCACCAATCATTTGATCACAGCATCAAATTTGATTTGGAAGCAGGAAGCATGTAAATTGAAAATAAGGAACATACTCGGTCAGCTAACAAGCACCACAAAGTCCACTCAACTACATGTACACTACCTTTCCTCAGCAACTCAACGGACAAACATTATTTCACTAAGTGTGGAGGGGAAGGGATGACCTGGTCATCCAAAGATTTAAGTAAAGGAGATTGTCTGGTTTTTTATTGCTACAAAACAGCAATGACAAAACACACACAAGCGCACTCCAAAATTTAGAGACTTAAAACGACCCGTGGTTGTGTGGGTTGACTGTTTACAGCTGTGCAGTTCTTGCTCAGGCACACTCAGGGGCTGCCGTAAGAAGGTTACTGGGGATGGAGTCCTCACAGGCTTCTTCCTTTATGTCTGACACCTGCTGGAATGGAAATAGCCTCACCACTCAGCACAGCTTTTTCATCCACTGGCTTGGGCTTCCTCACTGTGTATGGTCTCAGCAAAGTCAGATATCCTTATATGGAGACTCAGGGCTCCAAAAGCAAGTGTTCTGAGAATTAAAGTGAAGGCTGCCAATCTGCCACTTTAATTTTGCTTATTGTAGTGGTCAGAATACTCACAGAATACACCCATATTTAAGAGAAAAGTGCATAGACCTAATTTTTCAAAGGAGAGGAGATGAATGCCAGAAATTTGAGGCCATTTTTTATTTGTCCTAGAGATATTTAAGGATTGATATGAACTTGATCCCTACAAGGTCAGTAGGAGACATAGCTCTTTGGGATAGTCTTCCCTAAGACCATGGACATGGCAAGTGACAGCCCAGTGGATATCTAGACACTGACACAGACATGATTTTATCAGTATAGCTCTCCCAGCATTATCATCAACTGAACCAAGAATTTGGTTGTGCATGTTATGTGACTTAAGGGCATAATTTATCTTGAAAATATACCATTTCAGCTATTATTCCTAGAATCACATTTAGCTCATGACGATGACAGTGATGCACAAATACTTGATCATATGACTGTCCCTTGGACAAGACTTCCAAATTTATACAGGGGATGATTCAATGTGTGGTTTACCATGTGGATTCAGCTAAAAATGTTTCTTTTTAAAGTTGTTTTATCTCACCACAGAGAAGCAGTTTCCTCAGGAAATTTACTTTAAGAAGTTGAAATCCACTTCAAGTGATCTTTCCCTGTCCCTTGAATCATTTTTTCCAAAGAAATAAAACAGCTTAGCATATCTGGATTTTGATTTTCCCATCTTTCATGTGAGAGGATTTAATAAAGCAATTTTTTGGAGGGTGGGGGGAATACCAGGGATTGAACTCAGGGGCACTCAACCACTGAGCCACATCCCCAGCCCTATTTTGTATTTTATTTAGAGACAAGGTCTCACTGAGTTGCTTAGCGACTCACCTTTGCTAAGGCTGGGTTTAAAACTCACGATCCTCCTACCTCAGCCTTCCCAGGAACCACTAGAATTACAAGCATGTGCCACCATGCCTGGTTTAAAGCAATTTTAAAAAGGTATCTTTCAAGTCTAAGAAGAATCAGCATTCACTGAGCAACGGGACAACCATTGAAGTAGATCAACATTACACACTTTTTCATTTAACTCTCTTGAAAACCATTTTTGGAATATATGATTGTTATTGTTCCTATTTTTCAGGAAAGGGAGCTGAACCAATAAACAGTAGCAATTATTATGAAAAATAAATCTCTTCAGTGATTCCTCAGTGCCTTCCATGATAATTCCCACTTCATCTTGGCATCCAGGAACTTCCACACTCAAATCGCAAAATGCCTGATAAGATGTCATCCCTTCCTTCCCTATCCTTCAATAAATAAACAAAAAGGTAAATAAGTACATCAGAACCTTTCATTCTTTCAATGTGTCTCAAACTTTGTTTTCCTGTCCTTATTCATACTTTGTGTTCACATACATCTCTGCCTCAGTTTGTATATCTGTCTTGTTTTTCCTTCTAAATGAAATTTATTTTTATATGATAGATTCTGCTCACTGCAGTGCTTTGTACAAACTAGGTGTTCTGTGTGAGGAAGGCTTCATTGAATTGGAAGGAACTCAACAGGTAGATCATTAATGACTTCACACAAAGGTGTCTAGAATTCTTTAAAACAGCTGGAGATAAATATGTAGTCAAAATTAAAGCAATATTTAAATCTACATAATTGTAATACCACCCAATGAAATGATGCAATTCTGATTTTACTATTTATATTATGAAATATATGGGCAAGAACATGTTGGTTAATGATTCTTTTGATTTTTCTGTCAAAGAGTCAAAAAGTTTACATAGACCTCATTCTCTCATTCAGCAAATAAGGGTTATTCTTGTAGGAATGACTGAATGGAAGCCCTACCCCTTGGTAGGTAGCCTCCTTCCTACCAAAATAGTAAAATAGAAGCAATATCATATTCCTGGGAAGGATTGCAGAGGTTACTGCCAGCATCAAAGACTTAAAACAAGCAGCATGAAGCCAGGAAGATACCAATGCCATGCTTTTGGACTTTCAGAAGCATCAGACCAAATAAACCTCTTTTTTAATATCAATGACCCCATCTTGGGTATTTTGTTATAACAATAGAAAATGGACCAAGACATATTGCAGAATTATACGCTGGTCTGGTAAAGCTGATTATCTTCTCCATAGCAGCCAGATAATCTCCTTTCTCCCATGAACAGTTGTCAATTTGAGCTAAATTGCTACCTCTTCAATTTCAGTAAGTTTAAGGAATTGTGTCAATTTCCAAACAAACAAACAAAAATACTAGGTGACCTTAATCACTGTATATCTGCTAACATACATATGCAAATATCTCCTCATTGGTGGGTGACAGAAATGATTGCAGTATGAACTGAGTTAGTAGGAAATTCCTGAAATCTCTGAGTAGGTAGGTGCCTGAATTATCTTCATTAGATAACCATCCATCCTGATTGTTGAGACATTTCAGTTTGCAGATAGTCTGGATTTGATCTTGTGGACTTGTAAGACCTGTGTCCAATTATGAGTACACTAAATGGATTTCCCTAAAGCATAGACAATGTCAGCCAGCATTACCCTTTGAGCAAATTCTGAACCCAAAATCCAACCTTATGGTGAATGAATATGCTGAAAATGAAATTTGAGCTTTTAAATTGGGGTGGAACAAAAGTAAAAGCAATCAATTCTCAGTACTCATACTATATTTCAAAGCTACTTTTAATAAATAAAATTAAAGAATATAGCATCTTATTAGGCTTGAAGATCTGTGAATCAACATTTAAGAAAGACATCTGTCTATCTTCCCTCAACTCAGCCAATATGTCTGCACATTCACAGATTTGCATTCTGCACCTGGCTACTTGATTTGTAATTCAAAGACCTGAATCCCAGACCTTCGACTACTTGCTGGCTGTGTGATCTCAGGCTAGTCATTTAAGTAGTATAAGGAATGATAGAGTCTTCATGTGTCAAAGAAACTGATAATTTCTGCCCCAGTCTCTGAAAAGACAAAGTGATATCATGTATGTATCAAGCCCTGCTCATGTTTAATATTGCTCATTTCATACAGTGCATCATTGACCAAAAACAACACAGCAAATTTGTTGTTATTCCAAAAGATTAGAGGCAGAGACTTAGAGTGAGTAATCTAGAAAAATAAGAATAAAATGCATAAGAAGCATGAGAAGCATACACCCTTCGCATCATGTAAAAATTTCTCTTTGTTAAAAGTAGAGGCAAATTCAGCAAGAGAGAACATAATCTGATTTGTAATCTGAACCTGATTCACAGAAAAAGGATCTCAAGGCAAGAGATAAATTTACTTTAGAAACACACAAATAAGCAAGTCATAGTCTGAGGATTGCAGTCTTACTAACATCTCATAGGGACTTCCTAAGGAGCTTTCATCTCAAACCCAGATGCACAAGGGCTGGAGGCTGGGAAGATTCATCCTGACTGGTCCCACTGATTTGACCTTTTTAGAAAGAGCTGCTCTTAAGAAAGAATGTTAGTTATAAGAAGGCTATGTTCCTTGTCTGTTATCAGTGTGCTATAAATCTGCTCATCTTATTGTTTCATAAATTACACAAAAGAAGAAATATTCTTGGCATACAAATGAATAAAAACAGTCACATCTAACGCAAAATGATCTTAGCAGGTCATATCAATTCCTACAGATGTTTCACTCAAAACATCCACTTACCTCACTGACAGATTAAATAATTATTCACCTTGAGAGGGGCAAAATAAGTAAACTTTAATTATACAGATAAAGTATTTTTGCAAACAACTGAATCTGAAGTATTCATCTTTTCATTTGTTCCTTCATTCAGGCAACAGTTACGGCTTATTTCCTAAGTGCCAGGCAGAAAAACTGAGGGAATAGTATAAACTCTTATGAGAGAGAGAGAGAGAGAGAGAGAGAAGAAGAAGAAGAAGAAGAAGAAGAAGAAGAAGAAGAAGAAGAAGAAGAAGGAGGAGGAGGAGGAGGAGGAGGAGGAGGAGGAGGAGGAGGAGGAGGGGGGATGATAGAGCTATAGCTGAAGTGGAAGTATGATCCCAGAAAGTTTCTTCTAGGAATAAGGAAGTCAGGGGTCAGAAAGGAAAGACAGAGAGGCAAGTTCCATTGAAAAGAGATTGTTTAATGATGCAGTAAAGAAAAAAAAAGTTAATAATCAATGAGGTAAAGTAACAGAGCAAGTGAAAATATCATGAACAACAAAATCTTCTGTCACAGTGCCAATTCCAGGCAAAGCCAAGCCACAGGCCTCTTTGTTGTCCTGCAGGCATCTGAGGAGGAAATGGCAATATAAATAATGTGGGGGTGGAGGAAGGAGACTACGGGGATTTACACTCTGGACAGAAACTGAGGGTTACTCAATGGAAGTCAGTCTTTTGGGTCTGTCTAGTTTGGGCTGTGTCTAGTAGGAGTCCTGTTGGGGCTAAATCCCAGGCAGTTTTCTTGCTAATGAAACTTGGTAGGATATTTGCTGAAGGCACACAAAAATGATTAGATACCAAGGGTGGGAATGGGAAGTTTGCATCTGCATGAAACTCCTCCCAGATCGACACAAATATTTCTCATTAACGTCTTAATGGCCACTGCAAAGACTTTTTCCTCCTGGAAAAAAAAATGTTGTAAAATGGAAGTAATAATTCTTTCCTTGGGAAAAGAATGACAAGGAGTCTTAGAGGACTACATGAGATAGGTGAAAACTGCTCCATTGATGAAAGCTAACATATGATAATATTTAGTTTTTTTATATCAGACAGACAAGGCAGAGTACAAGAAATTTTTAATACTTGGCTGCCCAAACCATATATTAATATATCTAATATTTCAAAATATATCTTAATGTTAATTACTATTAGAATGTGTCCAATATTAAGAAAAGGACTGAATTTTCCCTGGCCAAGAAGATGGGGGTAGGAGCACTGAGACTTGGAGGCCAAAACTATACTGTGCTTATGTATTCTGAGTCTCATGAGGCCTGTGATGCTACACATTATACAAGGAGAGGCAAGGAGAAAGATTACCATTTATGGTAATCCAGTCTATATGATACATACAGCATATAGACATTCCAGTCTATATGATACATGCTTTACAAGTAAGTAATTTCCCCAAAATTTCAACCAAAGTAAGTATAGTTACAAAATGCCATGTATTTTCATTTTTCCCTCCTAGGCCCCTCTCCTGTACCATTGTACATCAAATGTGATTTCATTTCTTAAGAAACCCCCTTCTCAATGGGGACTTCATTGGCAACATCTAAAACCATAGCATGAAGAAAAGACCTGGTAAAAACTGTAGGAGCAAATCTGGCATCTTTGATGCCATGGTAAATTTTTCCCCTGGTCACACAGGAATGTGGTAGGCAATCTTGCCAATTCTTATGTCTTATGATTTTCACTCACCACCAATCAAGAGCAAGACCAAACAACAATAAATGTGGCAAGGATGTGGGCACACTCACACATTGCTGGTGGGACTGCAAATTGGTACAAGGGATCTAGAAAACAGTATGGAGACTCCTTAGAAAACTTGGAATGGAACCACCATTTGACCCAGCCATCCCACTCCTTGGTCTATACCCAAAGGACTTAAAAACAACATACTACAGTACCACAGCCACTTCAATGTTTATAGCAGCTCAATTCACAATAGCTAAACCATGAAACCAACCTAGATGCCCTTCGATAGATGAATGGATAAAGAAACTGTGATATATATACACAATGGAATATTGCTCAGCATTAAAAGAGAATAAAATCATGGCATTTGCAGGTAAATGGATAGAGTTGGAGAATACCATGCTAAGTGAAGTAAATCAATCCCCAAAAACCAAAGGCCGAATGTTCTCTCTGATAAGTGGATGCTGATCCATAATGAGGGAGGGGACATGGAAAGAATGGAGGAACTTAAATCAATGGGGAGGGTGGGAAGGGGAGGGGACATGGGGGCAGGAAAGATGGTGAAATGAGATGTACATCATTGCCCTAGGTACATGTATGACTGCATATATGGTGTGACTCTATATCAAGTACAACCAGAGAAATGAAAAGTTGTGCTCCATTTGTGTACAATGAATCAAAATGCATTCTGCTGTCATGTATACTTAAGTAGAATAAATAAATAAATAAATAAATAAATAAATAAATCCAAATAAAATTATCTTTCAGTTACATTTACAAGGAGTATATGAAATAGAAGTGATTTCATATTTTGATTTGGTTCTCATCCCCAAGATATCTCATATATATGCAAATATCCCAAAATTTAAAAAAAAAAAGCCAACTCAGAAACATTTCTGGTCCCAAGCCTTGTGGGTAAGAGTTACTCAATCTGTATCAGAATTTTATTGCTTTTAAGTCTGAATAATATTCTTTTGTCTATTTACACCACATTTTGTTTATCCATTTATTTATTGGTAGACATTTGGATGTTACCACCTTTGGGCTAACGAATAATGCTATGAACATTGGTGTACAAGTATCTGTTTGTGTCTTTGTTCTCAATTCTGGATATAATATTTACCTAGAATAAATAAAATTAATTCTAACAATAAAAGAGAGAGAGAGAGAGCAAGACTAAGGATGTGAGAAGGCTTAGAAAGAACAGGATACAATGAAGGCCACCAGAACTCTGAAATCACACTGACCAGAACAATCTGGTCAATTACCTCCATGTCTTACCTGCAGTGTGATCTTGATTAGTTACTTAACCTCCTGGAGCAACCTTCCTACTATTTGGGGAATGGAGTTACCTACCTGCTGTGTACCATAAGGATCAAATACACAAAGTATGCAAAGTCACTGAGAACACATCTGGTGTACAGTGGGTGTTCGGAAACTGTTAATTATCAGGGGAGAATTGTTAAACAAGGAATAACTTTGGTGAAAAGATGTGTGCTATGGTTTGTCCCCCAAGGATTTATGTGTTGGAGATTTGATCCTCAGAGTAGTAGTGTTGAGATGAGGGGAACTTTAAGAGATGGATTCTAGTGGGAGGTCACTGGGATGCTGCCCCCATAAGGGATTAAGTAGCTCTCGTGAAACCTCATTGGTTGTCATGAAAGCAAATTGTAAAAAGAGCAAAACTGGTCCTCCACTTCTATTGGGCTTCCTGTCTCACTAAATGTTCTCTCCTATTTGCACAGTCCTGCCACGAGACCACCCACCATGAGGTAATGCAGCAGAAGGTGGAGAGACTCTCACCAGAGTTGGCACTATGATGTTTGGACTTTCATCCTCCAAAACTGTGAGTTGAATAAACCTTCCTTCTTTAAAATTTCCCTATCTTGGGTATTTTGTTATAGCAACAGAAATGAACAAATGCAACATGAGATAGTTTCTTTTAAAAAATGTCAAATTATTAATGCTTCCAAAGACCATTGGCCAGATCTTCTGAAAATAATTAGAATAAAAATTCACCCTCAAAATAAGTTGAATACTTGAAGTGGAATCTCTGAGAATAAAAGCGTAAGAGAATCTCTGAGGATAAGAGCTTTAGAGAATATTTCATGGTTTATTTAGTATTGAAAGTGTGGTGTGGGAGGTTGTGTGAGGGTTTCCACACAGCCACCAGTGAAAAATGGCAAGATCAAGAATAGACTGAACTTCAGTTGACTATTTAAGGAAATAGCAAACCGTTCACGGATGCAGCAATATACTGAACCCTCTGAGACCAGCAATTATTCCAGAGTCTAGGGCAGAGAGAAGACGAAAGAACAGGAAGTTGAAAGGCTATTTTCCTCTCAATGGGGTGTAAGCAAAGTGGGAGCTCCCACAGTAAAGTAACATGTGCCTGAAGAGAAAATCAGATTCAAGAAGTATTTTGAGCTATTTGAAAAACACATTGATTCCACATATTATGGGCAAGATTCCATTTACAACTTTCTTTTTTGATTTACTGCTCTCTTTTTTTTTCCCTCAAGAATGACATGCTTCAATTCAGAAAGAATGTTATACATATCACATTGTGAGTCCTGCCATAGATGCATCCCCAAAAGAATCTTAAGATTACAGTATTCAATGCTTGGCAATAAAGGAAAATATAATTCTAAATTCATTGCCATTTGAAAGAAGAATTTGTCAATAGGCTACCTGACAGATACCACAGTCTAATCTGTCATAGTTTAATTGAATTGCAATGGAATTCTGAGAGCAACAGTCTTAGACTGGGGGACAGGAAACAATGGTTTTAATTACAGTTCTACTTGCCACTAGCTGCATGACCTAAGCAAGTAATGAATCATCTATACCTTTTACTTTATTGAGTTGAAAGACACAGGCATTGTGCTAGATTGGAGATTTCAAATCTGTGCCTCTCCAGCCCTTCCAGTTCTCTATATATCAGGTGCTATGGGGAAAGAAAGCAGGACTAGAGATGACCATTTCCACTCTACTTTAACCAGAGCAAATCTTCTTTAATTTGATCTTTATGGAGGACATACACAAGGTTTTTCGTCTGAGCAAAGTATAATCCAATTTTAAAAAGTTAGTTGTCAATAACTTCTAGGTTTCTTATTGCATGAGTCTTTATTAAGATGACTTCATCTGCAATTTCTTGCTCAATCCAAATAATTACAATGGTGACGGTTTTCTGATTCAGCAGGAATCACTGTAGCTGTCACTGTTTACTGTCACTGTGGTGAATGACTTGGTGATCCCTCACAGGAAGCAGCAGGAGTGCTGAGGTGATGGAGTGCATACTTGTGAGGTTCTTCCTAGTACTGAGGGGAGAGAGAGTGTTTCTTCCTCACATTGGTAGAAAACAGCCCATGTTCCACCTGTCCTGAAATACCTCCTCCATGACTTCCCTTGTCTCAGCAATCCTCAGAAAGTGATTTGGTTTTTCCTGATAAAATTCATTCACTACACCTTTTCTGCTTAAATTCATGCCATAGTCCACTTAGATGGGCTAGTAGTGGATAAACATTGAATTAACAGAGGAGAAGTTGTTCTTGTCTAATACGCATTGAAAGCCCATACAAGCATCTCTATTGTATATAAGTTAATGTTGAGGTCACTGGATGAAGGACAGAGACTTCAACAAACTTGTGAAATTCTTCTTAATCAAACTGATTTGGTAGGAAGTTGGAGAGACACCTGCCCAAAAGGAGAGAGTAGAAGAATCCAGCATGACTGCTCCATTTCTTTGCCATAACAATATCATGCTCTCGAGGAAAGAGATTTGTGCAGCACAAAGAACAAGTCATCAGGCTTGGCAAAACACAAGCCAGTGATGACACAGAGATGACTGTATGGATTCATTCCATTCTCCATTTTAATGCCTATATATTCAAATTCATGTGATCTGAAAACAGCACCCATATTTGCACAGATATTGTTTCCAATGAGACGACCTCTTCTTTTTTTGTACTGGGGATTGAACTCAGGGGTACTCGACCACTGAGCCACATCCCCAGCCCCATTTTGTGTTTTATTTAGAGACAGGGTCTCACGGAGTTGCTTAACACCTCGCTGATGCTGAGGCTGGCTTTGAGTTTGCGATTCTCCTGTTTCAGCCTCCCAAAGTGCTGGGATCACAGGTGTGCGCCACCGTGCCCAGCGAGATAACCTCTTTTTTTTTTTTTTTTTAATATTTTTTTAGTTGCCAATGGATCTTTATTTTATTTATTTTTATGTGGTGCTGGGAATCGAACCCAGTGCCTCACACATGCAAGGCAAGTGCTCTACCACTGAGCCACAAGCCCAGCCCCGCGAGATAACCTCTTTAAAGTAAGTATATTCAGAGACAATTGTGTAAAGGTTAAAGGGGGCCTGTAGATCTGACAAACGTTAAGGAGCAGGCATGAAGTCAACAAAGGCTGAGAAACATAGAGCCAGAAAAACTTCACTGTCTCCTCTTGCCAAGGTCCTCCATGGATATCTCTATCTTCTATGTAACTGTAGCACTTTGGGCAAATCTCTCATAAAACAAACTAAAGAATCATATACTGGCCCACTTCTCCTACTCCTACCTTAAGTAATTGGAACACCAAAGGTATTAAGCAAATATCTGTGGACTACATGCATGAATGGATAAATAAATGTTTTCTAGCTCTGTGAATCAAATTGTTATCAAATTGTTAAGAGAAAAATCTGGCTCCTTGCTAAAGCAAAGAAAACTCTAAGGCTTGCTGGAGGGAGACAGGGAGAATGAGAGAGAAAGCAAAGTCGGTATCTCTAAGGAGCCCAGCCTTTCCATCTTCTCTACCAAGACACCAGATCTGAGACAAAGCTGGAACATCTTGGATGTCCAGCCCCAGCCACTATCTGACTGCAGTGACAGAAGAGATGCAAAAGACCAGCCAAACTGTCCAGCTGAGGTCTCAGTGGTCATAAAATCATGGCATATAATCTTTATTATTTTGAGACACTAAATTTGGTAAGGATTCCTTAGTGATAAGTAATTGAAACACCCTCAAGAAACTAAATGTATAAAAGGAAGACAGCCAACCAACCAAACAGACATTCCATGAGAAAGCCTAAGTAAGACCTACCCTGCTCCTAGAATCTATATAGAAGATCTTTCCTCCACTTTTAGGAAAACAAGGCTCACAACTGAGAGAAAGGATGGCAGAGAGCATCATTCTGGACCTCACAAAAATATAAAGAAAAAAAACCCAACTGGGTCACCATAGCAACAGTACTCTTTTCCTGAAAATTTATTAGAATTAATCATCACTTGCAGCTACTCAATAAGAAGGAAATAAAGACTGTCGAAGCTTAAGAGTCCTAATAGAAATGTTCTCCCACTCCTGCCTCTCCCTCACTATCTGGAGAGATGAACTACAGCAGATGAAAGTACAAAATTCTTGGATTTTGTCATATCAAATCATATTCTAGTAACAAATCCTGGCATTGTGTACATCAAGCATTCAGCCTCTTTAAATATTCAGGTGTTTGATTTTCATATGCATAAAATATAAAGGACTACAACCTTATCATAGAAATAACACGATAACTTAAATCCATTAGATAAGCTAAGAATCTCAAAACAGAATTACACAACATGTCCTTCCTGAAAATAAGGAGGATTTGTGTACATGTGAAGTTTTAAACTGCCTTTTTGTGAGATGGCAATATATATATTTGTGCAGATATACTCTGGCTTCATGACGTTTAAATGAATTGATATTCTGGGGTAGTTAAATGAACAAATACAGAATCCTTTGTTTGAAGCCAGCCTAGTTGAGATCTCAGAGGTGTGTTCCAGCCAGAAGACATGATTTATAGGTAGTGTGCATCCCTTCCTGCCTGTGCTGTCCTGCAGGGTGCCCACCTGCTCTCCTGTGCAGCTAAAGTGATCTGATTACAATAGGAAGGAATGGCTGCCTCGGGTGCACAACACTTTGAAATAAAACTCGCCATCTATTTCCTGTGTAGTGAACATCTAGAGGAAATCCTGCCTAATGTCTACAGAATCCCTGGAGATGATACTCATAGCTGATTTTTGGTTGTAAGCATTAAGTCCTAGGTGGTGGAGGAGACTCGGTTGCTGTGTGAATGGGGTATCTACAGCTTCTTTGGCTTCCCTGAAAGAGTGAAGAAAATATTGGCAAGATGTATTTCTTAACTGTTGCCAATGAGTTTTGGAGGTAAAGACTGACCCTAAGAATCCTGGGGTGAATAACTCTCAGTTATTCACCAGTTAAAGGAGAATTGCCTTTTAAAGCTATTCCCAATCTGTGTTAACACTTCTCCCTCCTTCCGCAAATGGATGCAGCCAAGCCAGGACCATTCGGTCTCTTATCTGTGATCATCCACTGCCTGGCCTTGAATGCATTGAGTTTTAAAAAGACACAAAAATAGAGGCATGCCAAAGGACCCGAGGACATTCAGAAAGGAGAAAAATGAAGCATTTCTCCTGGACTGGGCAGAGAACGGATTCCAAGAAAGATTTCAAATCAGATTTTTGTAATTGACAAAAAGTTGAAGTTTGTCTAGTCTGCTCCACTCTTCCATAACCCCATTACATCAAGACCCTTCACAATTAAAAATTATCATTTTCATGCCAGTGAAGTATCCATCCATAATGATTTTAAGCAGCCATTGAGTTTTTGTATATTGAGATAAATACAGTACCTACTCTCAGATTTATTGTGAGGATTAAGTGAATCGGTACATGCAAAGCACTTAGAACAGTGATGGACCATGGAGAATCCTACGTTAATGTGAAGTGTTATTTGTTGTCATTATATCAATCACATAGTGTATTATTTCTAATTATTTGATGAAAATATGCAGTCCATGGATGCAGATTACCGCAAACAGATAATTCATGACTTCATTGGGAGTTGGCAAAAAAGTTGATGCTATTTTCAAAATGCAGGTAAAAACCATCCAGTTTCTCCATTTTGCTACCAAATGGTAGTATAAAATTAACATATACACTGTTACTTAGATGTGAGAGTAAATTGTGTGCATGAAAATTTATAATTTTTTGAAGAATTCTTATGGAAAACCATTATCTGTTTGTCTAATGTTATCCTTATCTTTGTTTTATTTCCATCATTTTTCAATTTTTTTTCCATGAAAAGGGACAGTACAAATTTGATCCTAATACAAAGCAGATTTTGGCTTTCCTGAAAACTGCTGGTTCAAGTGTTATCCAAAATAACTTATGGTTGACTATCAGAAAGGAAAAAGGAAAAAAACATGTTTCTAATGAGTTCAAGGAAGGTATGTTTTTTCTGAGGAACCAGGTATTTTGGTGTTTTATTTTAGTCTCTTGGCAACATGAGGCTAAGACATATAAATATGATCTTATTTAACCTCAATCTATACATAGTCTATAATAACTAGAATGCATTGCTTCATGAATTTAGAAAATGTAATTTTAAGCAAGCACAAAGGATCATAAAGATTTTCATAAAGAAGCCAGGCATGGTGGTGCAAGCCTGTAATCCCAGTGGCTAGGCCTAGCCAGGAAGATTGCAAGTTCAAAGCCAGCCTCAGCAACAAGAAGGCACTAAGCAACTCAGTGAGACCCTGTCTCTAAATAAAATACAAAATAGGGCTAAGGATGTGGCTCAGTGATTGAGTGTCCCTGAATTCAATCCCCAGTACCAAAAAAAAAAATAGTATTTCATAAAGAAATGTTCTTTACCAGAGTCCAAGACTCTAACCTGGACATCTGTCACATATGGGATGCATGTCTCAATGCACCTAAGAACACAAGAATCCTTAGGCTTACCTAAGGAAAAACAGTACAAAAATACTACATGGTTCTAATATGTATATAACAGCTCTGTCTCATATCAAAGAAAATAGATATTTAAACTCAGTATAAACAATAAGGCAACTGGTATTTACATATCATTTGCATACAGAAAAGGTACATAACAATACACTAACTAGAGAAAAACAAGAAAAATAGAAAATTACCAGGCCAGAATTCCTTATTGTCCTTTTCCAAGCATTAACCCTTCCCAGAGTAACTTCCAACAACATAGATGAGCTTTACCTCTTTTAGTACTTACAATAAATGGAATTATACAGGACATACCTTTGTGTCTGACTTTTCTTACTCAATGTTAGGATTATGACATTTATTCACATATTTTACATCATTTGTGGTGATTCTCTTTGTGATAGAGTTTTCAGCTGAATGAATAACTCCCACAATTTATCTAACCAGCTCAAAGTGGGAGGACAGTTCAGTAGCTTCCACGTTGGGACAATCAAAAACAGTGCATATCAAATGTATACCCTGAAGTGGAATTGTAGGGTCCTCATATATACCTAAGCGTTTTTAAAATTTTTTTAGTTGTAGATGTACACAATACTTTTGTTTTATTTTTATTTATTTTTATGTGGTGCTGAGGATCAAACCCAGTGCCTTACATGTGCAAGGCAAGCATTCTACCACTGAGCCATAACCCCAACCCCTATGTTAAGCTTTAATAGATATGGCTAGATGACTTTCCCCAAATGACTGTACTTATTTTTCATGATATGTTAAGCTAATTATTTTTGTTATAATAAGCACATTTTCAAATATTATATCTCTGGTTTAAAATGGGAATGACACAAATTTGTAAAGTAGTTTTGTGGGAAGGTAGGATATTATTCAAAAAGTTCAAGCACTCTTCACTCTCAAGGAATATGCATCACGTAAGGAGAGCTGGTGGCTCACCCTCCTCACTTATTTTCATTTCATATTGAGCCTTAGATCAAATGAGGAAGAGATTTATTGAGTACTGGCTAGGGGTCCTGGAGTGAGCACTGGCTCAGGAACTTTGAAGAGCATCTCTCAAGGTTCCTGTGGGTGTTTCAAACTCATGTACCTGCATGAGAAATCCTCTGACCACCAGGCCTGCTTGGTTTTGTCTGGGGTTCTGGGGTAGTAAGTGAATCATGAGTTCTCAACTTAAGAGGTTGAAGGGCAGTGTAAGCCCACTTAGCTAGTCTTCCTGGGCTGGACAGACACTGGAAGCACTGCTCCAACCCCAGGGATTCCCTGCAGTCTCATGCTGCACATGATGACCTTCAACGTGAGTGAGGTACTCCATCCTGGGCCTTCTTTAGGGAAGAATCCTACAAGACGCCTTCAACAAAAACTGACTTCCTGGGGGTCTCCCTTCCCTTCTGAGGGTACTTCTGCCCTCACTAAGTTCCTCCACTTACCAAGCAGCTTTTGATCTCTTCTTTGATTATTGCATTAATGAGTTCTAACTTATTCACAATCTAGTGTTAATAGATTAAGACAAATCCTTGCCGTAAATTTTCTTCTGTTGAAGTAATTATCGGAACGATAGAAATCCAGGCAGTAACAAAAAGGGTGATGAAATGGTGTTTTCCCTTTGAGAGTGCAGAGGTGGAGAATCCTCCTGCAATCCTGCCAAATATATCTACCCAGGCTGCCCACCTTGCGCTGAGGGGTTGAGGGATGTGGCTGGCACAGCTGACTCCCTTTGTTTGTCCAGTCCACAGCCTCCTTTCATCACAGAACAGCATCTTCTTTCCCTTTTCAGGGAACTTCCCTCACTCTACTCCATCCACATCATTCTGGAGCAATTGGCTGATCATGGCACTCGAGCTGGCCTCTGCTGACTGTGGGGAATCTCATGATAAAAACAGGTTGATTGTCTTTCCTTGAGATTTTTCAAACTTAGGAAAGAGGGACAAGAGCTGGTAAAAAGGCTATGGAACATCCACATTCCCACCATGTAGGAAACACTCTGACTTCTCCGTGTTTGGTGCATACCGTAGCTCTTTGAGTTTCGAAAGCAGTTGCTAGATGTATGTGTTGCCCTGTGATCTCTAGCAAGGAGTGCTTCCCACTCAGAAATAACAAGGATTATCCAAAGGTTTGCCCACCATTTGCTAAAGGACCACCTACAAACAATTTAGTAGAATGTTGGAGTAAAATTTCTCTCTCAATATTTGCATGCCATTTCAGTTTATTACTGCATACTTTCCAACTAGTCT
Source organism: Xerus rutilus (assembly GCA_028644305.1). Taxonomy (NCBI): domain Eukaryota; kingdom Metazoa; phylum Chordata; class Mammalia; order Rodentia; family Sciuridae; genus Xerus; species Xerus rutilus. The sequence continues at coordinate 77,920,941 of CM053399.1, read as the reverse complement.
AGAAATATTTTAGGGAATATTAAATTGAGGCCTGGAGAGGAGAATCATTGTTTCTGGGGATAAGGGTGGGGAGAAGGTCATTTTCTCTGTTCAGAGAGACACACTTGAAACTATGATATCATAAAATATATTTTGGAGGTTTTGTCCACAGTTCTTGTCTCATAACTCTCTCCCCAAGGCAGAAAATGGAACTGAGAATTTCTCTTCCCCAGGGTAGGCCATGGAAATATTCCCCCACCTTTCTGTCTTGGAGTGGGCCACAAAGAAATTCTTTTGTACCCTGGTCTGACAGTAGGTCATGAGATGGTGCTCATTCCAGAAGGGTGCTGCCTGGGGCCCTGGAGGAAGGCATGCTGCACACAGAGGCCAAAAAATAATCTAAATAGACAGGACTTGTTGGGTTTCTGCTCCCACTCTATTAGCAAACATGCCTATGCCATGAAGACTCCCTAAAAAAAACAGAGAGCTTTCATGTAGCTGGGCATTTGAACTTTCCTGGAGTGTGGTTTTCCCATAAGAGGTAGGGAAATGCTACTCCCCTTCCCCTGTGCCTCACCCTGTACATCTCTCCATCTATGTCCTTTGTAATAACCTTCATAGTAAGCCTGTAAGAGGAGAGGAAAAGAGAGGGAGAGAAAAGAGAAAAAGTAGTAATATCTCCCTGTAACCAGCAGGGGTCACCCAATGACCAGAAAAAGTGAAGAATGAAAAATCAAAATGTCCTGTGAAGACACGCAGAACTCTCCCATAACCCTAATGCAAAACTGAAAAAACATCAGTCGACTTCCCAGAAGTGATGATCTCCTCTGAGTAAAAGGAGAAAATCTCAGGGCCAACTCTGGGGCTCTGCCATGAACAGGGGAGTGAAGAACAATGGAGTCACTGGCGCTAGAACAGAAGAGAGTAGAGGACACCTAAGTGGGGGAAACTGCCTTTTGAGTTCAGGTGCTACTGATCTGTTTGAAGACCCAGAACACACAGCCCAACCTCCAATCAGGCTTCAAGTACATAAAATTAAAATTAGATATAAAAGCCTTTGAAACACAAAGTTTCAAAGTCTTTTATAATATATATTTATAAAATATTGTTTTAGAGTTTAGGTCACCTGGTTTCTTTCTTTTTTTTATTTTTGCATTAATTCTTCCATTCTTCCTACTTTATGCTTTCTTTTCTCTTCAATTTCTGCCATTAAAACTGGTGTCTCTATCTATTCTTTGTCTCTAGATTCCTGAATCATTCTCTGAAAGTATCTTCAAGCGCAGGCATTAGTAATTAACATTATTGAGAGTACTGTGTTGTGCTGTACCCGAAGCTCTCATTGAACATGTACATATCTGATAACCCTCAAAAGCACTCCATTTGATGTAAATACCTAAGGATGGTGAAACCAAGCTTCACAGAAAGCAAAAGAGCCCGGTTTTCCTGATACTCACACAGTGAGTGACTGCAAATTTCAGTCCAAAGGGGGAAAATGTCATTAAAATCTAACCATTCCAACCATCTGCCTGATGCTCAATCTCATTCTATGGTACCTCTACCAGCTGGTCACTTACACATTGCTTGATGAGGACTCACGAGTCCCCATTCTATCTTTGGTTAACTCTGAACTACAAGTGTTCTGCCTTATCATTAGCTGGGGGAAAAAATCTGGTAACTAGTCTTTTTCATTTACTGGTGCATTTTCTTTTTCTGGTAGATCAATACAAGTGCATTTTCTTTCTATGATAGTTCCTCACACATTTGAAGGGCATTACTCCAAATTCCTCAGTTCTTCTCTTTGTCGGACCAAGATCTCTGAGGTCTTTATTTTATTTTTTAAAGGTGGTGTCACTTTTAATCCTTTCTCTATCAGAGTGAATCGCATTTTCCATGTTCTTCCTAATGTTTGGAACCCAGAGCAGCGGGAGAGACACTTGTTATGGTTTAGATATAAGATGTCCCCCCAAAATTCACGAGTGAGACAATGCAAAATGCTGAAAGATGAAATGATTGGGTTATGAGTGGCTTAACCTAATCAGTGCATTGATCCATTGATAAGGATTAACTGGACGTAACTGTAGGCAGGTGGGGCATGACTGGAGGAGAGGGGTCATTGGGGGCATGCTTTTTGGTTTATATTTTGTCCCTAGTGAACTGAATGTGTTCCCCACCCCTCTTCTTCTCTACTCCGCCTCCTACCCCTTCCTGAATGTAACATCCTAACCTGCTTTCCTCCACCACACTCTCCTGCCATGATGTCCTGCCTCACCTTGGGCCAAGAGCAATGGAGCCAGCCATCTATGAACTGAAACTTCTGAAACCGTGAGCCTCAAATAAACTTTTCCTCCTCTAAGATTGTTCTTGTCAGGTCTTTTGGTCACAGCGGCAAAGAAGCTGACTAAAACAATATTATATTTCTATTAATGCCCATATTCTAAGAAATAAATTGTTATGTTTCTCCCACTACTTACATATTTTCAATTTCTGGAAATTATATTTTTCACTGGGTCCTTATAATCAGATTAAAAATGCACAACTCTCTGATGAAAAATGAAAAACTCTGATAGCTCATGACCAAAACCAAAAATGTTCTTATAAATGGTAGTTCAGAGGTAGACAACGGTAGTATTCAACCTCCCAAAACCGTAACTGACTTTTATTTTATTTTCTCTTTTAGTATTTTTTTAGTTGTAGATGGGCACAATACCTTTATTTATTTATCTTTATGTGGTGCTGAAGATTGAACCTAGTGCCTCACACATGCTAGGCGAGCGCTCTACCATTGAGCCACAACCCCATCCCTTAACTGATTTTTCTTATAACACCTTGTACCAACAGTGCTTTACAAATTATGGAGAGTACATCAGGCTGGTTTTCGATGATAAATTTGTCTTTATGTTCACTAGTTGAAGAATTTACCACCAAATTTCTAGCTGGTTACCTCTATACTTTTATGAAAACACATATGTAAATAAATTTAGATGTATAGATTATTAAAAAGTAATTGCTAAAGTCGTTGCCTTCTTTTGAATGGCTATTCAGTTATCTCAGTAAAGTATTTTGAACAAGTTGGAAAATATAATTAAACAGCATATCAGCAAACAGCAGAGTGGCGACTGAGTTAATGTTTCTGCTTTCTTTCTCAGGGACTCTCAGATGATTACATGAAAACTATCTGGATTAAAGTCGCATAAAATGTCAATTCAAAGTTCTCCAAGTTATTTTGTAGGCATTAAAAAGTACTTTGCATGGTAATTCTCAAATTTCATAAATGGACAAAGTCTATTTTCACAGATCTACATTAAATTTTAAGGTAGTAAAACTTTGTTTGAATATATACCAAAATAGAAGCAACAATGATTAGCTTATTTTGAAAATCACTGATTTAATCTTTCTATTACTGATAGCATCTAATGAAGAGTCTTCATCAAGATTTCCCATTTGACATCGTGAATAAGATTGAAGGTCTGAGCTTGACTTTCAGACCTTCTATTGACCAAAGGCAAGTTTCATCTTCTTCAGGATTTCACTTGAGGATACTGAGCCAATGCTTAGAAGAATGATCACAGTATTTACATCCTACAGCAGAAGACAGAACATGACATAAGAAACATTTTACTGCTCATGAAGGGAAAGGAGCCATGAGAAGCTTAAAGGCAGAGGATCAAGAGATGTGGAAGTAGGCATTAGGCATTATATGCATAAGTATCTCAAAAGGGATCAGTGCTGGAGCTCTTTTGAATTTCAAACAAGACCAGCTATGAGATGATTAAAATTTCAGGTGAATCCAGAGGACATCTAAACAAAATAGCGACCTGTGCCCACCTGAAATTCTGAGAAGTGGCACCTTTAGTGTATGATTTGAATGTGTCCCCCCAAAAGCATGTGTTGGAAACTCAAAACCTAATGCAATAGTGTTGATAGGTAAGAACTAGTGGAAGTTTAGGTCATGAGGACTCCATCCTCATGAATGAATTAATGTTGATTATATCTTGAGACTGAGATTGATCTCTTGCTCTCAGTCACCTCTCTTGGCCTTTCTACCAGGGGATGAACTGCTGTCACCAAAGGGCTTACGTGGTACCTTTAGGATATTTTATGTTTAAATAAACAAAACTAAGTCAAGAGAGAACAGTATCCAGAAGGGGCCTACAGGTGTGATGCTGGGCTTAGATGAGCCCTCACAGATGCCAACAGTTCCCTGCAGGGCTGCAGCTGGCCACAAGGGGATAAGGAGCAGGTGTGTGGTGTGAGGAGGTGAGGCCACTGGGTTAGACTTCCAAGAAGTGCAACTATGAGAGAAAGAGCAAGGACAGTCACTCAAATGGTTAGCAGAGGGAAAAGATGGCTCTTGGTTTGTTTTGTTTCATTTTAATAGAAAAGGCCTGTGGACAGAAGGGAATGAGCCATGAGGGAAAAAAGAGAGTTGAGAGAATATACAAGGAAAATAGATTCTGGTGTCAAGGTGTGGAGAGAGATTCTTGGATACCGTATTTCACAGCACAATCGCCACCACCAAATAACCATCACACCTTTTCAGACCAAAAAGCTGGTTTATAATCTTCCAACGTATAATTATCACATGTGATAATTCTGTTCCTCAAGCTGCCTGACGGGTAAACCAAGCAGCAATGTGCTCACCAGTGGCTTATGGATGTGCGTTTGTCCCCTGAATTGTGAGCTGAGCCTAGAATTCTCTGCACATGCGCACTGTCCGTGTATTTCCCAAAGCCCACTTGTGTGCTTTTTTTAAAGAATGATGCAGAACCAAGAGCAAACACATTTTCTATGAGCAGTGCTGAGGAAAGCAGGTCAAATCATGAAACCAATGATGGCAACAGAATCTTCCAGCACTGAAGATTAAATTTTACTCCACAACACAGTAGTAAATTTTCTAAGGTGAAATATTTAACTACAATGCACAAATCAACAATTAACGAGTTAACTTTTTTTCCTAACTGGAAAATTGTTTGCTCAACTGTCATGAAGAAATGATGTGCATAGAGTTGGAACATTCAATTTTAACATATATTCTCTAGTATTTGTGCATCCTAATCTTGCACCCAGGACAGTTTAGTAATAAATGATTTTTAACTAATACCAGCACATTTTTTTAAAAAAAAGCTTCTTATATCAGTAACACCCCCACTTTTTTGCAAAAAACAAAAAAGTAATAAAATCTATGACAATTAGGCCATGAAACACTGTACATCAATGCACAGAAGGCTTTATCAGGAGGGTGGGATAAGAAAAATTAGAGAAAACAGGGAATTTATCTTAAGTAGGAGGTAATATGCTGTCTTGGTATAGTTGGACGTGAGATTAGAAAATTGAAAGTGGAGAAGATTTAGAAAAGCACTGACTCAAGAAAAATTAGAAATTCAACATGCCAGCCACAGAACTGGCCTTATTGAGAAGACTGGCAAATCCAGTCAGCAGTTTCCTATCCCAGCACAAAGCAGCCTAGAATAGAAACGCCTATCATTCCATGATCTGTTGTTAAGTGTCTCTAACTGGTTTGTGAATAGTTTTTAACAATCCACGGATGGCTTTGTTCATTCTGTCTTATCTTCAACACCCTCTAGCTAGAAAGTGTGAAGTGAGGGAAGAAATACAGATGTTTTCGGAAGAATCATAACTGAATGAGTTAGATCCTCAAAGCTCACTGTGCCTACCCTCTAACACGCAGGACATCACAGGGGCATCCCAGCTGTCCAGCCTGCCTGTCGTCAGCCTCCTCTGCCTGTTGAGTTCAACCAGCAGGGCTTCTGCAAGCCTTCTCCACTTCTTTCAACCTCCACCTGTCATCTCAAGAGAACTCCTCCCCTGTTTCCCAGTGTAGATTCCCTGTATGTTTCTGGGATGAATGGCTGCCTCTTGAAGATGTGTAGCATGATGCCCTGGGTTTCTAGATACTAGGGCCAGGTTAGCTTTATCAACTCTGTTTAAACTGTGACTTGGCCCAGAAACTAATATAGATTGCTCATGGCCGACCTTTTGACATTTAATTCCTGCCTCTCCACCACCTGGCTATAGCCCACCATTCTAGCTCCCTTCTGCTGTATTCTATGTTGATTCACCCAGAATCATTTTATTCCCCACACTTAACTTCAAGTTTCTCATCTCACTGCCTTTGCCATTTGTTTCTTCCAATCTCGCCACCATTCATCTCAATTTCTTATTTATTTATTTATCTATTTACTTTACAGTAGACTGAATTTTGATGTATTGTTTGCAAATGGAGCACAACTTCTCATTCCTCTGGCTGTAGGTTCAGAGTTACTCCAGTAGTGTAATCATACATTTATATAGGGTAATAATGTCTGTCTCATTCTATCGTCCTCCACAGTCCTACCCCTCCCCTCATTCTCATCTGCACAATCCAAAGTCCCTTCATTCTTCCCTATCTCCCTGCCCCACTATGAATCAGAATCTACTTATCAGAGAAGGCATTCAGCTTTTGGTTTTTTGGGATTGGCTTATTTCACTTAGCGTGATATTCTCTAGTTCCATCTATTTACCTGAAAATGCCATAATTCATTCTTCTTTAAGGCTGAGTAATATTCCACTGTGTATATGTACCACATTTTCTTGATCCATTCATCTGTTGAAGAGCATGTAGGTAGGTTCCATAGTTTAACTATTGTGAATTGAGCTGCTTTAAACATTGATGTGGGTGTGTCACTATAGTTTGCTGATTTTAAGTACTTTGGATATAAACCAAGGAGTGGGATAGCTAGATCAAATGATGGATTCACTCCAAGTTTTCTGAGGTATCTCCATACTGCTTTCCATAGTGGTTGCACCAATTTTCAGTCCCACCAGTGATGTATGAGTGTACCTTTTCCCCCACATTCACGCCAACACTTATTATTGCTTGTATTCTTGATAATTGCCATTCTGACAGTGTGAGATGAAAAAGATTTCAGAGTAGTTTTGATTTGCATTTCTCTAATTGCTAGAGATGATGGACATTTTTTCATATGTTTGTTGATCAATTATATTTCTTCTTCTGTGAAGTGTCTCTTCAGTTCCTTAGACCATTTATTGATTGTTTGTTTTTTTGGTGTTAAGTCTTTTGAGTTCTTTATATATCCTAGAGATTAGTGCTCTATCTGAGGAGTGTGGTAAAGATTTTTTTCTATTCTGTAGGCTCTCTCATCATGTTATTGTTTCCTTTGCAAAGAAGAAGCTTTTGAGTTTGAATCCATCCCATTTATTGATTCTTAATTTTACTTCTTGCACTTTAGGAGTCTTGTTCAGGAAGTCAGGTCCTAAGACAACATGATGAAGATTTAGGCCTACTTTTTCTTGTATTAGGTACAGGGTCTCTGGTCTAATTCCTAGGTCTTTGATCCATGTTGAGTTGAGTTTTGTGCATGATAAGAGATAGAGGTTTAATTTCATTTTGCTGCATATGGATTTCCAGTTTTCCCAGCACCATTTGTTGAAAAGGCTATCTTTTCTCCAGTGTTTGTTTTTGGCACCTTTGTCTAGTATGAGATAGCTGGATTTATGTGGGTTGTCTCTGTGTCTTCTATTTTGTGCCATTGGTCTACATGTCTATTTTGGTATCAATACCATGCTGTTGTTTTGTTACTACTGCCCTGTAGTATAGTTTAAGGTCTTATATTGTGATGTCTCCTGCTTCACTCTTCTTGCTAAGGACTGCCTTGGCTATTCTGGGTCTCTTATTTTTCCAAATGAATTTCATGATTGCTCCTTCTAATTCTATGAAGAACGTCATTGGAATTTTAATAGTAATTGCATTTAATCTGTGTAACACTTTTGGTAGTGTGGCCATTTTGACAATAATAATTCTGTCTATCCATGAGCATAGGAGATCTTTCCATCTTCTGAGGTCTTCTTCAATTTCTTTCTTTAGTGATCTATAGTTTTCATTGGAGAGGTCTTTCATTTCTTTCGTTAGATTGATTCCCAAGTGTTTTATTTATTTATTTTTTTTGAGAGTATTGTGAATGGGGTAGTTTTCCTAATTTCTCTTGCAGTGGATTCGTCACTGATATATAGAAATGCATTTGATTTATTGGTATTGATTTTTATATCCTGCTACTTTGCTCAATTCATTTATTAGTTCTAGAAGTTTTCTGGTGGAATTTTTTGAATCTTCTAAATATAGAATCATGTCATTAGCAAATAGTGATAGTTCGAGTTCTGTTTTTTCTATGCATATCCTTTGTATTTCTTTCATCTCTATGGTTGCACTAGCTAGAGTTTCAAGGTCTGTGTTGAATACAAATGGTGAAAGAGGGCATCCCTGTCTTGTTCCAGTTTTTAGAGGGAATGCTTTCAATTTTTCTCCATTTAGAATGATGTTGGCCTTGGGCTTAGCATAGATAGCTTTTAAAAAGTTGAGATATGTTCCTACTATCCCTAGTTTTTCTAGTGTTGTGAACATGAAAGGGTGCTGTATTTTGTCAAATTCTTTCTCAGCATCTATTGAGATAATCGTATAATTCTTGTCTTTAAGTCTATTGATGTGATGTATTATGTTTATTGATTTCTGTATGTTGAATCAACCTTGCATCCCTAGAACAAATCCCACTTGATCATGGTGCAATATCTTTTTAATATGTTTTTGTATGCAATTTGCCAGAATTTTATTGAGAATTTTAACATCTATATTCATCAGAGATATTAGTCTGAAGTTTACTTTCCTTGATGTGTCTCTGTTTGGTTTTGGTATCAGGGTGATACTAGCTTCATAGAATGAGTTTGGAAGGTTCCCTTCTTTTCTACTTCATGGAATGATTTGAGGAGTGTTGGTATTAATTCTTCTTTGTAAGACTTGTAGAACTTGGCTGAGAATCCATCTGATCCCAGGTCTTTCTTGGTTGGTAGGCTTTTGATGGCATATTCTATTTCCTTGCTTGAAATTGATGTTTAAATTGTATATGCCCTCCTAATTCAGTTTGGTCAGATCATATTTCTCTAGAATTTGTCAGTGTCTATGGCATTTTCTATTTTATTGGACTATAAATTTTCAAAATAGTTTCTAATTATCTTCTATATTTCAATAATGTCTGTTGTGATATTTCTGTTTTCATCACAAATTTTAGTAATTTCAGTTTTCTCTCTCCTTTTTGTCAGGATGGCTAAAGGTTTATCAATATTGTTTATTTTTTTCCAAAGAACAAGCTTTCTGTTTTGTCATTTTTTTCAATTATTTCTTTTGTTTTAATTTTATTGATTTCAGCCCTGATTTTAATTATTTTCTGTTTTCTACTACTTTTTTGTTCTTCTTTTTCTAGGGCTTTGAGATGTAATGTCAGGTCATTTATATGTTGACTTTTTCTTCTTTTAATGAATGAGCTTAATACAATGAATTTTCCTCTTAGCACAGCCTTCATAGTGTCCCAGAGATTTTGATATGTTGTATCAGAGTTCTCATTTACCTCTAAGAATTTTTTCATCTCCTCTCTGATGTCTATTGTTCATTCAATAGCATATTATTTAGTCTTCAGGTTTTGGCATAGCTTCTATTTTTCATTTTATCATTGAATTCTAATTTCATTCCATTATGGTCTGATAGAATGCAGGGTGGAATCTCTATTTTTTGTATTTGCTAAGACTAGCTTTGTGGCATAGCAAATGGTCTATTTTAGAGGATTCACATGCTGCTGAGAAAAAAAGTTCATTCACTTGTTGATGGATGAAATATTCTAAATATGTCTATTAAGTCCAAATTATTGATTGTATTATTGAGTACTGTAGTTTCTTTGTTTAGTTTTTGTTTGGAAGATCTATTCAGTGGTTATAGAGGTGTGTTAAAATCACCCAGTATTATTGTGTCGTGGTCTATTTGATTCTTGAAATTGAGAAGGGTTTGTTTGACATACATGGATGCTCCATTGTCTGGGACATAGATATTCACAATTGTTATGTCTTGATATATGATTCCCTAAAGCAGTATGAAATGGCCTTATTTATCCCTTCTGACTAACTTTGGTTTGAAGTCCACTTTATCTGATATGAAGAGGGAAACCCCTGCTTGTTTACATTGTCCATGTGAGTGATATGTTTTTTCCAATTCTTTTACCTTCAGTCTGTGGATGTATTTTCCTATGAGATGAGTCTCTTGAAGGCAGCATATTGTTGGGTCTTTCTTTTTAATCCAATCTGCCAGTCTCTGTCTTTTAATTGGTGAGTGTAGGCCATTAACATTCAGGGTTATATTGAAATATGGTCTGTATTCCTCGTTATTTTGGTTTATTTTGGTTTTTATCTTGACTTGGTTTCTCCTTTTATTGGCTTTTCCTTTAATGTAGTTCTTCCCTTTGCAGACTTTCATTGTTGTTTTTCATTTCCTCCTCATAGAAAATTTTGCCAAGAATATTTTGTAGTGCAGGATTTCTCATTGTAAATTCTTTTAACTTTTGTTTATCATGAAAGGTTTTTATTTCATCATCAAATCTGAAGCTTAATTTTGCTGGATATTAGATCCTTAGTTAGCATCCATTTTATTTCAGAGCTTGGTATATGTTTTTTCCAGAGTCTCCTAGCTCTGAGGGTCTGGTTGAGAAATGGACTGAGATCCAAACTGGTTTCCCCCTATATATAATCTGAAACTTTTCTCTTGTAACTTTAAAAATTCTATCCTTATTCTGTATATTAGGCATTTTCATGATAATGTGACTTGGTGTGGATCTGCTGTAGTTTTGTACATTTGGTGTCCCTTAAGCCTCTTGCATTTGATTTTCCAATTCATCTTCATGTTTAGGAAATTTTCTGCCATTATTTCATTGAAGAGATTGTGCATTCTTTTGGTTTGTATCTCTGTGCCTTCCTCTATCCCAATAAATCTTAGATTTGGTCTTTTGATGTTATCCCATAATTCTTGGAGGTTCTGTTCATAGTTTCTTGCCATGTTCATTGGGTGGTCAACTTTATTTTCAAGATTGTATATTTTTTCTTCATTGTCTGAGGTTCTGTCTTCCAAGTGATCTAGTCTGTTGGTGATGCTTTCTATTGAATTTCTTATTTGGTTTATTGTTTCCTCCATTTCGAGGATTTCTGTTTGTTTTTCTTCAGAATCTCAATCTCTTTCTTGAAGTAATCTTTTGCTCCCTGTATTTGCTATCTTATTTTTTTGTTGGAGTGATCAATTGTTACCTGTATTTACTCTCTTATCTTATTCTATGCTTTGCAGATCATTTTAATTATGTTTGTTCTGATGTTTTTCTCTGACTTTCATCTACTGTGCTGTCAATGGATTCTATTATTATAGCATCTTGGTTTGTTTGGGACATTTTCTTCCCTTTTTTTTTCAGGTTGTTCTTGTGTCTCCCTTCTAGCAGTGCAGATCTGAGATATTACAGTTTCTACCTATAATCTTATAGTATCCCTTCAGGTTATCAGTACCTTATCTTTAAGGGGGAGATCAATATTTACACCATCCAGTGCAAACAATATGCAGCCTTAAACCAAATAACTCCTATTTAAACAATTACAGTTTTGTCACAATAAACAGAAATTATGTGTTCAATTAGGGTCTAGTTCCTAATCATGGATAAATAGGGGTATGTGGGTTGTGGGGTTTATGAGGTAGGAGGTGAAAATATAGAGGTATTATATCATAGGAAGAGTGAAAGTGGAATCAAGAGAGGTAGGCTAGCAGGGATCTCTCTGGTATAACCAGGCCCATTGGGACCTGGCTGATGGTCTTCTAGGTCCTGGTTGTTGTCTCTAGATGGAAGCAGGCTAAGAGAGCCACATGTTGGTAGATGGGGGGCCACAGAGTAGTCAGTCTCCTCTGTGTGTTGGGCCAGGGTAGGTCTCCTCAATTTCAATAACAAAATTCAATCTGCCTTTCAAAGTTCACCTCAAGGGTCCCTTCTTTCATGAAGTACTGATCTCCCCAATAGGAGATGAGTATTCCTTCTTCTAAACCATAAAGCCTAGATTTTAAAAAATTCTCTTGTTATTTACTATCTTCCCTTATAATCAAGGTTCTCATCTCATTCTCAGAGTCAATAGGATACTCTCTAAAACTACATATGCCAGGCCCCATCTCAGAGACTCTGACTCAGTAGCTGGAGTGGAGTTGTTATAGTTCTGGCTGCTCTAAAAATACCATAGACTGTGTGGCTTACAGACCACCAGAATTTATTCTTCTCTTATAGTTCTGGTGGCCAGAAGTCCAAGATAAGACTTCTCAGCATATCTTCACATGATGGAAAGGGGCAAGAGAGCTCTTTGGGGTTCCTTTTACAAAAGCACTAACTCCACTCCTCAGGGCTCCACTCTCTTGACCTAATTAACTCCCAAAGCCCCACCTCCTAATACCATCACCTTAAGAGTTAGGACTCCAGTATATGCATTGTGGGTGGGGAGACTTAACATTTGGTCCCGAACAGGAGACTACTTATTTGTGTTTTTAATACAGATTCTGATAGAGAGCCAAGTTGAGAACCTTATTTTGAAATTTCCTCTGAGAGACTAAAAGAGATTAGTAGGAATGGCAAGTGGAAATGTAGATTTAAATCATATTTCTGAAGTTCAGTTTCTTTTTCTTTTTTTAAAACTGAGCTAAGATTCCCTATTTCCCTTGGCAGTTATGAAGCTAAAGGGAGATAGTTAGATATTGAACATCTAAGACAGATTCCTTTAGAGTGTAGACACTTAATACATGTTTCTCTCACTTGATAGGAGGGACTGCAAGCTTGGCAAGGTGTTCAATACATAACAGTTTATGAGATTTGTACTCTGTGCAAAGAGAGTAAGCCACACACTTAAGTTCCCTAGCTAAACTGAGTGCTGAGCAGTAAAGGAAACTCATGGAAGTTACTCCACCACATAGTGGCTTAACTTTGAAATACTCTTCTTTTGAGAAAAGAGGAACTTTCAACATTGTTAACTCATTCACAGAATGTACACATGAACTAACACAGCTATAACTCAACTATGTTCATAATACATAGGGGATGCTACACTACAGAGCTCACACAGAGCTTTTCCAGAGATGATTGCCTCTAATTCTCTTGATGCCCTATGAGGGAAATATTAATGTCTTATAGATGTGGAAAATAAGTCTCAAAAGAATTTAGATTTGCCAAAAACTTACATAAACAGTGGTAAGACTATAGTTGGAAGCCAGTTAATTTCAATTCCAATTAAATTCAATTCCAATTCCATCACAAGCAGCCCCAATAATTATCCTGTTAACTTGATCAGAGTATGTAGACATCTATCCTGTTCACAGAGTTCAAAAAGGCATGTGGCAGAAGACATTTGCCTTGGTTTATGTGAGTCAAATGTGAGTCAAATGAGGCTGAGCTGCACTGGGTAAACTTCATTGGCTAGTGCACATCTGTGCTCCCTCCTACTGGGTCACATAACCCACTAGCAAATTCCCACTCCCCCTTTGAGATTCAAGCACGTGCCCACTCCAGTTGATTGGATTCATTCTTTATTTTATAACTGAAGAGAAAATAGACTATGACTATGCAAACAGTTTCATCTTTTCAGGCCTAAGAAGAAAAACTGAGCTATAAAAATGCAGTTTGCTATTCTGCTGTACAAGTGTACATCAGATGATAAGAATAAGCTGCTGCTTTCAGGGCAGGGGTGGGAGGAGGCTGTGTCAATCAGTTTTTTGTTGCTGTGACAAAAAAAAAAAAACTTAGAAGAACAACTTAGAGGAGTAAAAACTTCTTTTGGCTCACGTTTGGTCCATGGTTAGACAAATACATTGCTCTGGCCTGAGATGAGGCAGGACATCATGGCAGAAAGGTGTGATGGAGGAAAGCTACTCAGCTCATGGCAGCCAGGGAGGGGAGAGAGAGAGAGAGAGAGGCCAGGAACAAATACACTCCAAGGTCCCCAGTGACCTACTTCCTCTATGTCCCACCTCTTATAGTTGCTATTCAAATTATTAATCCATCAAATATATTAATCCACTGATGAGGATACAGCTCTCATAATCTAATTATTTCATCTCTGAACATTGCTCATTGCCTAACACCTGAGGTTTTGTGGGAAACATTTTTAGATCCCAACCATAACAATGACCTAGTATTAAGGAGACAGAAATTTCCTCCATGGCCTTGCATGATTTTTATTTAAAACTAAATTTCCTGTTTTATTAACTAACTCTGAAATGTATGTTATAGGAAACAGTCTTCATTTTCAAAATTTGTTAAATTGTTTTTTCTAGGTGGAAATCTACTTAAAAGACAAATAGTCCCTAAGTTCACACAGAGGTATAAATGACTGACAGTTGATCTTTTGGTGAGAGAGCCTAAGAGAACTCTGGGTCCCCAGCACAAGAAACAGTGAGTCACCTAAGACTCTCTGGACTTGATTTCATCTGTAGGATGGAGATAATAACAGTGTCTCCTTCTTAGGCTGAGTGAAGACGAACTGAGGTAATGTGTATACAGTGTGTATGTCTGGGATATTGTAAATATTTATCAAGTTTCATCATTATAATTATCATCAGTATTCCTCCCTCTGTCATTTCTATGGGAAATCCAGCTCACAGTTTGGGGATTTTTTGATATATTAATGCCAAAGCCACATCCTCTAAAAGCTGCTCTGGGACCTCCACACAAAGCCTACTTTGTGACAACGCATTCAGGCACTCAGCCTCCCCACAGATAGCTTGCATGGATAAGGAGAGAGATTCTGCTGTGCTTCTTGGTCCCAATATGCCTATCACTAATCTAATAATATTCCCCTGCAGAAACTGATACAGCCTCAGTATCTCACATAGACAGAAAATGTAAACCAATAACTCCAAGATTAGTCTCTTATTCCTTCTTCTTGACTAGACAATTTTGTAAGAGTAACTAACTAAAAGTCCCCAAAGCAGAGTGGCAAATTATACTGTCTTTTTTCTGTTGAAAGCCTCACCCATTTCTAGGTACTAAATCACATTTTTAAATTGCAAAACTTATAGAGTGTAATTAACCTGAGTTGCTTCATATTCCTGATGCAGCAATTGTTTAAGACATGGCTTTATAAGGGACCAAAAAAGAGCATTGAGCAACACATGATGCTGAGAACTTCAGTGTACCCATCACACCCTACCCAGAGAGGCAAAAGGGAAGGCCAAGAGAGGTAGAGTTGAAGAAAAGGTCATGCTCAATCGAAAGACATTTCCATTTCTGTTCTTACTCCACATGCAGCTCGCCAAGGCCTTTCCTATACCTTCTGGACACTCAGAAGAGAAAAATGCAAAAATTGTTCAGGTAAATTAACTGTTGATTAAGCGGGTGGTTGATTTACTGATTACCAGGAAATTGTGTGTTGTTTTCTCTCATCAGTTTAAATAGCCTGAAAGAATTGATCTGAGTGATTTGCTTGAGGTTCCACATCTTCTTCCAGTGATTTGGAGAGTTCCAAGCAGGCAAGGTCCAGCACTCTAAAATCTAGAAATGAAAACAAACTGGGCTCTTCAAAACTGAGAAAATACTGCAGCTTCCTCCAGCTGAAAACTCACTTAAAAAGAATGGTTAAACAATGATTTTCTTTCTTACCTAAGATTTTTCTCTTTCACTATATCTGTAATCCAGGTCTAGATGTCTGCTGCTTCCTATATGGACATTTCTTTGCATCCAAAAGTGTCAGATGTAGAAGAAAACATGAGGATGGGATTTATAATGGACTTCAAGTAGCACATGGTGCAATCAGATTTCCCAGCAACAACTGTGGAACTCTTATAAATTCTTGGAAACATTTCAAAAGCAAAACCAATAGCTTTTTCCCCATTTTTTTTTTTTTTTTTTTTTGCAGTATGAAATTCAGGCCAAAAGTTTTAATAAATACAAGGAATGTTGTGCATGTGTTTTTCATACGCAATTTTCTCAGCATTACAGTTGTAGAATAGCCTTGTTCTTGTTGTCTTTTGGGGGGTGGTGTACTTCTTAATGGTAACTGTGACTCCCAGGTTAATATCTAAAATCTACCCAGTGCTTACTCTTTACAAGTTCATAACTGCCCTGGCGGGGGCGAGGGAGATATTTACTCCCATTTCAAAAGTGAATCTTAAATCAGATAAGTACAAAAGTGAATCTTAAATCAGATAAGTAATGTGTCCAAGCATCACAGTGAATCCATGGTGAGCCCATATGTGTGTCCTATGTCACCTTCAAAATGTCAGGTTCCCAGGCCACATGAGGTGAGACAGAATCTCAGGACTGGCTTGTTAACACTTCTCAGCAACTTTCAAATGATGTTTGGCCCCTTTCAAAGGGAAATAACTAACTTAGTGAACAAAATATTGCTATTGATGATGCTGCCTTTACCCCAAAACATATTTGGATTTCTTTTTAAATGATAAACTCTCATTTGAGAGGCAACATGGTGAGCTGGGACCTGCATTGTGACTCACTTCTCTGTGCCTCCACTTCTTCATTAAACCTTATCTCCAAAGGATTAAAATGGAAAATCTGCACTGATGCAACTAATGCCTCAAAAGAAGCCAAAAATGTTAGTCCTGCTTTCCTTTTTTTTTTTTTTTAAATAGAGGTAAGAAGGTAGTTTTCTGACTATAGTAGCATTTTGCACATGTGTGACTCAGTCCTGGTCCCTTGTGAGACACTCATTTTTATGCATAGATGTTAACTTGCGAATTAACAGAGGGAGCATTCTTTCTAATAAGCATTGTTCCCTCAAACTCAACCCATGAATGTGAGTTACTGTTCCTGCAGCTCGCAGATTATGAGTCCTGGTTTAAACTCTGTATTAATTTAGAAAGGATTGCAAAATGCCCAGAGAACTGAAGATAATTTCACAGCAAAGACTCTTATGCTTATTTTGTCCAGAATTACCTAGAAAAGTTCTACCAACTACCAAGCAACCAATACTGGTATGCAAGGAAAAACAGCACGAGTATGATTGTTGAAAAGCTTAAGGAAATGCAGAGATTTTTTGGGCTGAATGCGACGGGGAAGCCAAATGCGGAAACTCTGGAGATGATGGGAAAGCCTCGCTGTGGAGTGCCCGATAGCGGCGACTTTATGTTGACCCCCGGAAACCCCACGTGGAAACACACTGACCTAACTTACAGGTGATACTTCTAGAGCTTCAGAATTTACTCACCCAGCTCCTATGATATGCCAGGCACAAATGGGTAAATATCCCTGCCTCTGCAGAGAATGAACAGTGGATGCGTACGAGAGAATGAAGGAGTAGTGATCCCATGGATTTTTTTTTTTTTTTTTACGGCAAAGCCTGCCATTTTTGTCTTCCTCCTCCAACAATAAAAAGAAGGCTATGGCAATGGGAGGCTGTCTCTCTAGGTACTGACTTTAGGACCAACCCCTCCCGAAAAAAAAGTCTTAATCATTGCTGGAGAGGATCTGGCCTGATCTTTCATACATCTTGATAGAAATAACAAGAATACCCAATATTTGTGAAACACTATTTTCCAAGTAGAGAACTAAATGTTTTACATGTATTTAATCCCCACAAGAACCCTATGAGATGGAGACTATGTTACCATCCTCGTTTTGTGAGTGAGCACACTGAGGCTTAAGAACATGGCATAATTTGTCCAGACTTGTGTCTGTTTTCAACCCTGAGACTCGCACTACCTCCTCATCCCCTTTCCAGTGGTAGCATCTTGCAGGTACAGCTCACCCTAAAAAGAGCCACTTGTCTGCCAACGGAAGGCTGTTCCCAGCAATAACAAACCTTTTATGATCCTTCTCATTTTGAAGGATTATAAACTATACCCCGCAGTTGTCAGAGGCTGAAGTGGAAACCGCGATTGAGAAAGCCTTTGGAGTCTGGAGCGCGGCATCACCCCTGACCTTCACCAGGGTATCGCAGGGAGAAGCAGACATCAATATTGCTTTTGCCCAAAGAGGTAGGCTCAAAGAACTCATGTTCAGTTTTGTTTCCCTGGCTTATCTGAAATGTGAAAAGGACTTAACACTAATTGTTTTATTTCAGAACACGGCGACAACTCTCCATTTGATGGACCCAATGGAATCCTTGCTCATGCCTTTCAGCCAGGCCAAGGTATTGGAGGAGATGCTCATTTCGATGCAGAAGAGACATGGACACAAACCTCCAGAAGTAAGTTAACCAAGGTTATGTCCACATGCAGCTTCTGAATTAACCTTTTCCACATTAGAATCTGCATATATGTATGCAAGCACACTCCCAACTTACTGTAATATTGCAAACTCTTGTAAATAGATCTTTTAAAATTTTTGCTACCTTAAGAAACTAAGTCAATTAGAGTTTTAAAAAAATTCCAAAGCTAAGTATTGCTCTTATTTCCTAGGGTACTATCTTTGTCTGTTTAGGCTACTATAACAGAATACCTGAGACTTCATAATTGATAAAGAAAAATTATTTCCTCATGATTTTAAAGGCTAGGAAATCTAAGATTAAGGTGCTGGTATCTGTTGAGATCTTTCTTCCTGCACCCTCACATGGTGGAAAGCAGAAGGGCAAAAGAGGAAAAAGAGAGTAAACTTGCAAACTTTTTACAAGAGTATTAATCTAAACTTTCCACTAGGTCCCATCTCTTAACACTGTAGTATTGGGGATTAAGTTTGTATCACAAGAATTTCTATGTGACACATGCAAACCATAGCCAGCAGGGATAAGAAAACAACAAACCATAGCCAAATCCTGCCTGGCCCCTGTTTGTGTAAATAAAGTTGTATTAGAGGAAGGGCACACTCACTTGGCTATGTACTGTCTAAGGCTTCTTTCACTGTGCAATAGCAGAGCTAAGTAGCTGTGACAGAGAATATTTGGCTTACAAAGCCTAAAAGTTTACTGACTACTGCTATGGGTCATATCTCTTTTTAAATATTTTGAAATGTAATAGTGTTTGAAAAGGCCTATTTTCCAAATTTTTGGAAATTCAGAAATAATTTGGTTCACTTGGAAAGCCATCCTATTTAGAAAAGAGTAGCCACATTTTCTCATTTAGTTTCATTCATTTTCATGAACTCTTTTTCAGTGGTATGTTCCTACACAGCAAACCATTCCTTTCAGGAGACTCCTCATAACTAGAAAAGCAAGGCCCCCTGAAGGGAAGAAAAGTGCTGAGCACAGGTGTATCCAGACCATGCGGGATTTAACAAGGCCATGGAGTTACAACGTGCCAGAGAGCACATTTTAGAAAATGATAGGAAATGCTCCTTTTACCTTGTTTGGGACTTGTTTCTCCCACCCTTTTCTCCACATATATGTTGTAAGTGTCTACTCAAGTCCCTGTGCTAGGAGCTGTGTGTGCCCAAAGATTAATAGTAACTCTCCATGACTCTATTTCTCCATGACTCCATGAACTTCCCACTAGTTCAGGCAATCATCACCTCTTACCTTCACTTAATGATTCAGATTCCTAACGACTCACCTCTCCTCCAGTCTCTCCTCCCTCTAATTTTTTCCTGCATTGCAGCACAGTCTGTCTTTGGAAAGCCCATCTTGAATCACATGACTCGTTCGTACTTAAAAGTTTCAGTGTTCACATAGTCTGCGCCAAATCGGGTCTAAGTACCTTCACTTGGCATTAAAGGCTCTTCATGATTGTCCACCTCAACTGTGACTTGTCTTCACATTTCACATACGCCAGCCACACTGTGCGTGGACTGTTTCTAGAACACATCCTATGCTTCCTCTCTTCCCTATATTTGTTCACCTTGCTTTATCTCTTTGAAACGTCCATTTTCATGCCCCAAACCCCATCTTTAAGAATCTCCATCATCTATCCATGTTGTGACAAAGGCCACTTTCTAACTTGTCTTCAGCTAGAGATAAGGTCCTTCCCAAAGATTCCTGAGAACCTTTGTCTCTCCTACTTGTTCTCACTCATTCTTCTGTGCCTTTAAGTTGTTTGTACATATAGCTCCCCTTCTAGATGATGAACGCCTGGAGAACAAAGAACCCCTGAAACTCCCACACAGCCTCTCACTCAGTACCCAGGCACTCAAAGATGTTTTTGAAATGCACTTCTGAATGCACAGATGGAAGGATGTGAAGATGAGAAAGCAAGTCTTGGAGGATGGGTAGAATTTTACTAGAATGATAATCAACAGGAAGTTGAGATTTGTGGTAGGAGCATGGGTCTTGCCATTATACCTGGATTTCACCCTAGATCTACTGCTTACCACAAAGTAAGTTACAGAATAGGTTACAAAGAGCAATAATAAGATATTTAAAAACTATAGTTTAGTTCTTTTATTGTAAAAAATATTGCTAATAAAACTGCACAAAAATGTTGTGAGTATTGCCATAACATTGCCTAGTTTGGGATAGGTACTCTACAACTATGATTAGAAGAAAAAGAAAAAAAAAAGCAGGCATGTAGGAGAGGCCACACAGACTGGGTGGACTGAAGGAATCACAGCAGGAGTCCAAGTCTCAAATGTCTGATGGAGCCAGGTAGGGGAGGTCTTGAAGGCCAGGGAAAGATGCTTGGGCTTTGTTTGATGGGAAATGAGTTCCTTGGAAATTTTAAAGTTCCTTGTTATGAAAGGCACTATGCTCATGGAAGTTATTAGAAGATGGGGAAAGGAAGCAATAAGGAGGCTTTGCCTCTCTCTGGAGAATTCCCAGAGCTGCTTGAAGGGCCTGGACACAGGGAGAAGCCATGCTAGGCTATGGCTGACCAGGGAGTGAATGAGAGACATCCCTGCATCTGAGTCTCCTCTACTGCCTGAAAGCCTTCTTTCCTAGCTACCCTTTCACTAAAATCCTACTAATGAGCCTGAGTGTCTGGGCACTGGAGAGGAGGGTGGGAGCACCAGAGGACAAACCTTCTTAGGGGCACGAGATCCCAGCCCAGCCATCCTTTCTCCAAGCCTCAGTCCCACATCCACAAAGTGCAGAAACTAGAATAAAAGCAGCTTTGCTTAGTTCTAAGACTTGATAAGATGTTCAGATTCACCTACTCCCCACCCTTGACTCTTCCCTAGATCTCTCCCACTCCCCATTTCTCCAGGTACCTACGAGAAGATGTAAAAGGTGGTCACAGGAAGTGTTGCTTCCCCTGGCTTGGAGACTGCATTCCTAGAGATCATACTTCTTCCATGTGGAATCCTTCTGAAGTCATTCACTATGCCTGCTTATATTTCAGATTACAACTTGTTTCTGGTTGCTGCACATGAGTTTGGCCATTCCCTAGGGCTCTCTCACTCCTCTGACCCTGGTGCCTTGATGTATCCCAACTATGCTTTCAGAGAGCCCAGCACCTACTCGCTCCCTCAAGATGACATCAATGGCATTCAGGCCATCTATGGTAAGGTCACCCAAAGAATCATGCAGCACATGAAAGTATCAGAAGGAGTAACCAAGAAGCCGGAGAGAATATTAGAAGTTACAGGGGAGGGGGTAGAAATTTACATTTCTTTACTTCCCAACTTTACCTGAAACTAATCTTGAAAATAAACAAACAAAAACTTTAGGAGGGCAAAATGTATAGTAACTTCAGTGCTTTGTTGGGGAGGCTGGCAGCAGGGTCTGTGAAGACCCTTCACCTTCTTGAGAAATAGTTCAAGTAAAAGCTAAGAATGACACTGGACTCATGTTTATAAAACTCTTTTACTCCCAGGACCTTCAAACAACCCTATCCAACCTACTGGACAAACCACGCCCACAGCCTGTGATCCCCGGTTGACATTTGACGCTGCCACCACGCTCCGTGGAGAAATACTCTTCTTTAAAGACAAGTATAAAGTTGAACTGTTCTTCCTTTGACTTTTCTTACTGACACATCTTAAAACCAGATTCTATTTAAGTCTAATTATTCAGCTTTTCCTTTGAATTCTACACACACACACGCCTCACTGGAAGTGTTAGTGTGTTCTGGGTAACTCAGAACATCCAAGAAAAGAAAAGGAAAAAAAAAAAAAAAGCTGAAACATTCAGATATCTGGTGGTATAAACAGACATGGGCTATATTTGCTTGGGAACTTGATAACTGTGTTTAAGCAACACCAAAGATTCATTCAATTCATCCAAAATCAGCCAAGTAAATGGAAGCTATCTTCACTTAGCTAGCTGTGAGGCAAATCATCTAACATTAAAATTTTGATTTTTCTGCACAAAAAAATGTGCAGAATCACATTTTGTGACTGTGGAATCACAGATTGAATGAATGTGTTGTTGCTTTTGTCAAATGACTACATATTCTCATATTTAATGAATACAGTAATGAAAGATATTCATGAAGTAAGATCCAATAATGTGGGAGGACATTTAATTGCATTTGGGGGCAATGCCAAATGCAATCAAATAAGATCACTCTTGTGACCTCCTCTGAAAACCATGAAGTACTCACCAGATAGTATCACCACAGAGCCTAGCCATGTGCTGGTCATTATACCAAAAACTGCATGTATTATATAGTTATATCCTCCCAGCAAATTAATAATGGCCATAACTAGCCTGAGAATCAGAAACTGACCACCTAGACTACTGTGTATGTTTGTGGTACACATTTCCTCGTGTCCTGTTAGGTACTTCTGGAGACGGCATCCTCAGCTCCGACAAGTTGAACTGAATTTTGTTTCTCTATTCTGGCCATCCCTGCCAAATGGTATTCAAGCTGCTTATGAGGATTTTGATAGAGACCTGGTTTTCCTATTCAAAGGTAACTTCCTAAAGGTTTCTTATTTTAGTTCTTCCTCACAGGAAGGAGCAAGATTATCTATGGGCCATTGCAGGTTCAGAAGGGTAAGCCACAGAGAGCGCTGTGCTAGCTAGGCCTTTGCCCAGACACCAGGGTGGACCGCATCTTGGTCACTAACCACTGTGTGAATTTGAGCAGGTCATGCTGCCTTCAGGCTTCAATATTGTCACCAAGAAACTGAGAAAACCACATTAGACACTCTTTAGTATTTTCCATCTTCATCCTAGACATAATTTTCTAGCATTTCTCAAGTTTGTAATTTAGACACTATGTAGAGGTCACATGAGATAGGACATCCAATTGTGGGGCCCCAAATGTCAGGCTAAAAAGTTTGTATGTTTTACAGGTACAGAAAGGAACCACTGGGGCTCTCATAGCCCCCATGAAATTAACTTTGCCACACTCATCTTTCAAAGACTGTTTTTTTCCATTTTTTATTTCTTTATAGTTAATTATCCAAAGACCAGGAAGGAGTATAAATTATTTTGTAGAAATGGAAGAATTTTATTTAACATGTAACCTGAATCCTTACAGGCAACCAATACTGGGCTCTGAGTGGCTATGACATTTTGCAAGGTTATCCCAGGAGCATAGCCAACTACGGCTTCCCAAGGGCTGTGCAAGCCATTGATGCAGCTGTTTCCTATGGAAGAAAGACATACTTCTTTGTAAACGACCAATTCTGGAGGTAAGATAAACATTTTTCAATTAGAAGTTGAAATCCGTGTTTCTCTACCCTGTCTACAAACCATTAAGAATCAGACATCTAAAGATTTGAAAGATCTAGGTGAGATTTGATAGGTTTTCATGAGACTATATTCATTTTCACAAGATGACTGATGTTATCATGGCTTTTGAAAATTTTATTTTTATAAAGTCGAAATGCCTGCACAATAGTGTTGAGAATTTTGTATCATGAAACAGCACATTTTCATAAAACACTAGGGTGAGATGCAAAGAAAGACATAGGCTAAGACTTATTAATAGTTAAATTCTGACACTTAACAAATGTTCTCTAGATAGCCTGCAGAATTTGGTGTCCAAGATGAACTCACTATTTGCATTTATGTATACACACATATACATACATACACACATATACTATGTAACAATTAAGTAAAAATCATTAGAAAATATGAACTCTTGTTTTGAGGAATAACCTTGTATCAGCAATCAGAACCCTGATTTAGAATTAACAATACTCATATGTTTAATAAATAAGTGTGAAATGGAGCATTAGGTGAAATGGAGCATTCCTAATCTCAATAAATAGAACACTGTGGAAATTGAAAGAAGAAGTGTATGAGAAGGCACTTTGTAATGTTTTAATTGGATAATTAAAATAAAACTGTTATCATTATAGTCTACATTGGCATTAAATCATGTGACTTTTTTTTATCAGATATGATAATGAAAGACGATCCATGGAACCAGGTTATCCCAAAAGCATACTAAGCACTTTTCCAGGAATAGGAAATAGAATTGATGCAGTTTTCCAGCAGGATCGTAAGTAGGGGGGAAAGGCCACTAATAAATTTATTTACAATTTTTAAATAGCACTTCTGCATTTGGCTGCTACATTGGGTCAGGAGGGGGCAGGTGTCTTCATTAACTAAAGACTTCTGATCTCTTTTGCAAGCTAATTCAATAAATTATCTCTTCTTTATAGACTTCTTCCTTTTCTTCATCGGATCAAGATACTATGCATTTAATCTTATTGCTCACAGAGTTACTAGAGTTGCAAGAAGCAATTTGTGGCTTAACTGTAGATACAGATAAAGCTAAATCAAATGAGTCTGCATCCATTTTCCGAACATGGAAGGAAATCCACCTTGCCTATTCTTCACATTGTGTCCTGTTTATATTTTTCTCAAAACTAAGTACTGTTTCCCATGGCCATATTCATTTGTCCTAGTCTCAGGGAAAATATGTTTGGATTATTACACAGCAGACCCTGATTAAGTTCCTCCACATTCCATCTAGTGAATCCATCACAAAGAGAAGGAAAGTAAGCCCTTGTCACCTCGATATTCTGTTAACCTCATATACTGTTTACTTGCTTATCTGAGTTTTAAAATTCACCATTTCATTACTTCCTTATCTGACTTCAAATATCCCTGTCTCTTTAAACACATCTCACATGTACCTGCTACATGAAGTTTAGACCTCGATTTTGATTAGAAATAAGAATAATAAATAACATAAACAGTAGCTTTTATGTTTACAGAAAATGTGCTATTTTTCACTCTTGGAATGAAAGAAAGATAATATGTTATAGGTTGAATTGTCTCTCTCGCCAAAAATATGCTGAAGTCTTAACATAAATATGATTTTACCAGGCTCTTTGCAGATGTAATTAAGTAAAGATGATGTTATACTGGACTAGGGTGAGCCCTAAAACCATATTACTTGTATCCCTATAAAAAGAGGAGAGAGTTGGGGATGTAGTTCAGTGGTAGAGCACTTGCCTAGCATACACAAAGGCCCTGGGCTCAATCCCCAACACTGCCAAAAAGAAAAGGAGAGTTAGAGGAGAAATATGGCCACATAGGGGAGAAGAACATATAAAGATAGAGCTAGAGATTAAAGGGATGCATGTACAAGCCAAGGTATGCCAAAGATTGCCAGCAACCACCAGATACTGGGAAAAGACAAGGAAGGATCCTCTCCAATAAGCTGCAGAAAGGAGACTCTGGCCCTGAGCTACCTGACGGTTTGGGACTTCTAATCTTCAGGACTGTGAGAGAATAAAATTCTGTTGTTTCAAGCCACAAGTTTGTTTCACTTTGTTACAGCAGCCCTAGAAAGCTAACACAGTTCCTCTGAACTTAAGAAAAGGAATCAGTATGGAATGTGGAAGTTGAGCCCCAGTGAAGATTACTACGCATCTTCCCAGGAAAGCAGCAAAAAAGAGAGTTCCACTGCCTCTCCTACCTCCTTCCTGCACTCTCCTTCTAGAGTCCTAACAAATGGACCAGTTGGATCTGTTGTTTCCTAGTTCTTTACTCCTTAGTTACTCAGGAGGGCACACTCTACAGATGACTGAGGTTTACTGCACAAACAGAACAGTGTTAGGCACAACATTTAATAAACCTTATTAAATTGAACTAAATTGAACAATACATCAATTTGCTAAGGATCTTTTCTGTTTAGAACTTTACGATTTATGGAGCCTCAATGAGTAGCACAGACACCAAAATCATTATAACATCAAATTTGCAGATTTAGAATGCAAAACAGCTTATTACACAATAAATACATGAACTGTAAAATACATTTCTCACTAGCACATCCTTTTTTTCCCCCTCTGTTAAAGTTTTTAAATTAACATGGCATCTTATTCTGATTCAAAATATCTATGAAATCAATTCAAAATAAAGATTTTCATTTTAAACGACTGGTGATCTACTTTTAATTTCTT
>CM053399.1:77873067-77894423 GCA_028644305.1 Xerus rutilus | reverse complement strand
CAAAGCTTAGAATTTAAATAATGAGATTCCTTTTTATTTAGGTTGAGTTTATTCAAAAGCAAAGCCTAAGTCAAGATCTCGGTGCAATTATTTTGGGGGACAGGCATGGTCCCAGCAAGCAAAAGTGAGTAAGACAGGGAAGGCAGAAAAGCCAATACAGTACAGGTATAGGTTGTCAAGGTTTCTGCTATGGGCAACTGGCGATTCCACCAGGGCCTCCAGAGAAGTCGACAGAACCCCTTTCAGAGGTGCACAACTCAGATGAACACGAATCTGGAACAATCACCCTTCAGTTCCCAGTCCCCTTGGGTGAGAACTGTCCCTGAAGGTGTTTACAATTTGCCCTTCTGAGCTGTACTCTCAATTCCATGGAATCTCTGTGGCAGAAAGCAGAAAGATACCCAATATGTGCTTATGGTTGGACTTTGTCAGAAAGAG
The DNA here is from genome assembly GCA_028644305.1 of Xerus rutilus. NCBI lineage: Eukaryota > Metazoa > Chordata > Mammalia > Rodentia > Sciuridae > Xerus > Xerus rutilus. Next base: position 77,893,985 of record CM053399.1, on the reverse strand, counting down.
GTGAGTTACACAAACCTGCCTATCTGCAGCAATTAAATCAGAGGTGTGTGAGGAACCAGAGGCAGCTATTATAGTTTTGTTTCAGGGAGATTTAAATGATGGGAAATGGGAGGAGTCCTTTTTGAAGAAACCAGCCCAAGAAAAAAAATTTATAAATACTGACACTGGAGAAATCTCAGCATGGCAGAGGCCACTAATTACCAATACTAATATCTATTCTCCACTTACACTTTTTCAGTGAGTCATCAATTTCATCAGAAGTAACAATACATTCAGCCAAAAGACTACATTTTATAGTCTTGCTTACAGTTAGATGTGGCCATGTGTTTCACTTCTACACAAAACATGTAAGTTAAATGTTGCGTGGAGCTTCTCAAAAGATACTAAGAGTTTGCTTTTCTTTTTCCCTGCTGCCTATAATGTAGATGCAATGGCTGGAGCTTGAGAAGAAACCTGGACCATGAGACATTGATTTAAGAGAGTGGAATAGCAAGGTGGATACTCCCTGGACCATGGAAGCTGGGCTTCTTTTATTTGATGGAAAAATAAATTTTAATTTTATCAACTTATTTTTGTTGTGTTCAACTAAATCTCATTCTGATTAATACACCACATGAAATGTCTTGGACCTGCCCTGCCTCCCTGCAGGGAAAGTCATCAATTTACCAGCCCAGTCCATGTACATGAGCACTTCCAGCTGGCTTTCTTATCTTGCATTGTAAAACAGATTGTACAACACAAAATCACTAAGCATTTGAGAAAAAGACTCCAATGTGAAAAACAGAGACCAAGAAAGAAACTTTGAGGAAATATAGACAATTCTGGGAGTAAAAGTAAATGTCAAAATAAACTTTAACATTCCCAAAAAAAAAAAAGGAAAAGAAAAAAAGATAATATTTTGCTTCCAAAAATCACCTAAAATGCAAAAAAGTAAAAACAAATGTAAACAGTTACTCCAAGAACTGAAAAGGACTCTTTAAAATATGATAGTGTAAATAAATATTCAATAGGTGAGCTGGAGATTAAAGTTGGTAGGAAATAGTAAAGGGCATATCAGATACCAAAACTCAGTTCAGGAGGGCCAATTAGAAGAAATACTACAGGAAACTTAATTCCAATAGAAGGTTTCATAATGAAAAGGCCTATTTACTGTCCAATATTAATAGAAGACCCACATCAAGAGACACAATTATGAAATTTAAGAATATCTATGTATAGGACTGGGGTTATGGCGCAGTGGTAGCATGCTTACCTAGCACGCGTGAGGCACTGGGTTCGATCCTCAGCACCACATAAAAATAAAATAAAGATATTCTGTCCACCTACAACTAAAAAATAAATATTAAAAAAAGAATATCTACGTATAGAAAAAAATTTCCAAAATTTTTCAAATTATCAAGTCATAATAGAAGACTTTTCAATTGTAACACTGAATCCTGCAAAGCAGTGGAACTGTACCTTCAAAGTTCTAAGGGAAATTGATTCCAGCCACAGACTCTGTATAGTCACATTCTCAATCAAGGGTGTGGACGGAATAAAGGGAATTCGTAGGCATGAAAGTATTCAAAATATTTGTTTTACTTGAATTCTTTCTTAGGAAACTCCTTGGAGATAAACTCCATCAAAACAAGGAAGCAAGTCACAAAATAGGTAGAAATTGAATCCAGGAACTAGGGATCTAACACAGTCATAACAGGAATTTTCTCATTCATGATAGGATGACAGCTTTGCTACAAACACAAATCAAAGGTGACAAAATGTCTTCAAGGGGGGAAAATTGTATTGCTAGATGTGTAGTGTTTCATTATTTTGTGAAGGATTGAGAGTTCTATTGGAGAATTTGAAAAAGAATGCACAAATAAAAATTAAAAGTTAAGGGGGAAAATGTCCTACAGGTAAGGAGATGTTAGCACACTACAAGGCTGTCTTATGAATAGTATTTTCGTTATCATAAGTGCAAAAACACTGATTAATGATTCAACTAAAACTTCACTATTACCAAATGAGGAAAATGGAGGAGGAAGTAAGGTGAATGTTGAACCATCCTCTTCCATAGAAAGATGTTAATAATAGCACTTAACACTGAAAACTCAAGAACTACTAGCATAAGCATGCTATTTAGAAACATGGAGTTCAGAATGAAGAGAAAAGCTATAGAAATAATTTCATGTTATTTGTGGGACTTGAAGGAATGAATGGTTGGGGCAAAGAGATCCTGTTTTTCATTAGAAACAATACATCACCATTTGGATGTTTCCTTGTTTTTGATAACTCTTCAACTTATAAATTTTGTTCTGAAATATTTTAGAGCTTAAAAATCACAAAATAACAACAAACATGCATATACATTAGCTTCCAAAACCATTAGAACATAAAGCTTGATCATGTCTACCAACTCCCCTTGATCCTTCTCTCCACCAAAGATCAATGAGATGATTTGAAACTGTATCTATCTACGTCTATCTCAACATAGATATAGTTGCATATATATAGCATGTGTATTTATATATAAACACTAAAACTACATATAGTTTGTATATGTATAGTTACACATATTATATATAGTTAAATATATACTTTTCAAACTATATATTTTATATACATGTATATATTAAATGAGTAAATACTACTTATGTAACAGTATTTAAAATCAGGATGATCATCAAAGGCAAGGAAATTATATGTCTACTTAGGGTTTACAGTATGTTCTTCAGCTATGTCACAGAAATTTTATTCAGGATATAGAAAGGAAGACCTAGAAAGGGCTATGCATTGAGAAGTTAAAATTTGGGAAGAAAAGGAAGAAAAATTTAACAATTGGTAGAGGAACACAGAAGAACAAGAGAAAGGACACGGCTATCACTAGCAGTGTAGAAGAAAAGAACACAAGGGGCTCATACTACCTTAGAGGTATATCTTCACCTCTGATGTTAAATTTGGCCTTCAATGTCCTTCATGATCTGTGTCCTCTATAAATTCTTCATCATCCCAGTCAGCCATCTCCTTCATGAGCCCACGGCTATTTATACACACATTTCCCTGGTCAAACCAGAATTCCCATGGTTGGTTCCTGCTGTTACTCACGTCCTGTGGCCTTCCCCTACCCATACACCTTCTCCCTACCTCCATGGGATTGATTCCTATGTTCTCCAGGATCCATGGCCAGCCCCAATGCAAGCTGTGTTACCAAAATGAGGCCTCTGGGCCACACTCATCAGCAGTGATCCCCCTGCTTTTGGTCCTTCTCAGTCTTCATGATGTGACTGTGCCTCCTTTGCCTCTGTTTTATCCAACTTTAGCATCTGTGTTAAGTCCAAGTTCTCCAGCCCGGCTGCAGTCACAGGGGCAGGCAACACAGGAGCAGGGGCTTGATAAATATTTGATGTTTACCTTAGTTAATTACACAATATGATTTCTGATTCAGTTGTCTTTTCAGAATACTTCACTTCCAAGATATTTTGGGTTTCTTCAAAAGAGAATCATTTTGTAAACTCTAGAGGATTTATGAATAAAAAAATTACCAACTTTGCAAGAAGAAAAGTAACTTGGAGGTTCACCACACAGAAAATTCAATTCAATGCTGAACAATGTGTTTACCAATCACAAACTGTGATTGTGAAATCAAGTCTATTTCGGGGGGGGAGAAAAAGCAAGTCATGACACACTTCATGGCAAGTGTCCTTCTCTGTTATTAATTAAATGATGATACAAGCCAATTCATGCCACGTCTCACTATTACTTTCTGAATTCTGTACAAACAGGAACAGGATTTAACTGAAGAGAAAGAGTAATGAAGAGCCTTCTGTCTCTATGTTTGTTTTTCATAACATTTTCCTCTGCATTTCCTGCAGATCGAGAGGTGGAAAATGAGGAAAACATGCACCTGGCTCAGGTACTGTCTCAATAAATGTTACTAACAGCTATCAATAAAAAGTTCATAGTATTGCTTCTCTCAGGACCTAAAAAGAAAGCAAATTCCTACAAGACAGTCCAGAAATTTTTTGTAAGAAGGAGGTACTTTCCATTTGTCTAGCTGTAAGGACATCAAGGTGAAGGGGTGAAAGGCAGGCCCGGGTTGGGGGAGCAGAATTTGCTATAACTTTGAAGATAGTGAAGGAGTAGTGAAAGGAGGGAGGGGACGACCCTGCAAGAGTGGAGATCTCCAGAGACACATTTCAAGACAATCAGGAGGACCTAAAATCGACAACTCAGAGACTCTATTTCTACATACATGAAAAGTACATTCCTTTAGAGATGTCTCCTAAAATTCAGTTCAAATATAAAAATTAGGCTGGGATTGTGGCTCTGCAGAAGAGCGCCTGCCTCGCATGTGTGAGGCACTGGGTTCGATCCTCAGCACCACATACAAATAAATAAAATAAATAAATAAAATATCTACAATTTTAAAATTTTTTTAAAAATTAAAAATTATGTAAAATATAATATTTTATATAATTTGTTATATTTGCTTAAATCAAATAAATTAGAAAAAGAGATAATCACCTATCTCCTCTAGAATTTGTTTTAAGGAAATATCAAAATGAAACTAACAGCCAAAATATGTAAAATGCATCACTCTTTATCAGGTAGAGGTTTCATTCTGTTCTGTGGAAGTCTGGTCTTTTATGGGCTATGTGGTTTGGCTGATTCCAGTTACTCATAAATCAACCTATTCTTGGCATTGAAAGAACCTTTCTTTGCACTTTGCTTCCTTTCTTTCATCTTTTCTTCATTATTTATTTTCTTATTTTCCTCTCTACTGCCAAAAAGGAATTCAGGCCACTTCGTCTTATCCAGAAATGGAGATTTGCTCTCCGGTAGTCTGTGTCTTTTTTTGTCTTTTTGGTCAGGCATATCTCAACCAGTTCTACTCTCTTGAAATAGAAGGGAGTCATCTTGTTCAAAGAAAGAACAGGAGTCTCTTAGATGGCAAAATTCGAGAAATGCAAGCATTTTTTGGATTGACGGTGACTGGAAAATTGGACTCAAGCACTCTTGAGACCATGAAGATACCCAGGTGCGGGGTGCCGGATGTGGGTCAGTATGGCTACACTCTACCTGGATGGAGAAACTACAACCTCACATACAGGTAATGCTTCTGCCAACATAGGTTCACCTGATTAAAAGGAATATGAATATAAGCCTCTAAGAAACAACAGTCCTTTATTTTATTGAGTACCCCCATATGCATGTCACTTACAGGTCATGTTTTCCATCCTCCCCACAAGCCCGTGATGTAAGCACTACTGTTACTGCCACCTTGCACACAGAGAAACTAAAACAAAAGGTTATTGATCACAGCCAGGGTTACACAAGAGATTGGCTCCAGCAAATACATTCTAACTTTTATGCTCTGCCACCTGTGTGAGCTCAGGACCAGAAGCCCTGCTATCTGACTGCAGATGCCTGGGGGCATGGATGAGTGTGTGCAGAGAAAATGGGAAAGCACTGGAGCAGAAGCACTCGTGTTAGAGGTGTGTGTGTGTGTGTGTGTGTGTGCGCTCACGCGAGCACTCTTTAGTGTGTTAGAGTTGTCAAATCTGATGGGTTCCAGGGTGAATATGGGGTTTGCCCTCAGACATCTCAAAGGATAGGGGGCCAGCTCATTGCCAGAAAAAGGATCATGTCCCCAATCTGAGAAAGAGGCAGTGACCTTGACCACCACTCTGGAACCTTTCTGAAAGTTCTTCCTTCATCTTACTGAGTCTTAGGATTTGAGATAAAAAGTGGGTTTAGCAAGACAGGAAATATAAACAAGTGAAAATCTTTTCCAGAATAACTCTTTGTGGCTCTTGAGTAAGAGTCTTAAAATAATGATATATGCATAAGACTGAATTCCATAAGACATTCAAGAAAATAAGTCTCAATTCTTTTAAAAACATATTTATAATAATTCACATATAAACAAATGCATGCATGAGATTAATGCTGTCCCACTGAGAGGGTGATCTTAGGGAAGTCATTGAATCTCCTTCAACTCCTTTTGCTAAAGTGTTATAATACTACCTCATTCTTTGGGAAAAGGAAAGAATTGACTTGAATAACATATGGAAAAGTACTTCATTTTAATAAAGTCATTTACAAATGTAAGATAACAGCACCACACCAAAAATAACTGCAGCTCAAGATTGGTAAACTAGAAATGATTTTATAGTATGTGGGTGGATACATACATGTATAACCAGCAATTTCTACATTTTTGTTAATTTTTCAGAATAATGAACTACACTCCAGATATGGAAAAGGCTGATGTGGATGAGGCCATCCAAAAAGCTTTAGATGTATGGAGCAAAGTTACTCCCCTAACATTCACCAGGATATCCAAAGGGATTGCAGACATCATGATTGCCTTTAGAACTCGAGGTAAAGCTTTCCACAGAGAACAGTGTGGCTGTTTTCATCTCAGGAGACTTGAGCAGGCTGACCTGTTTTTCCCATGAATTGTATCTCACTCAGTGCATGGGCGCTGTCCTCGCTACTTTGATGGCCCTTTGGGAGTCCTTGGCCATGCCTTTCCTCCTGGCCTGGGTCTGGGTGGTGACACTCACTTTGATGAGGATGAAAATTGGACAACCAAGGACACATCAGGTGAGTCTAAGTTTCTTTATTAACAAAGTCATATTATTCTGAAGAATCTGAAAAGAAGAGCATTGCAAGGAGTTCCTTTTCCCTCTAAACCCCATTTCCCCGCAGTTTTCCACATTCCAAGATGACATCGATGGAAGTGCTCAATATTCATTCAGAAAATGGTGCTTGTGTAGCTCAGAGTCTTATCTACACAACACCCTCATAAAGTCACTAGTCCTGCTATGATCATTCTGCATTTATTCACATACTCATTCATATACCCACAATGCCTGAGAGTCCACCATGTGCCTAAAACTATGTCAAGTGTTGTGTGGACCACACAGTTGCACTAGAAATTTCCCTGCCCTTCAGTAGGTCATGATCCTGTGTGATGTGTAAGTCTACACCCACATGCATGACATACAAGGAAGAACATGCTACATTTTGTATCAATGGTAGAAGTCATCTACTGCTTGAAGATTGAAAGAAGACTCTAGTGAGGTGGTAATTTTGAGCTTATGATTCAAGAATAATATGTGGCTTCATGGCCCAGAGAGGACCTATTTAAAAGCATAAACATGTTCTTCTCATTTCATGCCCGTCTGCAAAGGAATTAGACCCTGGATCTTATATTTGACCTATTCCTTTAAACCAAGAAAGCTGATTTTTTTTCCCTTGGGCTTAACTGGCCCTAGAGGAGTTTTATTGCTTTTCAACAAAAACCAAAATTTACTACAGTAACCATGTATGCATTTTTAAAAAGAGCAGGCTCAGTAGATTCTCTGGTTCTCTACATTCTTTTTTCCCTATCATTGTACCAACAATCTCTGTTGCAGTGTCTGGCTTTAAGGATTCCAGAGAAGTACAGGTTGTAGCTCTCCTGACAGGCAGCATGCAAAGCTTCAGTTCATTCCTGACCAAGGGACTCTGGACAGTCTGTGTGGGTCAGTTCTACATTCTGCAAAAATGAAAGCCTCCACACAGAATGATTCATGGCCACTCACTTCTGAGTTGGAACATGTGAAACAACTGTTCTTCCAGGTGCTATTATGGCTGAGCTTCAGGCAGCAGGGGAAATCTGGGGCTGTTGCTGCTGTTGCCACAGGAGTTAGCATTACAAGAAGGGAATGAAGGAGGAATATTGTCATCCAAACAAGCAAATCAAGGAGGGCCATGTGAAGGTACTTGGATTTACCCTACAGCCAGTGGAGAACCTCTGAAGAATATAAGTAGAAGCAATGTGATCCTGTGCCTCACTAAAAGGTCCTTCTTCCTGCCCGCAGAGGGTGTAAGCCACCAGAGAAGATGTTATAATTAGTGAAGAACAAAAGACAGAATCAGAATTTTTTAAAGGAAGCTTGGAGCACCTGATAGGCCCAGTCCACATAGGAGCTGGAGCTAAACAATTAGAAAATGGCTCCTGTGGTTTATTTAAGGGGGTACATCAAAGGCAAGGATAAGGTTTCAGGGGTAGAGTCTTGTTTCATGGTGTCTTGCAGTCAGCAGGTTGATTGGCATGTTGGCAGGTCACACCCATCTCAGAGAGGCTGTGTGGCTGCCACAGGTCAACCTGTCTCCGGTGCTGTGTGGGACCAGGCAGAGCAGAATAGAAATTCACATGTGTTTGGGTGATCTTGTTCTGTGAGATTGCCACGGGAAGTTCACAAACACCAGATGTTTCTGTTCACTAGGCTGCAATGCCAATGTAGTCCACACACAACCCACGGATGGCTCTCAACATCTCCTCCATTTTTAATTTATAAATGCAGATGAGGGGTAATTACTTCAAGTCACTGGATCCTTCATCTGAGGGTGTTACAATCTATTATTGTAATATAAAAAGAATACATTAAGATATATAGAACCTAAACTATCATCTATAAATAATGGTTATAAATAATGGTTTAAATAACTATAAATAATGGTTATAAATCCAAATGTGAAGTACTGATCTTCCTAGTGTAACATCAATCATCCTGCCAGGCTTTAATTTGGCCTTCATTACATGGCTGTAAAGTAATACCCAAACAATAGGGAGTACTCTGAATCATAGGATTTTTAGAGAACCAGAGGATTGTATATTTAATCTTTTTTTATATTTTGTAAGTAGTTTTAGATAACTCAATTATATTTCTAGCTTCTTAGATCTTTTACTATATTAAAAATCCAAATTAAACATGGTTGTCTGCAAATTTCTTTTAAGAAGTAAAAGCAAACCACATTTAGTTGTAGTGCTTCCATGTTAAGCCTCTTTGGCTTTAGACATTCTGTAGGAAGTGACATCTTCATATAACCGCCTTTTATCAGTTTTTGAAGATCAACTCAAAACTTATTCATCACTTTTAGAGATTTTATGCTACACTAGCAAGACATTTGTATATACCATCCATTTAGGGAAGATGCCAAATTCTATTGCAGAATAATTAGGGTAGTAAAACATTGGTGGATATTCTATGGAAATGATTGGCTTATTATGAGAAAGTTGCATTTCAATACTCATCCCATTTCAATAACTGTTGAGACATAATCTTAAATTCCAAGGACCAGTATGATTGGCTGGTTTAGGTCCTTGTTATGCTGTCTTCTTCTCAAAAGTTACCTTTAAGTAGCCAACATGTTCATGGGACCAACATATAGTTAAGTTCCCACTGTGGCCAGTATAATTAAATTCAGCAGGATGAGTAAGTGTAATGTTTTCCTGTAAAATCTCTCATCATGTAAGTATCATTAGTAAATACTGGGATGAATTCCCTAGTCCACATCACTAGGTACATAAAAAGTGGATCTGGGGAAAGGGTCCACTAAAGTATCTCCATGGATTCTACTTACCTGATAGCTCAACAAAATTCACATGGCTATAAATATCGTGGATAGAGTTTTATCTCCCTGTTGTTGAGCTGTCTGTTCAGCCTGAAGTGCCAGGTTTTTCAGTTATCTCCATGATGACATGTTGTTTTTTTCTGCAAATAGACAAGTACAAACTCTACCTTATGGAAGCCGTTTATTCTATTGCTCCATCTGTTGCTCAGCAGCAGTGAGACTTCTGGTATCACAATTGAAATAAACTTTTTAAATAATTTTGTAAGATTTAGTGGAGACATGTAGAATTCTGTTTTCCCCTTTTTGTTATTTAAAATTGAAGAAAAAAATTTGATATAAGTCAGCACATTATTAGGCTTACATTGTAGACAATGGTTTGGTATTGTACAAATATTTAAACAATAAGAAATAACCCAATAAATATTTTTTTTAATTTTTTTAGCTGTTAATGTATTTTATTTTATTTATTCATATGCGGTGCTGAGAACTGAGCCCAGTGCCTCACTCATGCTAAGCAAGCACTCTACCACTGAGCCACAATCCCAGCCCTCAATAAATACTTTTATGTGGCCAAGAAAATTGGCAAAGTTTACTTGTTAAGCATGTGAAAATAGTTAAAGTCAATGTTATTTAGCTGGAAAAGCATTACAGTAAATGAAAGCTTAATTTTTACCAAGTGCATGATTTGATTTTATCTCTAGTAATAGACTGAGCAACAAAATTATAAAATGAATCAGTATAGATGTTGAATGCCAGTTTTACAACTTGTTTGTTGTATAGGTAATAGCCTTATTATCTTAAGTTGTTATATTAAAATTGGTACCTCTGAAAGATATAAACAAACAATAACTGTAATGTTTGTAAGGGAAATACAATATGAAATTAGCAAAAGTAAAAACACACTTAATATAATAGTTATGAATTAAGGAACATAATTTTGTATAATTGATCTTCATATATATAGTATTTTTTGTTTCAGAATATAGTTAAGTTGTATAATAAAAAACATATCCCTTGGACCTAACTTTAAATAAACTTGAATCATTTTTTGAATTTAGAATGAAGTGAGAGGCAGAGTTTTAACTTAGACGAGATGGGCTCTATAAAGGACATGGAAGATATAAATAGACATCTTTCCAGAATAAAAAATATATATGTTCAGTGAGCATAAGAAAATTTTCTTTTACCTATTACTAATAATGAAAAATGATATAGAAGAATAAATAAACTTTTATTTACCAATTTAGGAAAAACTTTCATTATTTTCAAATCTAATGTTGATCTAAGTATAGGGAATCAGTACTTTAAATATTGATGGGTAGAAGTGAATCAGTAGTACTGTTTAGGACAATGTTTAATAAATTATTTTTTTAAACTTAGAATTTTATATGGCATTGATGTAGCAATGACATCTTAAGCGACTTACATTAAAATAATTTTTATGTATAAATATATAGCTGTATGAATACCTTTAATAACTGTTTTTAAGGTAGCAAAAATAACTCAAATGTCCAACATAAGGTTTTGCATAAAGGAATTATATGATAAAAAATTTGGCATTAAAAACAACATTGTAAAAGAATATTAATTGTATAACTTTAAATGATTTTATAAGTTTTGAAAATATTAATATGATCCTATATTTATAAAATATGAATATTTATAAGTATATGTGTAGAAAACAGTTTAGAAGGCTATGTACTAAATGTTAATAGCAGTTATCTATGAACAGTAGAATTTCAAGAGATTCTTATGTACACTTCTTAATTTTTGTAACAGTGGGTCTCTTGGCAAAAGTTAGGTAAAGTGTTTTAATCTTGAAATTAATCTGTTTTTCACTCAAATATCAGTCTATAAAATTTGTTATGCAATCTTTTGGCTCCATACAAACTAGTTTACATAATTCAATGTTACATCCAAAGCATGAAATGGACAAATTAAGAGAACTTTTAACCCCTTCTTGAGGGAAGGTGTTAAAACATTTTTATATCTTATATTGTTACCCTTTAAAATAAGCTAGTGTCTCTTAATTGTCTTTTAGAAATATAGCTAAGTTTACTTCTCAGTGTAGAGAGCAACATAAAAGTTTTATAACATATTCATAGAATTGTAAAAGATTAAATGATATAATTAATTTTTAATTATTTTTTTATTATTGTGTACGTTTGCAAGAGACCACTGTACAAAGCTTTAGTTTAAAGAGCATTAGCTTAGTAAAATGCTCTCTTAAACCTTGTACTTTAAATACATATATTTAGGAAACAGATACAATTGATATATAAAAATTAGCAACAATTATAATTACATTGATGTTTTTAAGTCAATAAAATTTAGCTTTTAAAGAAAAGTTTGAAATTCGGAATTTAAGGTGGTATTTGAAAATATTAGTTGTTATTTAATCAAAATTGCATAAATCTTAATTTCTTTAAAATTAGTTTTTTTAAATTATAAAACTTACCAGGCATAAGAAATTAATCTATATTTTGGTTTACATTGGCATATTAATATTTGATTAGGGAAAAACCTTAAATACTTTTAATTGATTGTCCCGTGTATTCATAACCAACTTAGTTACATATAAATTTGTTTTCTACATACTCAAACCTTCTTTTATCACTTACTTAGACCTTTCTGTATATTACCATATAAAGATTTTCCTATCCAGAAAAATCTTTTCCTTCCTACCATCAAAGTCTCCAATACATAAAGACTTTTTCACCCAGAAACATTGTCTTTCTTATAGAACTCTCCAATTTTTCTTTCCTTTCTGTAGAAGCATTTCTTTCTTTCCTTTTAGAATTCTTCAATTTTTCTTTCCTTTCTGTAGAATCTTCTTTTTTGGTTACATTTTTGGAACAATCCCTGTAAATCTTTGAATCTAGACAAATTATTGAATTTTAATAAAAAAATATTCCAATTGAAATGTAGTCAAAACTTTTGGACACTTTCATATATAGAATTATATTTGTTTACCATTTTATGAAAACCTAAGTACATAGGATTGTACTTGTAGGGAATTAACTTTTTTAAAAAAATATTTTTTAAGTTGTTGATAGACCTTTATTTTTTTCATTTATTTATGTGTGGTGCTGAGAATCGAACCCAGTGCCTCATGCATGCTAGGCAAGCACTCTACCACTGAGCCACAACCCCAGCCCCAGGACTTAACTCTTAGTAACCTTGTTTTTATTGATGGCATAAGATAATTATAAATATTTCCTTTTTTATTAACTTAAGTAAACACCAATAATATTAAATGTTACTCTATGACATTTAAGGAGTTAGGATTACTTGATATTTTGTCTGATAGCATCTTTATAAGTCAATAAGTATATCTTATAACAAATATTTATATAATTAATTACACTTACCCTAAATTTAATATATTTATTTTTAACTGTGGAAGGCAGGGCATCAAGTAAATGTAAATAACAATATGAGTTGTGTTTTCCTGTTGAAGAAAAACTCTTAGAAGTAAATGGACATACATGTTAGTTATTCTAGAAATTAGAAACTATATAGATTATTTAACCATCTGGAAAGATGTGTATTAAGATTTAAGACAGTGTTTATTTTTATTTAATTACCCAACCTGAATTGAATCTTCTCAAATCACGTGATTTAAAAGTATTTCCATCCATTTTTTAATTTTTATATTGCAAGTGCATGCAATTATTTATATTAACTTTGATATAATGTAATGTAGTTATAATGTGAATATAATCCTTGTGTACATAGATTTATAAATCAGGAAAGTGAAAAACCTGGCAATTATCAAAACATTGTCAAATAAAATATTTCAGATATTAAAGATGCCAGCATTCTGTTTTCATAATTATCAGATTCACTTCTAATAACATCCCTAAAAAGAAAAAGAATCTATTAAGATGCATAATTAGAATTACTAGTGTTAAATTTCTTTTTTAACTCTTCCTTAGCCGTGTAGGTGTAAAGAAAATTCCTTGGAGAAACCTGTTAATGAAATTGTGAATTTCATTTTATTTCACCTAGCATTGGGAAAAGTTAAGCACAGAGAGCCGCTGCCAAAGACGCAGGAGTTCATTGGTTTGGATTCCTCCTATAAACATATTTTTGTTAGTGAGTATTTATTTGGAAAAGTAAAAGAAAGGTTTGCAGCTAGAATCTTGCTTTCAAGAAAGAGAGGCTATAAGATGCAGGCTCCCGGAAGTAGGGAGGAGGAGCTGGGAGGTGGGAGGGGCTGAGAGGAAGCCCATGCTGCCGCCCAGGGAGGCGGAGCTTCGAAGAAGGCTGCGCAAAACGTATCTCCATGTCTAGAGTCACTTCCCCTTGCTCTCCATGGGACCTGAAATTGCGCTGGCAGCCCTGGGGTCCCCACCCTGTGCGCAGTCCTGCCTTGGCCCATCTGAAGTTAGAATACGGCAGCTCTGGCAGGACTCTGGCCGGCCAGGAGCCGCCATGTTTGTTTTGGCACCACAGGGTTGGGAGCTGCCTTGGCTATGGCTCTGCGCTGTTAGGTCTAGGCCCCACCAGCCACTGCCAAGCGCCGCCCTATGCAGGCCTAGCAGCCCGGTCCCCTTCCGTGTGGCTTTGTTTTCTCTGTGTCCCCTGTGGCAGCGATGTGCGGCTTTTTAGGGCCTCTTTTCCTTGCCTCTTGCTGGCTCCTTGCTGCAACTTTCAGCACCAGTGGTGGGCAGTGGTGGCGCTTTGCTGCCACCTTGGATTTGCATCCCTGGGTGAGCAGCAAGAGCCTGAGGATATGCGCAAGAGCCTTCCCTGGGCTATGTGTGAGGACCTTTTCAGCACTGAAGCCTAGGAAAATGTATGCCTCTTAAACTTTACATGTTGGGGTAGATCTGGTATTTGGGAACTTATAGTGGCAATCCCACTACATGTGAACTCCCCCTCAGCTCTGCTCAAAAAGGTCCTACACAGCACCAGAGATGGGGTGACCTGCTGTGGCCACAAAGCCTCTCCGAGATGGGTGTGACCTGCCGAGATGCCAATCAACCTGCTGACTGCAAGATATCATAAAAGCAAGACCCCTGAAACCTTATCTCTGCCTTTGATGTACCCCCTTAAATAAACCACAGTAGCCATTTTCTAATTGTCCAGCTCTAGTTCTTATGTGGGCTGGGCCTATCAGGCCCTTCAAGCTTCCTTTAAAACTAATTCTGACTCTGTCTTTTGTTCTTCACTAATTATTTCTGACTTTAAATTCTTAGGAGGCTTATCCCTTCAAGCAGGCAAGAGTTCCCTGGCAAGGTGCTGGCTACCCTGCTATAGAGAACCTCTGAAGAATAAAAGTAAAAGCAACGTGATCACATATAGTAAAGCTAAGCAGCAAACAAAAAACTGGTGACTTCACTTTTAATTTGGTTTTATAGTACCATCCATTTCTCAGTCCCCAGTTCAAGCCTTTTACTTACTCTGGGTTAAATTTCTCCATGATGTTATGAGTACCAATTATTAGTATTGAAATATTTCCCAGATATAAATGATGCCTCTATTGTAAAAATTAACTATTGTGCAGTACGAGTTTTCTTCACTCCCCTCTCTAATCTCAGATGCAACCATTCTTGTTGATCCACTCATGTGTTCATGTTTTCTATTTTATTAAGGGTTCAACTTGTTTCTCGTTGCTGCTCATGAATTTGGTCATTCCCTGGGGCTCTCTCACTCCAATGATCAAACAGCCTTGATGTTCCCAAATTATGTCTCCATGGATCCCAGCAAATACCCACTGTCTCAGGACGATATCAATGGAGTTCAATCCATCTATGGTGAGCAAAATTATAAATTTGAATGTACATGAACTAAATAGGAAGCTTTTCAGAAAGGAAATTGAGAAAAGGGCTTCTTGAAATATTATGAAGTAAAATTCACTTAGGTAAGGTCCTTGTGTAGGCCTATTTCTTCATGTCTTCCTAATTCAGTGTGGTATCTCTTTTCTCATCAAAGGAGGTCTACCTAAGGCACCTGCTAAACCACGGAGGCCCATTGTACCCCTTGCCTGTGACCCTGACTTGACTTTCGATGCTATCACTACCTTCCGCAGAGAAGTAATGTTCTTTAAAGGCAGGTAAACCTATTCCCTTAAATACTTCAACTTCCTAAGAAGAAATTTCTTTTCAAGGGATTTGGGGATAAAGTGGGAGTCATGGAGACTGTGAAAATGTATGCCTCTTAAACTTTACATTTTATAAATGTATGTACTGTTGGAATGTTTTACCACATGCATTTATCATGTATGTATTTGATACATTAATTTTAAATATTTCAAGCAATTTTTGAGTTACTATAATATAAAGAGGTGAAGTCAAGTCTACTTTCAGTGACTTCTTAGCCAAAATAAAACACAGATCCTGTAAGTACATGGGAATCAACTCATACCTGATTTCAGGAGCCTATTGTTAAATTGTCAGGAATTTTGTAAACCAATTCACACCATACTGGTAGCTTAAAATGGCTATAGCTAAAGTGATTACACATTAGAAAGCAGCAAATGTTAAAATTCAGGACTTTTTCTTGCCTAACGAACCATTAGACATATATCTGCATACCACTGCCAATTTCTTAAAGTTGAATCAATAAAGTATTAGCTATCATAGGAAATCTCTTCTTTAACTGTATGTAATTTATTGGACTTAATTGCTGCATTATGTATCAGTTATGTATACCATGACCACATTTTCAGAGGAAAGTATCAGAACATATATCATCTGATAAGGAGATGCAGGCAAAAGGAAAGAATCTTTGAGATTGGACTCCAGCACTGTTATTATAGTCCATCTTTACCATGCTCTGACCACCAAAGGCTGAGACTCTGTTATGGATATCAGAGAGGAATTACCTATGAGGGGAAGGAAATGGAAGACTGGAGCTTCTTGTGTATCGTTTATAGATTCAGAGTTTTGCAGCCAGGGGGAAACTCTGAGGAAATATTTTGGCATGCCAATGATAATATCTCTTCATTCCAGAAAACATTAGCATAGAGAAGTTGCTCCTAGGATGCTTGGTGTTGGCTTAGAATGTTGGGTGCTGCTGCAAAAACAAGACCCCTGAACTAGTTCTATAATTACCATGGGTATTTTGCCTAAGTACCTGAGATTGTGGATGCAAAGGTGTGTACCGACTTTTGTGGTCCAAAGGGTGGAACTAAACTCCCAACCACCTAAATTTGCTGGGGGAAATTATGCTAATTCTCTAAATTATTTGAGTAAGATACCAACCGATTAGATAAAAGACAAGCCCAAGACTGCAACATATCCATTGAGACAAATTCACATGTGTGAAGTGTTTCTTGTTCAACACAGGCACTTATGGAGGATATATTACGATATCCCCAATGTTGAGTTTGAATTAATTGCTTCGTTTTGGCCATCACTGCCAGCTGATCTTCAAGCTGCATATGAGAACCCCAAAGATAAGATTCTGGTTTTTAAAGGTAAACTTGTCCTTTGTGATTCCTCTTCTCCCTCTAGAACTAGACAGTGGATATTTTGGTGTAAGAAATATAATCTTTCTTCATGAGCCAAATGGCGAGGCTCCTGCACTGATATGAAGTTCCTGCCAGAACGTATGGAAGCAGCCAGTACCTCACCAGGGTAATTCCTCCTGTGCAGGAGGGGATAAGCCGCCTAAGAAAATTAAAGTCTGAAGTAATTAGTAAAGAAATAAAAGACAAAGTCAGAATTAGTTTTTAAAGCAGACCACCTGATAGGTTCTTTCTGTCCTGGTAGGAGCTGGAACAGAACAGTTAGAAAATGGCTCTGATTCTTTATTTAAGGGAAAGTGTCAAAGGCAGGGATAAGGTTTCAAGGATGGAGTCTTGCAGTCAGCACGTTGATTGGCTGGCATCTTGGGAAGCCACACCCATCTCTGGGAGTCTATGTGGCTAGGTGGCTGCAGCAGGTCACCGCATCTCTGGTGCTGTGTGAAACCTGGTAGAGCTGAATAGAAACTCACATGTGTCTGGGCCATCTTAACCAGCAGGATTGCAGCTAGAAGTTCCCAGATACCAGATTTTCCTATTCACTGGCTACCGTGTCAGGCTGGTCCATACACAGTCCATGGATGGCTCTCAACAGAAAATGACAACCATCCAGAAATTCTCTGAGGTTGTGAAGATGAACACCATCCCAATTGCATAGGGACTGAAAGAAACCAGTGTGATTAAAAAACAAAAACAAAAAAACAAAACAAAAAGTTAGTCCATGAGTCCATCTCTCTTTTATGTTTCCTTTTTGTAAGGTTGTCAGATTTGGCAGATTAAAATCCAGGATGCTATGAATTTCAAATAAAGAACAAATATATGTGTACCCCCTGCAATATTTTAGATATGCCAGAAATTAGTGTTTATCAGTGTTTATTTGAAATTCAAATTTCGTTGATATCTTCTATTTAATCCATCAATCTTACTTTTAACATGGACTTCATCAGGTTATTATCCTTTGAGAGTATGTGGGGGTTAAAATTTAGGAGAACATGTCCAAACACACTTGATTGTTTTGATAGAGTTGATTAAAACCAATCAATACAGTGAAGCCAGTTGATAAGGATATATACACTATTGGCCTCAGTTATATATTATTTCCGTAATATTAATGATATAAACAGCTAGAACAGTGGTAAGAAGAAATAGAGACATGAGACAACCTACTTGTAAGCACTGACGCTGAGAGGAACTAGGCATTTAGTGGTTTTCAAACTTCTTGAAATGCCTACTTCTCCCTTTAGGAAACAAAGCAGAAGATAATCACTTACTCTGTTCCTAGATGAAAACTTCTGGGCGATCAGAGGGTATGCTGTCTTGCCAGATTATCCCAAGTCCATTCATACACTTGGCTTTCCAAGACATGTGAAGAAAATTGATGCAGCTGTCTGTGACCAAAGCACAAAAAAAACCTACTTCTTTGTGGGCATTTGGTGCTGGAGGTAAGTTTACAGACAATTGACTCTTCCTTGTTATTATGGGAAAAAAAAATGTCCACAATAGCATCACTTTGACTCAGACAAAAATGAAATGAATCTAGTCTTCTTTAAGTGAATTATGTCGAAGGCAATCTCTAGTCAATGACATTTACCAAAGTAAAAGATGTTTCAATGAGTCCAACAGTATTTCTCAAACTTAAAAAATAAACATAAAGTAAAATGATAAAGCTGGTAATGTCAACCAAATTGCCAATGACACAAATATATCCAGTCAAACTCTAGGGCAGCTCCAGCTGAGCCCTCAGTTTGATTTAACAGTTCCTCAGAATAGCACCAATCTGACAAATGATGTGGTCTTTTTACCTGGTCAGTTTTTGTTTTCAAAATACTGTAAATATAGTATTAACCAAACGTAATCTTGGCCATATTTTTATTATTGATCTCAATAGTTTCCTTCTATCAGACATACTGTTCCCTCATATCTCTGCTTGACTCTAAACTGGGCAGTAGGAGAATTAAGCTCCCCCAAAACAAAGATCCAGTAGAAAACTTTCAAATTTGTTTACGCAGGTATGATGAGATGACCCAAACCATGGACAGAGGGTACCCACAGAGAGTGGTAAAACACTTTCCAGGAATTGGTCTTCGTATTGGTGCTGCTTTCCAGCGTAATGGTAAACATCAATGCCTAAATTATTAGCACACTTGGGAGATAGTATTAACAGAAGGCAGCACAAAAACTTACACATTTTGATTTTAGTGTAATTTTGCTCTTCTTTAAGTACATACATGAAATAATAAACATCAACGCTGTAGACATTGTATCAGAGTCAGTAAGTACTGAACTACTCTCTATGATAATATTTCAAATACAAGTAAAAAGTACCAAAATTAGTTTTACTCATCATTAATTCAAGGCACTCCCAAAAGTGTGAAAAATAACTAAGCACATGAGCTGAACAATGATTCTTGGACTTTAAAGTATGTAGTTTAAGAGACAGAACTTGGGGTTCATGAGTGAAAATGACAAATTCCACATATGTGAAACAGTAGAATCTGAAGTGACACCCAGGAATCTATAATTTTAAAAGAACCTCAAGCAATTTAGTGTTCACAGTCCAGCTACTATATTTCCAAAGACAATGGCCTAGACAATGGAGTAATCAGGAGTCGTGAGTGACATAATCTTTTATTACAATGACATCTAGCACAGAACCTCAAAACCTAAGACAGATAAAAGTATAACAGCTTTAGTAAAATGAGGATGTAAAGCCCAAAGCCAAACACACAGGGCTCTTCTTCTCCTCCTCATGGGGATATTTTATTGAAACCTAGTTTGAGAACCCCCGGCATAGACCATAATCTGGCTATAAAGGTAGTAAGTCCCTTGAATCTTAAGCTTCATACCTTGGCTTCCTCCTCAGGAAAATAAAAATAATAGGATTTTTCACATGACAGTAGAAAAGTAAATTGTATTCTCAAGTTTCTTTGTTCTTTACGTTATTTGATTCTACATTTATAAAATTTAAAACTATGGAGACATTATGTTGTTATGCAAAATAACTAATCATAATTCTCTGTCTCTAGGGTTCTTTTATTTCTTCCGTGGATCAAAGCAATTTGAATATGACATTAAAGCAAAGAATATAACCCAAATAATGAGAACCAATACTTGGTTAAAGTGCAAAGAACCATTAGACTCATTTGATTTTAGCATCAAGGAGGAAGCACATTCAGGAGGAGTAAAGATATTGTATCATAAAAGTTTAAGCTTGCTTATTTTCAGTGTTTTTCATCTTCTGAAAAAAATGCATAGTTATTGATAAATTCATATACTTCAAATAAACCTCAAGAAATCTCTAAATCAGAATCATGCCTCAATGGAGAATAGGACCATTCTTTAACATCAAGTTACCAATCCCAGTTCTAAATGCCTATTGGGTTGAGATCCAACAAACGTCTTCAGCTACTTGATTCTTTTAAGAGGACATTATTATAAATAAACAAAATTTCTGACTGTACTTCAAACCTATTTCATGCTTTGTGGATGTGAAAAAGTAAGGCATTTTTTTTAACTAAATACTAAAGACATTTAATAAACCATTTTGTAGCATTATAACTTGTCTGGTTCTTTGACATTTGAAAGACCCAATAACTGCATCCCTCATCCTTAAACATGTTCTGAATTCACCAATCAAATAAGTTATTCCACCTCCCAAAGAAAAGGGTGAGAAATTAGACAGACATAGGATGTATTACACTAGAGACAATTCCACAACAATTAAGGAGCTAGGAAGAGTAGAATAGAAATGTTCCCCCTCTTCTCCCAAACATTGACCATTTAACCATTACCTAGAGGATAAAATCAAGTTTTGTGCACATTAATCTCATACAAAAAATGTAATGCTCTCTCCCATGTGTTTGAAATCTATGGGTATCTCCTGAGCCTGTGGATTGAAAGTTTCTGTCCTCTTTTTCCACCATGTATTTATTGAGTTTCTAAATTCTTGTGATAAAGTTTTGCATTTATAACCTCCATGCTAATCAGTTAGCAAAACTCTTCATAAAGTTTCTCACCCAAAGATAGGAGATTATCAGTTGAATGTGATTCTGATGGG
>CM053399.1:77821444-77872567 GCA_028644305.1 Xerus rutilus | reverse complement strand
GAAGGAAGGAAGGAAGGAAGGAAGGAAGGAAGGAAGGAAGGAAGGAAGGAGGAAAGAAAGAAATTTGAGAGTAGTCATTATGTAGAAAAATGGGATTGGAATAGATTACCTAGGTGGTGACCCAGATAGACAAGAAGAAATTGAGAACTGATTTCCCCTGTATTAACTAACAGATTAGACTTTGTTGTACATTTTTTATCTCCACAGCAATCCCTTTTATGCATGTGGGCTTATTCTTCTGATTGTTCATTCCCTGCTGTGTGTCACTGAGCTCACTACTTTACCCTGAATGACTTACCAAGGCTCTCATTCCTTCTAGTGGAGTCTCCAGCCCAGAACATGGGCATATTCTGTAGGAGGAATGGAGAGGCGGAGGACACTAGTCCTAACTTCACAGATTCAGATATAGTAGAACCCTCAAAAGTAAAACATCCATGTCAACAAAATAGACTAAAATTTTATTTACTAATTGTATATTTTTAAATCATACATTTTTTCATTAAGTAGAAGCACAAAATGAGAAAACTTCCATTCTTGAGGAGAAAATTAGTATCTACAATGTGAAACTCTTCCTCACCTCACCTCCTACTAAATGGTCTTCACACTAAATTCCTGGCTTTGTGTACTATTGAGACTTTATTTCAATCAGCATTATAAACATTATTAATTTTTTTCTATAAGAATAGTAATTCTTTTAGGAAGCAACAAAAAGTCAATTCAAAAATTTTACATTAGAGCTGGTGGTGCACACCTGTAATTCCAGTAGCTTAAGAGGCTGAGGCAGGAGGATTGCAAGTTCAAAGGTAGCCTCAGCAACTTAGGCCCTATGCAACTTAGCAAGACCCTATCTCAAAATAAAAAGGGCTGGAACATTGATGTTTATAGCAACTCAGTTCACAATAACTAAGCTATGGAACCAACCTAAGTGCCCTTCAAAAGATGAATGGATAAAGCAAATGTGGTATATACACACAATGGAATATTACTCAGCCATAAAGAGAAATTAAATTATGACATTTGCCAGTAATGGATGGAACTGGATACTATCGTGCTAAGGGAAACAAGCTGATCCCCAAAACCCAAAGGCCAATGTTCTCTCTGATATGTAGATGCTAACACACAATAAGAGGGAGGAGGGAAGAGTAAAAGTTCATTGGATTAGATAAAGGATAATGAATGGAAGGGAGGGGGAATGGGAATAGGAAAAACAATAGAATGAATTGGACATAGCTTTCCTATGTTCATAAATGAATACACAACCAGTGAAACTCCACATCATGTACTACCGCCAGAATGAGATCCTTATTAGAATACATTATACTCCATATATATAAATATGTCAAAATACACTCTACTGTCATGTATATCTAAAAAGAAAAAATAAAATAAAAAATAAATTAAATAAATAAAAAGAGCTGGGGATTTGGCTCAGCAGTTAGTTAAGTGCCACTGGGTTCAATCCCCAGTACCAAAAAAATTTACATTAGAGGCAATATTTCTTTTAAAAAAAATATTTTCCACCTCAGTCTTGCATTCAAATTAGGAAACCATCCTACTATCCATATGCAACTCCTATGGGCAAGAATAGCACAGTGTCAGAAGGAAATAGCTTCTCTGTGACAGATGCTCAAAGAAAACATAAGTTCCTATATTTTCACGCCCATACCTTTAAAGACTGTTCCAAGCTAATTCTACAAATAATCAAAAAAAATTATAACCATTTACTGAACACACACAATATGCTACAGTTACTTTATGGCATCTCATTTATCCACATAACAATCTTTTTTATTTTCTCTTTTTTTAATATTTTTTTTATTAGTTGTTGATGGATCTTTATTTTATTTATTTATTTATATGTGGTGCTGAGAATCGAACCCAGTGCCTCCCACATGCTAGGCAAGCGCTCTATCACTGAGCCACGACCTCAGCCCCCCCCCACATAACAATCTTAAAAGTTATTACTGCAGTTTTACAAATGAAGAAACAATGCTTAGAGAGACTATTTTTCTCAACCAACATCATATGGTAAATGTTGGAATCCAAATCCTGTCTCATGTATTTGCATTCTCTATCTTCTCACCAACTAGGAATGCTCCAACACTCTATCATGCCCTGGACTCACCACCACCACCACCACTCCGAACAGAGCAAAGACCCCTTCCACACATTCATCTTTTCACCTCTGAGAACCTGATTCTCCTATTCACCCACAAACCTGCAGCTGTACCCAGCAGGTTCCATTGCAATGTGCTTACTGGTACTTCTGTAATGTATTTCACCAAAATTCTGATTTTACAATTGCTGTGGTTATTTTCTCAATGTGTGTAAAGGAAAAAGAAGGAACACAATATATTCCCCATTAAGCAATCCTACAACACAGCAAGTGACAATTGATGGGAACCTAGGTTATGCTGGACCCAGTGGCACCTGCATCAGTTCCTGCAGACATTTCTGCAAAATGCAATTGTCAAAGAGGCTCTGGGGAACCCAGCTATGCCTCGACTCTCCACCCTCTCAGCCTGAGAATCCCTTAATTCACAGTAATAAGAATGAGTAAAATAATTGACTTGCAAGTTGTTTGTGTAGAGTAAGACTATGCAAATAGTCTAGGGACAATCTCAAGTTTGTATTTCACTAATTGTTTTCATGTCCATGAACTTATCTGTTTCTCAAGATAACCCTTAAAGGAAGGAAATACAGTAGATAATAAATCCATTTTATCACTTACAGAGAAAAAAACTAGGATACACATTAGCTGATAACAAAGATGGAATTCATACTTTGGCAAATGGTTCTGTGTTCTTTTTACTACAATTCATTTATATATGACAATCTTTGTCTTCCATTTGTGTTTTTGTTGTTGAGAACTATTTGTTTTAGCCTTCACAACCCCCTTTCTTAAATGTAGGGACCATGAGTTAGGGGTCTTTGTATTCAATATAGAGTCTAATACCAAGGAGACCTCAGAAGTGCGTGTTGGATTGAGATAAGCAATCTCGTGTTGGATTGAGATAAACAATCTCATGGTGATAACCCCATGGTCATGTTTGGGCCTGAATTTGTTTACTTAAGTACCAGGGATTGAACCTAGGAGTACTTAACCACTGAGCCACATCCCCAGCATTTTCTTTTTTTTTTTTTTTTTGCATTTTATTAGAGACATGGTCTCACTGAGTTGCTTAGGGCCTCACTAAGTTGCTGAGGCTGGCTTTGAACTCACAATTCTCTTGCCTCTACCTCCTGAGCCACTGGGACTACAGGTATGTGCTACCATGCCCAGCAGTTCCCTAAATTTATTCCCTAAGGCACACACTTAAGGTATCAGTGGTTTGGAAGTTATTGAAATACAACTTGCTGCCTTAAATAATCCAGAGAATATGCACAGGCTGGAGGTGTAGCTCAGTGGTGCAGTGCTTGCCTAAAATACATGAGGCCCTGGGTTCAATTCTAAGCTCCGCAGGAAAAACACAAAAAGAACATTCAGTCATTTTAAAACTTTACACCCAGACACACAACCATCATACACTCCAAGAACTATAAGACACTGGCAGCAGCTCTTAGTGGGAGCACGTGTTCTCAAAATACAGAGCTGCTCCTTCCTTAGGGATTTCACATCTTAATGCCCAAGTGTCTCAAGTTCAATTTCCTGTGGAGGCTGCAGTCCAGTGCTGCCATCTAGTGGGCTGGGCCAACTTTGAGCCTCTCCTGTGGGCACTACCTCCCCCCGGGGGCGGGGTGGGGGGGGGCTTTCTGCTGCTGGCTCCTCTGGTCATACACTGTCCTGTCTCACTGAGACAGATCTATCCTGCTCTTTGGTTTCAGGCTGTTGATCCTGGGCTTGGTGGGATTTGAATTTTGACTGTTGTGTCCCCCTTTTCTTATTCTACATTTAAATTCCTCGTGGATTTTACCTCATACTGGGAGTACCTTGATCTTAGTTCTTTGCTTCCTTGCCCTGAGTGAGGAAACCTGAAAATATGATTGACTGATGTTGCTGCACTTCCAACACCTGGCCTAATTCCTCAGGCCTTCTACTGTTGATGCTTTGAATTTTCCCCTCTTTGGAGAAAGGTGTGAGAGCTGAGCTATTCTAACTGAGCTCCAGTGACTTTTTAAAGGAAAATCATTCATGCTTTGAATATCTGTAAAGAAAGAACCATATTTTCTCTCTGAATTTTACTATTTGTTTCTTAGAGCAGTAATTCTCAAGCCTGGATACACAATTAGAATAATATGGAAAGATTTAAAAATTACCAGTAATTGGGTTCCTCCACTCTAGACCAATTAAATCATAATCTCAAGAGAGTGGAGCCTGAGATTCTGCATTTCTAACAAGTTCCCAAGTGCTATAGTTTGGATCTTAAATGACCCCCCAAAGGCCGATGTGTTAAAGGATTTATCCTCAGATGGTGCTGTTGGGAGGCAGTAGAACCTTTAAGAGGTGAGGCCTAGCAGAAGGAAGTTTGCCACTGAGGGCATGCCCTGGGAGGGGAAATGGGGACCCCAGACCCTCCTTTTTCTGTTTGCTTGTTTCCTAGTTGCCATGAGGCACAGAGCTTTGCTTTTCTGCCATTGGCTTCTGACATGCTGTACTGACTTGCCACAGGCCCAAAAGCAATAGTGTCAGCCCACCATGTACTGAATCCATGAGCCAAAATAAGTCTTTATTCCTTATGAACTGACTTTCTAAGGTATTTTTTCACAGCAATGGAAAGCAGATTAACACACCAGGCTATGCTGATTGCTGCAGCTGAGAAGAGTACACTTTACCACTGTAATTTGTATTGCCTCACTCTCATTTCTTGTTGTCCTTCTCATTTTGTTGTGGCTACAATGGTGAAGATCTGGGAACACAGACAGAAAAAACAAGGAAAATAGGTGAGGAGCCCTTAGTCCTATGACAATTCTTGAGTCTGATCCCAGATTTGCATGAAGGCAGCTAGCTCCCACCCATGCAGTCTCCTCTAACAGTCCCAATTTCTGTGCCATGTATTTATCAATTAGGAGCCAGCCTCACATTCACTTGGGCTTCTTAATAAGCAGCCACTCCATCCTTAAGAAAATAAGCAACTCCCTTGGCTGATGCTGAGGGCTTGGAATCCTAGCATGAGTGATTAAAGCTGATTGTGAAATATCTTTCCCAGAAAAGAGCAACACCGACCTGAACTCCGAAGATTCAGGAATCTGCCTGGAGCATATGGACCCTTATTAAATCAATTGACAAACTACTTGGAAAGAAAATGTGCTCACAAGAATAATCTGAGGTCAGACAGCATCTTTCTGTCTGTCATGGTGCCTGATATGACTAGATGGTCAAGGGAATGGGAAATGCCTGATTGTGAGACAATTCCTGATTTATTCCTGTTGCTCAGGGAGGGCTGCCATTAATCACTTCGTCTGTTTTTGCCCCTTGGGTTCTGAGTGAAGAAAGGAGAGGGCAGAGTAATTACCCTGTGTTTATGAAAGCCCAGGGCCATAAGAATAACTAGCCAACTGCAGGGCCAGCTGGGTTTAACTTGGAGAGGGCAGTTCCCAAAGAGGGTAATTCTATGCAAGGAGATTAGGACCCTCCATTTCTAGAGCTTGATAGCAACTAGTTTCCACAAATCTCCATGAATTTATTGGAAGAAAATATTAGACTTGGCCAGTAATAGAGCACTCAAACTTACGACCAAAAGGAGTAAAACCAAGTCACCAACCTGGACATCTGTAATCCCTTCCTTCTAAGCACAGACCTGGATTAGCTTTCTGTTAATCTCTCATAAAATTAATCCTTGCCTAAGTGAAACCTGGAAGTCAAGCTTTGTTTTCACAAGGCCTTGTTTTTAATTTTCTGAACTTAAATCTTCAAATCTTAAGCATTACTTAAACTTTTCCTTGTGCCACCTAGTGAAAACTTTGGTGAACTGCAAAGGTACTCTGTCCTGCAGGATCTGACCATCATTCCATTAATGGAAAAACACAGAAAGACAGCCTACTCCAGTGTCTGGATAATTTTCATGTGCCTGTAATTTTCCTGTGCATTGAGAATTTTGCTAAAAGGCCTTGAGTAGGATCTGTGACTCTGCATTTCTAACCAGCTCCCAGGTGCTGCCCATACAGAGGTTCTCCAAACAACATTTTTTATAGAAAGCATCTATTCCACTTGCACTGTTACTATAGATTATAATTGTTAAAGTGCCAAGAAAAACCTAGGAATGAATTTTAACATATATTTTTCCTTTGTACATAAGTTATAAGCCCAAAAGTCACAGTGGAAAAACAGAAAAATTTGACCAAATAAAAACTTAAACTTCTACTTGGAAAAAACATATATGTATATACATATATATAAACAAGACAAAACAGGAAAACATTTGCTTATGGAAAAGTATCATTTCTTTCTTTAATGTCAAAAGCTCCTTTGGTATCAGTAAGAAAATGGCCACCAAGTCACAAAAATCAGTGATCAAATTATAGGAACAAATAGTTCCTAGATTTCCAAGACCAATGTAAGGAGAGCTTACATAGGAATCTATGCTCAACCTCATTTACAATTAAAGAAGTAAGATAAAAAGCATTGAGATTTTTTTTAACCTCTCAGATCACCAATTTTGTGGTGTTTTTAGTGGTGCTGAGAATCAAACCCAGGGCCTCTTGCATGCTAAGCACACACTTTGTCACTGAGTTACACCTTCAACCCCTTGTTTTTTTATTGGTGATGAGAATACAGGATAATAGAAATTCTCCTATCCTGTTTTGCAGATGTAAACTGTTACATTGTAGTTGATGGGCAATTACAATACATCGTTTAATCTAGTCAACACCACTTCCAGGAATTTATCCTAAGTATTTGTACACATATACAAATTGACTAACCATAAATAATCATTGCAGCATGGTTTTTCACTGGAAATCATTAATTATACACTAAATAAGTCTTTGGGGGAATGATTAACTATACAGGCATACAACTGAACACAATGCAACCACTGAAAAGACTGACCTAGCACTGTATTGTTGAATGGAAAGATCTCAAAGAACTTCATCAAAATTAAAACATTTGCATGATAATAGGAGCTTATTAAGAGGACAAAAAGGAAATATACAGACTGGGAGAAAATATTTCCAAACCACATAGTTGGCTAAGCCTTCATATCTAAGAAATATAAGGAACACTCAAAAAATTCAATTTTAGAAATCCAATTGGAAAATGAGAAATGATATGAAGAGACATTTCACAGAGGAGTCGACTTGGATAGCAAATAAACACAAGAGAAGGTATTCAACATAGCAACATAGATGAAAATGCAAATTAACACCACAGTAAGATATCACTACACACCCAGTAGGATAGCTAAGACAAAACATGATGTCATTCTGACCCCAGCTTGATGTGTGGAGGAGGAGACTGACCCTGAACACATGGAGGCCCCCATCTATGAATGGACGGCTGTCCAGGCTTACTTCCATTCACAAACAACAGCCATGACCAGGAAGACCATCCCTGAGGTACTTGTAGGCCTGGTTACACCAGAGGTGAGGTATTGGTAACCTGCAGGGACACTACAAGATTATAGGGTAGAAACTGTAATACCTCAGATCGGCATTGCCAGAGGGGAAGACACATGAACAACATAAAAAAACAAAAGAAGAAAATGCCCCAATCAAACCAAGATGCTACAATAATAGAATCCATCGACAGCACAATAGATGAAATGTCAGAGAAGGAGTTCAGAAAGTACATAATTAAAATGATCTTGGGGCTGAGGTTATGGCGCTGTGGTAGCATGCTCTCCTGGCATGCGTGAGGTACTGGGTTCGATCCTCAGCACCACATAAAAATAAAATAAAGATATTCTGTCCACCTACAACTAAAAAATAAATGTTTAAAAAATAAAATTAAAATAATAAAATGATCTGTGAAGCACAGAATAATATAAGACAGCAATTACAGGCAACAATTGATCAATCCAACAGAGAGATAAGATAGCAAAAACAGGGAGCAAAAGATTACTTCAAGAAAGAGATACAGACTGTGAAAAAAACACAAGTAGAAATCCTTGAAATAAAAAAAATAATAAACCAAATAAAAAATTCAATAGAAAGCCCCATCACCAACAGACTAGATCACTTGGAAGACAGAACCTCAGACAATGAAGAAAAATATACAATCTTGAAAATAAAGTTGACTACATAATGAAAATGGTAAGAAACCATGAACAAAACATCCAAGAATTATGGAATAACATCAAAGACCAAACCTAAGAATTATCGGGATAGAGGAAGGCACAGAGGTACAAACCAAAGGAATGCTCAATCTCTTCAATGAAATAATATCAGAAAATTTCCCAAACATGAAGAATGAATTCGAAAATCAAATACAAGAGGCTTACAGGACACCAAATGTACAAAACTACAACAGATTCACATCAAGGCACATTATAATGAAAATGCCTACCATATGCAAAAAGAATAGAATTTTAAAAGCTAAAAGAGAGAAGGTAAAGATTACATACAGGGGGAAGCCAATTCACATTTCAGATTTCTCAATCCAGACTCTAAAAGTTAGGAGATCCTGGAACAACAATACCAAGCTCTGAAAGAAAATGAGTGCCAACCAAGAATCTTATATCCAGCGAAATTAAGCTTCTGATTTGATGACAAAATAAAAACCTTCCATGATAAAAAAAAAAAAAGTTAAAAGAATTTACAATGAGAAAGCCTGCACTAGAGAACATTCTTGGCAAAATATTTCATGAGGAGGAAATGAAAAACAACAGTGGAAATCAGCAAAGGGAGGGACTACAATAAAGGAAAAGCCAATCAAAGGAGAAACCAAGTCAAGTTAAAAGCCAAAAATAAACCAAAATGAATGGAAATACAAATCATATTTCAATAATAACTCTGAATGTTAATGGCCTAAACTCATCAATCAAAAGACATAGACTGGCAAATTGGATTTTAAAAAAAAAGACCAAACAATATGCTGCCTTCAAGAGACTCAACTCATAGAAAAAGATTTTCACAGACTGAAGTTGAAAAGATGGAAAAAAACACACCACTCAAATAGACTGTGTAACCAAGCAGGAGTTTCTATCCTTATATCAGATAAAGTAGACTTCAAACCAAAGATAGTCAGAAGGGTAAAGAAGGACATCTCATACTGCTTAAGGGAACCATATATCAAGAAGACATAACAATTATAAAATGGAGCATCCATATATATCAAACAAATCCTTCTCAATTTCGAGAATCAAACAGACCACAACACAATAATACTAGGTGACTTTAACACACCTCTCTCACCACTGGACAGATCTTTCAAACAAAAACTAAACAAAGAAAACATAGAACTCAATAACACAATCAATAATTTAGAATTAACAGACATATACAGAATATTTTATCCATCAACAAATGAATACACTTTTTTCTCAGCAGCACATGGATCCTTCTCTAAAATAGACCATATGTTATGCCACAAAGCATCTCTTAGCAAATACAAAAAAATAGAGATACTAGATACTACCCTGTGTTCTATCAGACCATAATGGAATAAAATTAGAAATCAATGATAAAATAAAAAATAGAAGCTAGTCTATCACCTGGAGACTAAATAATATGCTATTGAATGATGTATGTATAACAGAAGACATCAAGGAAGAGATAAAAAATTCTTAGAATTAAATGAGAATTCTGATAAACATATCAAAATCTCTAAGATACTATGAAGGCTGTGTTAGGAGTAAAGTTTATTGCATTGAGCTCATTCACTAAAAGAAGAAAAAGTCAACAAATAAATGACCTGACATTACATCTCAAAGCTCTAGAAAAAGAAGAACAAATCAACACCAAAAGAAGCAGAATACAGGAAATAATTAAAATCAGGGCTGAAATCAATGAAATTGAAACAAAAGAAACAATTCAAAAATTTGACAAAACATTGTGCTAATTTGACCCTTGGCAAAAATATATAGCTCACAGCAACAGACATAAGATGTTTCAAGATCTGTTAACACATCTGGAACAACTCTACAAGTGAAATTCAAAATTTCTCATTCATATTTCCAACTTGAAGGTAACTTTAAATATTGATATCTAACAAGAGGAAACCTATATTTTTGGTTCTCATGAATGTCATATACAAGATTGGCTTCCAGATTAGCCTCCCAAATTACAGTCTCAAGGATTTTCAGACATATATTCAGAGATTAAAGTTTCTGATGGGGGCTAGGGATAAAGCTCAGTTGGTAGAGTGCTTGCCTCGCATGCACAGGGCACTGGATTCAATCCCCAGCAATACACACACACACACACACACACACACACACAAAGTTTCTGATGATTTTTATTTAGTTCTGAACAAGCCTTTAAGAAGTCTTGTATTTCCTCCCTTTTTTGTTATCTAGCCCTAATTCCAAATATTTCATTTTAGTTTAAACTAAGAAAATAAATAACATTACTATCTTACATGGGAGTTTGCTGTCATAGAGTGTTTTCAGATGCACTTTTGGGGGGTGCTGGATATTGAACTCAGAGCCTTGTGCATGGTAAATGTGAGCTCCATCATTGAGTTATACCTTCAGCTTCAGATGTATTCTTTGATCACCAAAACAACTCTGGAAGATTGACAGGACACATCTGTATTAGCTTCACTTGTTAGTGAACAAGTAAACACCTCATTTAATCACTAAATTATACCCTGAGACCCATATGCATTCTTCTTGTTATCTAGCCCTAATTTCAAATATTTCATTTTAGTTTGAACTAAGAAAATAAATAACATTACTATTGTACAAAAAAAAGCAAAAAGCTGGTTCTTTGAAAAAATAAATACAATTGATAAACCCTTAGCTACCTTACTGAAAAGAAGAAGAGAAAAAACTGAAATTACTAAAATTCAGGATGAAAAGGGAAATATCATGACAGACACTATTGAAATACAGAAGATAACCAGAAATTATTTTGAAAATCTATACTCCAGTAAAACAGAAAATCCCAAAGACACTGACAAATTTCTAGGGGTATATGATCTACCCAAACTGAATCAGGAGGACATATACAACTTAAACAAATCAATTTCAAGCAAGGAAATAGAAGATGCCATCAAAAGCTTACCAACCAAGAAGCGCCTAGGACCAGATGGATTCTCAGCCAAGTTCTACAATACCTTCAAAGAAGAATTAATACCAATACTCCTCAAATTATTCCATGAACTAGAAAAGGAGGGAACCCTTCCACACTCATTCTATGAGGCTAGTATCACCTTGATTCCAAAACCAACAAAGACACATCAAAGAAAGAAAACTGCAGACCAATAATCTGATGAACATTGACACAAAAATTCTCAATAGAATTTTGGCAAATCATATACAAAAACATATTAAAAATATAGTGCACCATGATCAAGTGGATTTCATCCCAAGTATGCAAGGTTGGTTCAATATACAGAAATCAATAAAGGTAATTCGTCACATCAATAGACTTAAAGTCAAGAATCATATGATTATCTCTATAGATGCTGAGAAAGCATTTGACAAATTATAGCACCTCTTCATGTTCAAAACACTAGAAAAACTAGGCTAGTAGGAACATAACTCAACATTGTAAAAGCTATCTATGCAAAACCAAAAGCCAACATCATCCTCAATGGGGAAAATTGGAAGCATTCCCTGTAAAAATGGAAACAAGACAGGGATGTCCTCTTTCACCACTTCTATTCAACATAGTCCTTGAAACTTTAGCCAGAGCAGTTAGACAGAAGAAACTAAAGGGGTACAAGTAGGAAAAGAAGAAGTTAAACTATCATTATTTGCTGACGACATGATTCTTTACTTAGAAGATCCAAAAAATTCTACCAGAAAACTTCTAGAATTAATAAATGAATTCAGCAAAATTGCACGATATAAAATCAACACCCATAAATCAAATGCATTTCTATACATCAGCAATGAATCCTCTGAAAGAGAAATCAGGAAAACTACTCCATTCACAATTGCCTCAAAAAAATAAAATACTTGGGAATCAATCTAACAAGAGTGGTAAAAGACCTCTACAATAAAAACTACAAGACACTAAAGAAAGAAATTGAAGAACATCTTAGAAGATGGAAAGACCTACCATGCTCCTGGATAGGCAGAATCAATATTATTAAAATGGCCATACTACCCAAAGTGCTATACAGATTCAATGCAATCTCAATTGAAATTCCAAAGTCATTTCTTATAGAAATAGAAAAGGCAATCATGAAATTCCTTTGGAAAAATAACAGACCCAGAATAGCCAAAGCAATTCTCAGTAAGAAGAGTGAAGAAGGAGGCATCATAATACCAGAACTTAAACTATACTACAAAGCTATAGTCACAAAAACAGCATGGTACTGGCACCAAAATAGACATGTAGACCAATGGTACAGAATAGAAGACACAGAGACTAACCCACTTAAATACAGTTATCTCATACTAGACAAAGGTGCCAAAAACATACATTGGAGAAAAGATAGCCTCTTCAACAAATGGTGCTTGGAAAACTGGAAATCCATATGCAGCAAAATGAAATTAGACCTCTATCTCTTACCATGCACAAAACTCAACTCAATGTGGATCAAAGACCTAGGAATTAGACCAGAGACCCTGCACCTAAATGAGGAGAAAGTAGGTCCAAATTTTCTTCACGTCAGATTAGGCTCCGACTTCCTTAACAAGACTCCTAAAGCACAAGAAATAAAATCAAGAATCAATAAAGTGGGATGGATTCAAACTAAAAAGCTTCTTCTCAGCAAAAGAAACAATCAATGAGGTGAACAGAGAGCCTACATTTTGGAGAAAAGTTTTGCCACACACACATCAGATAGAGCACTGATCTCCAGGATATATAAAGAACTCAAAAAACTTAACACCAAAAAAACCCCAAACAATCCAATCAATAAATGGACTAACGAGCTGAACAGAAACTTCTCAGAAGAAGATACACAATCGATCAACAAATATATGAAAAAATGTTCAACATCTTAGCCAACAGAGAAATGCAAATCAAAACTAAGATTTCATCTCACACCAGTCAGAATGGCAGTTATCAAGATTACAAACAACAACAGTGTTGGCAAGGATGTGGAAGAAAAGGCATGCTCATACATTGCTGGTGGGACTACAAATTGGAGCAACCAATCTGGAAACCAGTATGGAGATTCCTTCGAAAACTTGGAATAGAACCACCATTTGACCCAGCTATCCCACTGCTCGGTCTCTACCCAAAGGACTTAAAAACAGCATACTACAGTGATGCAGCCACTTCAATGTTTATAGCAGCTCAATTCACAATAGGTAAACTGTAGAACCAACCCTTCAATAGATGAATGGATAAAGAAACTGTGGTATATTTACACAATGGAATATTACTCAGCATTAAAAGAGAATAAAATTATGACATTTGCAGGTAAATGGATGGAGTTGGAGAACATTGTGCTAAGCAAACTAAGCCAATCTCAAAAAAAGAAAGTCTGAAAGTTCTCTCTGATAACAGGATACTGATTCATAATGGGGGAGGGGGCATGGGAAGAATGGAGAAACTTTGGCCAAAGGGGAGGGGTCAGAGGGGATGGGACATGAGGGCAGGAAAAATGGTGGAATGCAATGGACAACAATGCCCTAGGTTCATGTATGACTGCACATATGGTGTAACTCTATATTGTGTATAACCAGAGAAGTGAAAGATTGTGCTCCATTTGTGTACAATGAATCAAAATGCATTCTGCTGTCATGTAAACCTAATTAGAATAAATAAATTTTTTAAAAACATGATGTCAATATCAGATGCCGGTGAGAATATGGAGAATCCGATGTCTCATACATTGCCAGTGAAAATGTAAAATAGCACACTTTAAGAATGTAAAATTTGCACTTAGAAAAATAATTTGGCAGTTTTGAAGAGAAAAAAAAACTAAACATTCGTACCAGTAATTGCCCATTTATACTACAAAAATAAAAAATGTATATTTACAAAAAAAAATCAGTAAATGATTTTTCATAGAAGCTGATTTTATATTAGCCAAAACCTAGAAACAATCAAAATGCCCATTAACAGGTAAATTGTTCCATAGCTTGGGTGTACCAAATGCTGGTATACCCAAGCTATGGAACACTATTCAAAAACTAAAAGGGACAAAGTTGAATGCAAGTTTTGGAGCCCAGAAAATCATACCCTAAAGTGAAGTCCTCAGAAGAAGTTTCCCTCTGACCTCTCTTGCCCTCCTGTCTTTTACCCTTCACACTCCCTTGAAGCAAACCATGAACCTGGAATTCCTCTTTCCCAGGTCAGATCATAGAAACCTGAACTCTTTTTCACCAAACCAGCTATAAAGTCCAATCATATTATTCCAACTTTCTGCCACCTTTCTATAGTTGATCATGAAGAAACTGTGACCTACCTTGTTTGATTGTAGATCATAAGACCTTATTCCCAGGAAGAAGGAATGCTGCACAGAGGCCAAGAATATGAACGAGCTGGCCTTGCTAGGTTTTGTCCTGTAGTCTGTTGCCCGTAGGTCACACACTTCAGTCCAGTCATATTTCTAAACTGCTTTCCATGCTTCATCCAACCTAAGTATAAAAAAGGGTCTTTGGGTCTTCAATCTGAAGGCTCTCGTGTCATATAAAACTATGATCAAATAAATTTGTTATGACTTTTCTTTCATTTATCTGTCGCCAAATTATTTCAGCAGATTCTAATATTAAACCTTTGGATAGAAAATTTGAACTTCCCAGCATTTGCAACAACTTGGATGGACCTCAAGGACGTTATGCTAAGTGAAACAAAAAGGCCAGTCTCAAAAATGTCACATGCTAGATTTCATTTACATAATCTCAAAATGACAAAACTGTGGAAGGAAGACAGAAGAGTGGTTAGCAAGGTTTAGAGATGGGGGAGCACACGTAACTGTAAAAGAGTTACAGATCTATGTGGTGACGGAATATTTCATATCCTGATTGCACTGGTGATCATGTGAATCCACGTGTGAAAAAATGAGGGAAAAACACACATTGTACTAATGTCAATTTCTTGCTTTTGATATTTTATAGCAATTATGTAAGATGTAACCATTGGGGATGTGGCTCAGTGGTCGAGTGCCCCTGAGTTCAATCTCTAGTACCCCGCCCCAAAATTAAACAGGACTCTATTAGGAGACAACAAGCATTAACAGGCACAAAACTGGAAAAATCAAAGTTTATGTCCACTCACATTCATAATTCAATAAGTACCAGTTATTGTCATCCTTTCTTTCCTTACGTTTTTATCTACTTGTGCAAAAAAATAAAACACAAAAGTTTATGGTAATTATGGACTGTTATCTGTATTAACCTTTGTACTGGAAATAAACTGACGCAATAGTTTTAAAATGTTAATAACCCATCAAATTTGACAGGACATTAAAACACCTGCAAATTACTGAAGGGCAACAAACCAAATGTCTATCAAGCCAGGCAGGTAAGATAAGTGTGTGAATTGCTCCAGGTCTAGTATTCAGGAGAAAGGGGGAAGGTGGAAAACTATGGGGCAGGGAAACACCAGTAAACTGGAAAAGAAAAAAAAAACACCCAGACAAAGTATTAAAATGAAAAAAAAATTATAAGACTTGTCCTGGACCAAACACATTTTTGTCCTGCCATGCTCCAGTGGTGACCAAAGCCTGTCTGTTTTCATTGCATCCTGTTCCACTGCAGAGAAGTGTAATTGCCAGGAACTTCTTTGTGCTGAACTGATATTTACCTTTGGTACTCTCTCCCTGTAAATCCTGGATCTCAGCATTCCCATCATAATGAGGTTTAGTTGACCTGGTTTCAGAGAACGCTCATTCGTGTCTAATAAAAGCTAGTTCCTTTGGCAAATGCTCAAGGTTACTTCCAGGTAGGCAATGTAACTTATTTGTTCTCAAAAAAGCCAAGGTTAAATTCTAGCTTTATCATCTAAAAGCTCTAAGAAACTGGAAAAATTAGTTTTTAGACATCTTCATAGGATTCGCCCAGCAATAGGTGACTGAATAAGGTCCTCCAGTGATCATCTCCTCATAGAAACACCAAGTTGAACAGCTGTTCACACCCAAACTGCCTTCACACAAGCTAAGAAAATCAGGTGAGAGACCACAGTGCCAGCTTTTTGGATAGCAAAATGAAAAGATGCACTGAAGAAGGCAGAAAGAAATAATTTGCCCACCTTACCCCTGCCCCAACTCCAAGCACCAAGTGTGAAGAGCTACTTCCTGACTGCGGAGGGAGACAGAATGCAGTCCAGTCCTAATAACTGGAACCCAGTACCAGGTTCACCACAGTGAACCCCAGTGCTAGTCAGAGTTCCATAATCCTACAGCCAAATCAAAACCCACCCATGAACAGAGCAGCTGTACTTCATTAAGCAAGGCAGACAAGTGCCTTAACTACCCCTCCTCCACCCATAAGCAGGAAAGCTGGGAGCGCTCTTTTGGGGAGCAAGACACAAAAACTAACATGGAGCTTTGAGAGCCAGTTCCAGGCCTGCTGGGGAAAAAAATGGTAGAAACCAAAGGCCCCATATGCAGGCCAGAGCTTAGAGATGGATCCTCTAGACTTGCCCTGGCATCAAGCAGATAGATCTGTGCACTACTGAGACAGAAACAAGTTTCAACCTGAATTATCTTCAACCTTGGAGTGGGCCTGGGCCATACCTGCCCTCTTCCTGAGACTGTGCAGGCCCCTACAGCTATGAGACTCATGTGCAACCCAGATTAGCATCCCTGGTGGCCAAGGAACTCTCCACCACCTGTTCCCCAACCATGGTAAGCACAGCTATTGCCAGGTCTGTGCTCACAGACAGGGTCCAAGAACTGCTCCTGCATCAGGCAGAAAACTGTACCATGATGGAACAGGCATTTTGAACAGTATGAGCTTCAGTGCACAATTGAGACTGTGCAGGTCCCCATGGCTGTGAGATTCAGGCACCATCTGGCTTTTAGCATCAGCCTAGGTACCCAAGGAACTGCTTTCACCAACACTACACCAACCGCAGGCAGAATAGTGTGGACAAGACTCCATTTTATGGCGGTACGACAAGGTAGTAAGCAAAAGACTTAACACTGGGAAAATTCTAATAGCCCCCAGCCCCAGGCCAGCCTGCTGACAGAGCCTCTGAAATATCTCCAGTGGCATCCCCAGTCTATTGGATTTCTAGTCCAGCTAGCATCACCAATAATTGGTTTCAACAGTCTTGAGTCATGAGTTCACCTCAGGAATTGGCAGCCCATAGCCATATAGCTCTTGGTTCTACCTCAGTATTTAACTGGTTTTAGCAGACTCTGGGCTCAGAATATGACATAGCTTGGTGGCATTGATGACCACAGATATGACATAGGAGCCCAGGGCTGGTCCATCATATTGACTGCCCAGAACCAAGTGAATCCCAATATGCTTGACCACTGGCCAGTAATTGTCGATCAAGCAACTGGGCCTACCCAAGTCCCAGGGAGAGGCTTGTGGGGACAGATTATTCTTTCTAGATACTCTCCTAGTTTTTCTGGAATAATACACCAATAGTGTATTTGGGACAGAGCCAGATGTGGATTGCATTCTGCTACTGAAACATTGACGACATCCCAACAGCAGACTTCCAGCAAATCTGGACCTTGATGCCATACAGTGATGATCTAGCGGAAGTGACTATGGGTTTAGAGACAAAAAGCAGAGTTAGAGTTTCTGAAAAGACAAGCAAAAAGTCAGATTAAGAAGACTAGAATAAATATCTAATCCTTCAATGCTAAATGACATTACACATCAACAAACATCAACAACTTTCAGAAAACCACAATCTCACCTAATAAGGTGCCAGAAATTGATCAAATAATATCAATATTGGATAACTCTTAGAAAATTCACTATAGCTCTTTAAGGAAACTCAATAATCTTGAAGAAAACACAGAGATATGTTTGAATATACTAACAGAAACATAACAAATAGATGGAAGCAATTTTTAAAAATTAAACAAAATGTTGAGCTGAAAAATACACTTGTAAAATTAAAAACATGATAAAAGGCATCACTACCAGGATAAATAAAGAAACAAAAGAATATGTTACTAGATAGACAATATAGGAAGATGCAAAATGGGTTACCAAAAATTCCAAATGTGGGAAAAAGAGTGCAAGTGTAGAATTCTTACATTAGTATACTTTCTTTGTTTCTGTTCTTATCTTTGTGACTGTTAAGTTGCTATCATTTCAAAATAGTTTGGTACAATCAAAGGTGTTTTTGCAAGCCAAATGACAATAACAAAGAAAATCTGTAATAGACAAACCAAAAATAATAAGCAAGAAATCCAAATATACTACTAGAGTAAATCCCTTAGCCTTGAAGGAAGACTGTAAAGAGAAAGAAAGAAAGGAAATACCACAAAACTAGAAAACAAGTTACATAATGATTTTAGTAAGCCCATATCTATTAATAATTACCTTGCATGCAAATGGATTAAATTTTCCAATTAAAAGACTTAAAATGTCTAAATGGTTTGGAAAAAAACACCCAGCCATATGTTACTTAGGAAAAACTCTTCACATAGACACTGAAAGTGAAGGGATGGAATAAACTTTACATGCACACGGAGTGCAAAAGAAAACAGAATTAGCCATATATATATCATATAAAATAGACTTTAAGTCAAAAGTAGAAGAAACAGACAAGAATTTCACTATATAATGATAAAAAGGCCAGTTCAGCAAGAGGAGATAGGAATTCTAAATATATATGTCCCCAACATTGGAACACCCAAATATATAAAACAAACATTAATAGACCTAAAGGGCTAGATTCCAGTACAATGATACTTGGGAACCTATAATACCTCTCTTTCAGCAAGGTGCAGATAGTCAAGATGGAAAATCAACAAAGACACAGCAGAGCTAAATTGCACACTAGACCAAATGGACCTAACAGACATCTACAGAACATTGCTTGCAACAGCTGCCAAATACACATTTTATCATCAACATGAAAACATTCCCCAGAATGGACCATACGATAGGCCACAAAACAAGTTTCAACACGTTTTTTAAGAACAATTCATATCAAGCATATTTTCTGACCTCAATGTGGTAAAATAGAAATTCAATACCAAACAACTTACTTTTGAACAATCAATAGATCAAGAAATGAACCAAGAAGTAAATTCTAAAATTTCTAGAAACAAATGAAAATGGAGACACAACATACCAAAACCTGTAGGATACAGCAAAAGAAGTACTAAGATAGAAGTCTATAGTAATCGTTGCCCACATCAAAGAAGCAGAAAGATCTCAAATATAAAACCTATCACTGCAACTCAAGGAAATAGGAAAACCAGAATAAACTAAACCCAAAATTAGTAGTAGGAAATAAATCATAAAGATCAAAGCAGAAATAAATGAAATGGAGACCAAAAAGCCAATACAAAACATCAGTAAAATAAAGAGCTAGTTGTTTAAAAAGATCAAGACAATACACAAACCCTTAGCTAGACTAATTAAGAAAAAGAGAGAGAAAGGCTAGGAGTGTAGCACAGTGGTTCACTTAGCATGCACGAGGCCCTGGATTCTATCCCCAACGCTGCAAAAAAAAGGATAAAATAGAATAAAATCTGCAAGAAAAAGAGAGAGAAGACTCAAAGGGATGAAAAGGAGATATTACTACTGAAACCACGGAAATAGAAAACAGCATTAGAGTTATGAACAACTACATGCCAGCAAATTTGATAAGCTAGAGGACATGGGCAAATTTCTAAGCCCGTACACCTTATCCAGACTGAATCTTGAAGGAGTAGAAAACTTTAACAAACAAGTAATGAGACTGAATTAGTAACAAAAGTCCTTCCAGCACAGAAAGCCCAGGACCAAATGGTTTCACTGCTGAATTCTGTCAAACATTTAAAGAACTAATACCAATTCTCTTTAAGTTATGCCAAAAAACACGAGGAGGAAATTCTTCCCAATACGTTCTATGAAGCCAGCATTACCCTGACCCAAAACTAGATAAGGACACAACAACAAAAAAAAGAAAATAGGCCAATATCCTTGATGAACACAGACACAAAAAAATCCTCAGCAAAATACAAGCAGACCACATCCAATGGCACACTAAAAAGATTGTTCAGCATGATCAGGTAGGATTCATCCTAGGGATGAAAGAATAGGTCAAAATATAGTTGATAAACATGATACAGCATATCAACAGAACAAAGAAGGAAAACCATGTGGTCATCTCAATAGATGCAGTGAAGAAGGCATTTGATAAAATTCAACATCCATTTGTGATAAAAACACTGAATGAATTAGGCATAGACGGATGTACCTCAACATAATAAAGGCCATTTATAGTAAACCAACAGCTATACTTAATGGGAAAAACTGAAAGCTTCCTCTTTAAGATCTGGAACAAGACAAGGATGCTCATAGTTTTCACCACTTTTATCCAACACTTTTATTCTAGTTCTAGAATCCCTAGCCAGAGCAATGAGGCAAGAGAAAAAACAAAGCACATCCAAATTAGAAAAGAAAAAAAAAGTCATCAAATAACACACTGTTGGTAGGAATGTAAATTAGTACCACCATTATGGAAAACAATATGGAGGTACCTTACAAAATTAAAAACTACCATATGATCCAGCAATTCCGCTATAGGTATGTATCCTAAGGAAACAAAGTGTGTCAAAGACACATCTGCATTCCCGTGTTCATTGCAGCACTATTTACATCAGCCAAGAAATAGAAACAGCCTAAGTGCCTGTTTAGATACGAAGTGTCTCCCCAAAAGCTCATATGTGAGTCAATGCAAGAAAATTTAGAGGTGAAATTATTAGGTTCTGAGAGCATTAACCTAATCAGTGCATTAATTCCCTGATAGGGATTAACTGGAGGTACCTGTAGGCAGGTAAGGTGTAGCCAGATCAGGGCGAGGGGTTCCTTGGGGGTGTGCCTTTGTAGTATATATTTGTCTTTGGTGAGAGGAGACGTCTCTTTGCTTCCTGGTGGCCATGTCTTGAGCTGCTTTCCTCCGCTACTCTCTACCACCATGACATTCTGCCTCAGCTCAGCTCCAAACAATGAAGTTGGTCCTGATGGACTGAGACCTCTAAAATCCTGAGCCCCCAAATAAACTTATCCTCCTCTAATTATTCTTGTCAGGTCTCTTAGTCACAGCAGCAAAAAGCTACTAAAACAATGCTCATCCACAGATGAATGTGTAAAGAAAATATGGTATATATACACAATGGAATACTATTCAGCCATAAAAGGAATGAAATCCTGTCATTTGCAACAACTTGGAGAGAACTAGAGATCATTATGTCAGGAGATTTAAGCCAGGAGCAGAAAGACATGTACCACATGATCTCTCTCATATATGGAATCTAAAAAAGTTGATCTCACAGAAGTTGGGAGTAGAATGGTGGTTACCAGAGGCTGCAGAGAGTGGGTGCAAGGAGGGATAGGGAAGGCTGACCAACTGGCTCCGGGTTAGAGTTACATAGGGGCAAAAAGCTCTGGTGTGGTATTGCATTGTAGGCTGACTACAGATGACAATATGTATTGTACATTTCAAAAAACTAGAAGAAAGCATTTTGAAAGTTTTTACCATAAAGAAATTAAAACATATTTGAGGAGATAAACACATTTAACCTGATTTCAATGGTGTACAATGTATACGTGTACCAAAATATCACATGGTACCCCACTAATATGTGCAATTTTTATGTTTTATGTATCACTTAAAAATAAATTTTTTAAAACGTCCAGCTTACAATTGTGAAAATTAAATGTGGACATGTGAGATTTCCATCGGGGGAGAAAAACTGTAACAGAAGTTGTTTTGGCTTAATTTTCCAATTTCGATTTCTGCAAGTGTATGGAGTTGGCAAATTTTCAGAAAAGTAATTTCATAGCAAGGATTGAAGGGAGCAAAGGGCTCAGTTACCTTGGGTAATTTCCCTCTTTGCAAGCTAATAGATGTACTCTCTCACCTTGCCACTAGATGGCAATCGCCTCCCAGCACATTTGAGTGAAGGCGTTTTCTTTTTGTTCTTTTTAGTTATACATGACAGTAGAGCGTATTTTGACATATTATACATACATGGAGTATAACTTCCCATTCCTGTGGTTGTACATGATGTGGAGTTACACTGGTCATGTATTCATATCGAAGGCTTTAAAAACTCCCATAGCCTCTTCAAGGCTAACTCACATTATACATCAGGCATAAGATTATGCCAAGCAATATAGGGGACCTGTAAATGTTATTTGCTCACTTAGTAACTACGAAATTCAGAAGGCTGTTCCTGAAATTCAAGGATATGGCAGTAAGAGATGGTTGTCCAGAAGAACAATCTATGACTTTCTGCAAAGGCTTTCTTTCACTCAGTCTAGTTGGTTACTGTCCCATTGCCCTGGATCCTTGAGGGAGGGGGGCATTTATATAGCTCACTCCTTTACATATTTACTTACAAGCTCCCTGCCTCCATAATGTAAGTCTCAGGAGAAGAGGGCCCGTTTAGTTCCTTATAGCATTTTCAACCTCAAGAATTAAAAACTATCACATAGTAAGTGCTCAACAAACATTTGTCAAATGAAAGTTAAAGGAATACAGAAGATTCTTAAAAGTTTCTTGTCCACTACTGGAACAACACCTTTTCTCTTCTCTTCAGGAAAGCGAATCAAGATGCAAGCAAACCACAGAGACTATGTCCTGCCAGCCCAGGGCTTAATGCCGCA
This sequence comes from Xerus rutilus, assembly GCA_028644305.1. Classification (NCBI taxonomy): domain Eukaryota; kingdom Metazoa; phylum Chordata; class Mammalia; order Rodentia; family Sciuridae; genus Xerus; species Xerus rutilus. The sequence goes on along the minus strand of CM053399.1, from coordinate 77,849,825 downwards.
ATGGTGCCCCACCCTCTGTAAACCACACTTCACTTATATCCCCTGAGCAGTGACAAATGTAAGGCTAATAAACTAACCTGAGATAATGGAGGAAAGTTAGAAACGGCCCCTCTCTCTCTTTATTAGTAGACAGCTTTTAATAGAGTCCTTCTAAAGAGAAATCTTATAAACCTGATGTCTCTTTCCTGTAGTCTTTTATCTGCACCTCTAAGACTCAGAGGTACTTCAAAGAAAAAAATTCCTTCTCTTCTTTCATGAATTGTCCCTGACAGTTGCCCTCCAGCTGTGCAGCTTCAAGTGATTGTTTTCCCTAGCCTTGACCTGTGCTCACCTGATGTTTTCTCCTCCAGCTGCCTCTATTCCATTCTCACCACCACCACTCAGGGTCAGGCCCTTATTTTCCTGGGCTGTTGCAGTGAACAATTACATGAAATGCACAACTCTGGCCATGCATGGCAGTCTGCTGAAAGCCCCCTGTGCATCCAGTAAACATCGACTTGTGTGATTTCTTTATGAAGCCTTCTCTGCCCCTGCCTCCCTGAGCAGAACTGACCCTCTCCCTCATCTCCACTACACTTCCTGTACACTCTTCTCATACCAGCTATTTCTTTTTCAATGAATTCTTAGCCAACTGCTTCCCTACTAGACTAGAAGCTCATTGAAGATTCGGCCACATCATCCCCCCCACCCCATGTCTATCACCTAAAAGAGGATTTGAATGCATTGCTGCCTATGATTGGTCCCCATTGCTACCAAAGAAAACCCAACCCTCTTTCCCCATAACTAACAGTCACTAGCCTACCCCTTTTTCCTCCCCTACCTGTCTCATCCACTCCCAGCCAGACTGAGTCCTGCTGGGTTCCTTTTTGGCAAGTGTCTGCCTTGGTACCCCTAGAGAAAGCCCCTGAGGGATGAAGTTATATATATGATGCAGATTGTACCTAAAATGTTAGAATATTAATTAGCTGAGAGTTGTAGCGTGAGACCACCTGGGTTCAAATCTCCCTTCCACCAGTACTGACAGTGTGACTTGCGTTTACCTTAGTATCTCTGTGTCTCATTTTCTTCACTGACAAAAAGGAGCTGCTATCAGGAGCTCTCTCAAGAGGTCTGTCTGGAGGACTGGGTAGATACATGTGAAGCCCTAGAACAAGCTTCACACAAAGGGAACTCTCGGATTCTCGTCACAAAGGGTCTGCTCTTGTTAGCCACAATGCTAGGAACTTGACATATTTTACTTCTACTCCCAACAAAAACATGGGAACTGGGTGATATTCTCTGCCCTCCAGTAAGAGGGCAAAGACCCATAAAGACTATCTTTCCCAAATTCACATGCTCAGGAAGTTCCAAAGCAAGGACTTGAATCAGAGCTGTCTGACTGCGTTGTGCTAACACTTTGCAATTCAGCAAACTGTGTACCACACAGGGGATTTGTGCATATATGAACTATTATTTACTAAATGTCCTCTCATTGTGTTCCTTTCCCTTTAAAAAATATAGCACATATATAAATTTCATTTCATTTTCACAAATGAATTTGATGTGTTAGCTAATTGTCCTAATTCACATTAAAATAAATTATAACTCTTAAAATAACTTATTAACCCCTATTTCACCTGAAACATCACCTATTTCACAGTATTGCTGGGTAAACACTGTACAGAGCCATGCTGCTTAGTCCATTTTTACTTATAAATTTATGAGAAAACATTTTATAAATAAAAATGACATTAAAAGAGATTCATTCTAAGAACAAGTAGGCTTCCATTTATATGTTTGTTTTCTCGGTGTTGCTGGGAATCAAACCCAGGGCCCCACACATGCTAGACAAGCGCTCTACCGCAGAGCTACACCCTCAACCCTCCCCTATATGTTGGTTTTAAGGAATTGCAAAGGCTTCTCAAAGCCATGTCAGACACAACAAGAAACAATGCCGAGCTCTCTGTGTGCCAGGGGACCAGGAATATGAATGAGGGGACTGGCCACCTATTTGCCAATCTTTCATCAGAAGTGTCACTTCCATCAAATTTTCTTCCTCCCACCACTCGTTCCTTACTGCATTATCAGTAAAGCCATCTTTTACCAAGGAACACCAGTAAGCAACAGAGGAAGGAAACTGTGTCCTCTCTATACCAGAGTGATGGTAGCTTCAGAGATAGACAGGGACCCGCTGTATCTAGAAGGCAGTTGAAAGGGCTGACAGAGGATGGCTGGATAGGGCATGCAGGTGAGGAGGGGAAAACATCAGGGAGCTGTAACAGCCAGACACAATAGGATGCTGGCAAGTAAACACTGTTTAATGTGATGACCGTGTATTAAACCTGAAGTCAGCATTTAGCCTCTGTCAGTTAGCCAGGATGCCTCTAAGTGCTTACTGGGGCTCTTGCACGTGTTTATTTTCCTGCTCCAACACATACTTAAGGCAGATGTTGGGTTGTGGTGAGGGATCTCTTTTATGCCTATTTACTTGGGCCAAGTTTAATGCCCAGGTGGACAAGCCTCTACTTATTTGACCCTATGTGAAGGATTCTTTTTATTTTAAATCCTCCTACTGACTCTGTCCCTGTAATTCTTATTTTTTCTGGTGTTGAAAGGAAGGGAAGTTTGTACAATGGTGAGGATCTCCCCAAAACCTATAAAAGAAGCATCAGAGTCCCCTTCTCTGCTGGCAATCTGAGATCTTAAAAAAAAAAAATTGTGAAGCACCATGTGGCGAAAAGAAAGAGGAGAGTTAATATAGCAGGACTAAACTGCTATCCTAAGAAAGCCCTGCTTACAATGTGGGACTTTGATTGACATCTGGAAACAGATTTTGGAAGATTTTTGTTTTTCTTGGTACCAGGGATTGAACTCAGGGGTACTCAATCACTGAGCCACATCCTCAGCCCTATTTTGTGTTTTATGTAGAGACAGGGTCTCACTGAGTTGCTTAGAGCCTCATCAATGCTGAGGCTGGCTTTGAACTCGCGATTCTCCTGTCTCAGCCTCCCAAAGTGCTGGGATTACAAGCGTGAGCCACCACGCCTGGCTGAGATTTTGGAAGGTTTTCACCATCAACTAATAAGATTGACTCATTGTGCCTAAACAGTTTGTGCAAACAACATGGTTTATGCTGAACGCTTGCTTTTCTTCTGGGATCCTAGGATTTGAGTACATGCCAGGCAAAGGCAAACAGAGGGGGCATACCCCTACATTCCAGTAAAAAATAAATAAAAATAAAAAACAAACACCTAGGCACTGAGTCTTTGAGGGGCTTCCTTGATTGGCAATGGTTTACATGTGTTGTCACAACGTGTGGCTAGGGGATCGAAAGCCATCTTATGTGACTACACTAGAAAAGGACTCCTGGAGACTTGTGTCTTGCTTTCCCCTGGACTTGGCTTCATGCACCTTTGCTAATTTTTCTCTGTTTTCTTTCACTGCAATAAATCATAGCATGGATGTGACCTTATGCTGAGTCCTGAGTCCTCCCCAGAATTGCAGAGCCTAGGTGGATGTAGAGAATCCATCCACATAAGCACTCCTGCTTTTCTGTGCTCTAGGGATATACAAAGAAGGGGCACAGCCTGAAGAGCAAAAACCATTTTGGGATAAGAATATAAAATTTAAACACCAGGTGTGAGCTCCATAATCATCATCTGGAGAGTTGATGTATGTCTTGGACATGTGGAACTGTGGTGAACTTCTTGCAGTGACTGGAAAAGAGATATTTTGCCCTTGACGAGCATCACTTCATTTATGAGTGATCATGTATAGAAGAAAAGAAAGCTGCTGTATAAATAGATGCTAGTGAACACAAATGATCTTTCTTGAGGTGCAACGAACTCAAGACTAGAGATCTAACCTTCCTCCTTGCTTTTTCTTAAAGGCTTTACCTACCATAAGGCCTTTAGAAAGGCTTAGACTTGAAAAGGATCTCAGAGATTGTCATTCCCTCTCCTCTTGGTACAGAAATCCTCTTTAGAACATTCCTACAAGATATGACTTGAGCACTTCCTACACTTAGTGCTTCTTGAAATTTTCCAAACTGCCCTAAGGAAATAACTCTTACTGGCAGTTATAGATGTAATTCAAATAAGATTTGCAAATAAAAATATCTCCAAACATACCTGCTTGGACTTGAAAATTCATCTGATTTTTGCTCTTCATTTCATTGTATGTCTGCTTGCTTAATATAAAAATATGGAATCACATATAAACTGCACATAAATATTTATGTGGAGATATTCATCTTCATTATAAAAGCTATTGGAGAGATCACTGAAAAAATACATTTTAATGTAATTTTTTTCCTAATAATAAAATACAGGAAAGCACAAAGAAAAAGATAGTAGTTATGCTTAATTCCCACACCTCCATCCTAAGATAACTGCTTCTACGATTTAGGTTCCTGCCTTAGAAATACATTTTTATTTGAAAGCAATAAAATGTATTGTGATGGGTTCTACTTGCAGAAAATAAGAAAGAAAGAAAAAAATGAGAATTACAATTTCAATAGGAGTAAGTGCCTGAAATCTAACTTTGACTAGAAGATCTAGAGGTGAGAGACAGAGAATTAGATATAATAACCATGTTTCCATTTTAAAACATACCTTTCAAGTAAGGATTCAAATGTTTCAGATATAATATGGCAAAGAAGCAGTCCAGAAAATTAAAGAAAGACTGCCTGCATGTTTATTTACCTTGATTCTTTGTTAATATAAGGTTAGGCATCTATATACCCTTTAGTTATACTTGGCAGCTGTCAGCAAAATCATTGCTGGGAATTTATTTTTCCATATATATATATATATATATGTATGTTACATATATACACATATATTACATACATATCTATATATATATATACACAGACACACATCTTTCCAAGAGGAAACAAAACTGGGTTTCATATGGTAATTAATTATGCTTTCACAGTTATTAAACTCTATGGTTGTCCAAAAAGGAGATCTAGACAGGTTTCAAGAACCTAAAAGAAGTGGATATTGTGTACACACACACACACACACACACACACACAAACACACTACGGAGGGGCTACAAGCATGGAAAGAGGTGAAATTCCTACTGAGCAACAACATTCCAACAGGCATCTGGCTAAAGGACTGGAACTTACTCCAATGGTTGAAAATATGAGGCGCCTACAGTGTTTGAAAGAAACTGAGAACTTGACCTGTAAGAAATCCAAACTCTAATTCAAGTTCTGCCATTTACCAACTGGTAACGTATGCAAGCCATTTCACTTCTCTGAGCTTATTTCCCTATCACTAAAGTGGGCAAAACAATGTTCACCTTGGAAGATTAAAGTTTGTATATTTTAGAGTGTCTCCTCTATGATAAGTATTTAATAAATGATAGCTAATTAAACAACATATGTGAATGTACTTTGTAATTATACTGTTTTCTAACAGTGGGAGGAAGCCAAATCTCACAGGAATGCTAATGTTTAAATTCAAAGATTGCATTTAATAAAGGACCTCAAACTAAGGAAGACAACAGAGATCATATGGAGGGTCGACACTGTTTGATGAGGAGTGGCTGTCTCTTAGAGTGCTGTATTAAATAAGCCCTGAAGCTCCATCCAGACTCACAGAGTACTGTGAGAATCGGTTCTGCCTTCCATAGATTCATAAGGAAAAAGAATGGCAGCATTCATGCCAAGATTGCAGCATAATTTAAATGAGTCCATGATAAAGCTGAAGCCCAGCACTCATTTTTCAGAAAGGCATCCCGGCTCCCAAATCTGCTGCTGCTCCACTTACTATTGCAGAAAATGTCTCACGAATAGAAAACAGTGTTCATGAACATCAGACTTGTACAGTATATTAGCTGGTTGGGAATCTCACAAAAATTTACCTACTCAAGTTACTGGGTATCAACAGTAAAGAACATGGAATCTTGTCACCCACAATCCAAGGACAATATTAGGCATCACTTTCCACTAAAAGTAAGAGTGATGATAGTCCTACTACGTAAGGTTTTTATGAGGAATAAATGAGGTGGAATACACAAAACTCCTAGAACATAACTAGCACAGCAAGAGTTCAATAATATTTAACTATTACTATGAAGATGAATATTTATTGTCTTTTATTTCAACAATTTATGGTTTGGGTTTAGGTTATAAAATTGAGTAATGCAATATTCAAGTTAAATTGAAATTATTTGTTAATAATACTTCAATAGTCAAGAAATAAAGACCGAGAAGCTCCAAAGCAAATAAAAAATAATTTTAATCTTTGTCCTTTAGCTGAGATCTCCCTTTACCCAATGCAAGGGAAAGTCCTATTTGACTGAAGGAGAAGGAAAGAGGGGGGAAGGAGGAAGCTAAAGTTGGGGTGGGCTTGTACAATGGGACAGATAAACCAGTTTTTTATCTTTCTCTGGCCAAGTACACACAATTGTTTCATTTAAGTTAGCGAGCATGATGCAAGACCATTTATAATTTTCCACAGACAATAAATCAAATAAAATTAAAAGACTTAAAGCTGTCCTCTGCTATGCCCTACTCTGACAACTCAAGGGCAATTACTGCAACATGTTTAATGTCTTCTGAAATTCAACTTCATTTCTATAAATAATGTCACCATGCATTTATTTCTTGACTTATCTATTTTATACATTATCTAGTGACTTCCCTTAAGATTTAGTTCTATCACACCCTCAATCTCCTACCACTTTTCTTTCCTCCACTTCCCTTTATGTCACAACTTTATTTTTACTAAATCAATGTTTACCTTTTAAATTATGTGAATATTGTTTACTTTTAAGTCAAACAGCTTACTCTGAATAAATTTCCACCTAAAACTTTCTGGGTTTCCTTAAAATGTTGCCATTCTAACACATGTTAAACAATTTTAATGCTTTTTATTCTGTAGTATAGATTTCATCATTCAATACTGGGAAACATCCTGATGCAAATGCAAGAAAATTGATCTTTAGAAACATTGTTTTCATTAGATAGCCAACTGAGGAAAGTTTAAATAAAACTGTTCGGGGAAAAATTTAAAAAATAAATGTTATTTTAAAAGGTCATGATTGCTTAATTTATCATTGCTTAGATTTCTATATGCCCATTCTATGTTTTCACAAACACTTTGACTGATTTGATATGTGCCTGTCCATAATCATCCAATTCAAATGCTGTGGAGCCATTTAATTGTTTTGTTTTTCTCCTTGAGGATGAAGCTGTCCATCTGGCTCTAATCAGAACTGGATTCAGCTGTAACAGCTTGCCAGCCCTGGTGCTTAGCTATTAATTCTGAAACTTCCCTTCACTTGTCTCCTGTACTGGATCCCCAGATTCCTGGGTATCATGTCTTTCTCTTTTGTTTTGCTTGATCAATTTGCTGAACCACATTCTGCAGCAACTTCCCGAGAATGGATACATGGACTTCTCATGAATCTTAATTGATTGATTGATTGAGAGTAGAAACCTAAGTTAAAGTTTCTAGTTAAAATTATTTCTAAGTTAAAGTCATTTGCCCTTAGAGTTTTGAGATATTTCTCTACTGTCTTCTAGAATCTTTTATTCTAGCCATTTGAATTTCCATTCTTTGTGACCTGAATTTTTCTCTTCATCTCCTCTTTTCTGAAATTTCAAAGTAATAATATGTTAATATTGGCCTTTTTTGTATATGTTGATCTGGAAAATTAATAGACCCTTTCAGTCTAGAATCCTCAGCCTTCGAAGGAGGAAAGTTATTTTATATTACTTCTTGGTAATTTCTTCCTGTTTTCTTGGTTATCTCTTTCTGGAACTACCCTTGGTTGGATGTTAGTTCTCCTGGTCTGATTTCCAATTGTCTTATCTTTTTTCTCCAATTTGTTACATATTCATCTTTTAATTCTGTTTTCTAGACAATATTTTTCACTTTATTATTTATATATTTAATAAAATTAGCCAATTTATATTAGCACATTTAATTGCAATGTGAGATGCAAACTCTGGCTAACAAAGCAGAAAAAGAATGTATATAAAATAATTGGGATAGCTTATAGGATGTTTGTGAGGCAAGAGAACAAACTTGGAGACTACAACAGCCAAGAAACTAAAATACCCTAAATACATAACATAACGTGTTTTTTAAAAATGCTACTGTCACCATCACTAGGCACAGTCAGTACAACTTTTCATGACAGTGCTGGGTACTCTGCTGTCACCGAATTTCTACCCATCTACCAATGGAAGCTGCAGGCAACTGCAACTCCACCTCCAGACTCACCAGAGTGGATCTATGAGATACTTCAGTCTTCCTGTCACTGCAGTCTGGAGATGCTGACCATGCCTCAGTAGCAAGCAAATGCCTGGTATTTTCAGTTTCGATATTGAGGCTGGCTCTGCATTGTAAGGATAGGAATCCCCTAAACTTACGATGAGGGCTCAGAAATGGGGCAATCACAAAGAATGATTTGTTCAGTGAAGCCCATCCCTTAGTCTGTCCTACACCAACATTATTCTACACTTAACACTTCTTAAAAAAAATAACATAATGCAACTGGCAATCCCTGTAGAACTGAAAATGTATTCATCCTTTATCCTAATATTTTAAAAAATAGTCTCATTCTTATTTGCTGTTTCCATTCCAAGACCAGGATCTGTGAGTGATGTCCATTTTCCTCTGGTTATGTCCTGATTCAGTTCAATATCCTATAATCTATGGATTCATTTGTTAAGTTACCCACAATAAACAAGCACAAAGTAGCAGGATATGGAAAAGAAAGGAAATAAAAGAAGACAATTAGTTCAACTGTCTAAGATACATAATACAAGAAAAAGTTAATAGATGCTACTGTCTCTATTTCTTCAAATGACTATAAAGCTTATGGTGAACTGAAAAATGACTCTTCAAAAACATATTTATGTCCTAATCCCTGGAACTTATGATATGTTACCTTATCTGGAAAAAGAGTCTTTGCAGATGCAATTAAATTAAGGATTTTTTAATCTTTTTTTTAATTAAGGATCTTGAGATAAGGAGATATTTCTGGATTGTCCACATGTGCACTAAACCCAATCCTAAGTATCCTAACTGGAAAGAGGCAGGGAAATATTTGACACAGACAAAAGAGGAAAAGATGATATGCCCACAGAGGCAGAGATCACAATGGTGTGTCCACAAGGGAAGGAACACCAAGCCAGAGGTAGTTGGAAGAGGCAAGGTGTGGATTCTCCCCTAGAGCTTCTGGAGGGCATGCAGTCCTGCTGTCACCTTAATTTTGACTCAGTAAAACTGATGTCAGACCCTGGCTTCCCAAACTGTGAGAGAAAAACTTGTGGTTGTTTTAACCAACAAAGTCTCTCCCTGCCCCACTTTGGCTCACATCATACCTTGTTAAGAAGATTCTGGAGTCTCAGACATTGCCCTCTAGTATCTTAGAGAAGCTAAAACAAAGATGGGTTTCTCTTCCTACTTTCCACTCAAAACTTGGAGTCTTTGGTAACATAAAATATGGTATTTTAGGGAAACTGCAATCCTTTTATTGACTGCTTTCAAGACTGGGAAATGAATTTTTTTTCTAATTTGGAGGTTATGGCCATTCTAAAAAATATGTGCAGTATATTAAGATGTAGCCCCAAAGTTGCTAATCCCTGAAGGACCCACACTCTAACCAGTGAGAGAGATCTTAGACTGCAGCTGCCAAAGAAGCCAACCTCACCTTCTTGCTAAGACTGAGCAGAAAAAGAAATTGAGGAGGGCATTTTTATTTCTTAGACTTTTCACTCACAGGAGTAGAAAATTTTTAATTACCAGAAGGATTCAATTCCCTAGGATTTTAAAGTCTTTTGCTTTAACTTGTGAGGGTATTAAATCTTTGGGCTTTAATTTCTCTCTAGTCATTTCATGATAGGAGGTTTATTCAAATGTGGGGCATCTCTTTGTTATAGGCCTTTTATTATTCCAGGATCTTTATGCCTTCATTTTAGAGCATTTTATGATATCATTTAATCTCATTGTAGAACTTCTAATAACAGTCACTAATTAGTAGAAGAGCTGACCTCTCCATGGGGAAGAGTGTTTTAACTCATTGGCATTATTTAGAACTATTGGTGTATGGTGATTAAAAAATCAGGCTATTGCCTGAACCAAGGATGGACCATTCCACCGAAGGGTTTTTCTTCTTGGAAACCATTCTCTGATATGCCACAGTTTGGAACGTGGTTGGATAATTGAGGGTGGATAATAGAATAGAAATGGATATTTTTTAGCTTTGGATGCCGAGAGTACTTACTATGATACATTTCTAGTTTATTTCAGAACCTTTTAGAGACAAAATTCCACATGCCTCTCAGTAGTCCCAGGATCAAACCAGAGGTGGTTACTGAGGTAGAGCCTTGTGAATGAGTGCTGAGTTCCTCCCATCTGGGGGACAGCCCAGCCTTAATTCGCCCCAGGCTTGATATTTCAGATTGACTGCCCAAACCAAGGACTGTTAGCGGGGATGGATGGATGCTTCCTTCATAAAAAGAAAGATTCACAGCCATATGCGGTGGCGACCTGCTTACCTACTCCCCTGACAGTAGTTGGAAGGACAAGTGACCACACCAACACTTCCCTATGGTCCTCTTTTTCTCTTGGGAGCAATCTCCCTGCTGGAGACATATATTTCCCTTCTTCCCCTGCTGGAGTCCATGTTGGTTGGACAAACTGCCTACATTCTTATGTTGAGTATGAAGAAGCCAGCAGATAGAAATCTGATTGCCCAATATCCATTTAATAAAGGAGATATTTTGACCCCACCTGCTTTATTTCTTTGCCTTCTTTGAAAAGAATAGGAGAGGAAATTAAGAGATTTTAATACACTGATTGGAAAAGGAAGGCACTTCTAGTAAAAACCAGCCAGTGCCGTAATTGGGAAACCACATGGGCTGGCACCTCATCACCTGCAGGAAATTTGTCCAATCCCAGAATACACTCAAAGCAGGACTCTAAGTCCATTCTCTCCACTTCTGGACAGTGTTTATTCGAAGAAAACTGTCAATTAGAAAAAAAAACAAGGAACTCCCCCTCTTTGGTGTGCTCCCCCAGGAGATTGCTCAGCCTCAGTTCCAGTGTTGGTGTGAAGTCTTGTTGCATAATTTTTTTTTTGGTACCAGGGATTGAACTCTGGGGTACCCAACCACTGAGCCACATCCCCAGCCTTATTTTTTGTTTTATTTAGAGACAAGGTCTCACTGCGTTGCTTAGCACCTCACCATTGCTGAGGCTGGCTTTGAAATTGCAATTCTCCTGTCTCAGCCTGCCAAAGTGCTGGGATTACAGGTGTGCGCCACTGTGCCTAGCTTGTTGCATAATTTTAATTGTAAATATGATGGGAGCAGCAGAGTGTTCCATCTTGTTTGTCCATTTTACCTTGTTAATAATATTCAAATTCGCCTATTTCCTCTTCTTTAGTTTAGGACACCATCATCTTCCTTGGACTATTTTTGTTCCAACTATTGGAGTCCCACTGCCTCTAGTTTTCATGCCAAGCTGGAGTAAGTCTCCTAAAATACCACTGATAAGGCAATTCCCTTTTATAAGAACTTTAAGTGGGTCTCCATCATTATTAAGCCTTCTTAATATGACCTTTAAGTGGGTCTCCATCATTATTAAGCCTTCTTAATATGACTTACAGGGCCCAACATGATGAAAGTCAATACCCTGCTTCTTCTTTCTCCTTCACTTACCCAGCCTTGTGTGCTTAAGTCATGACAAACTTTCATGTTTACCTAAACAAGGCCATGGTCTTCCCCCACCTTCAGGCCTTTACACATGCTGTTCTATCCTCCTGGAACCCTCTCCTACCATCCTGGTCTTCTCACCTGGCCGCCTCCTACTCTGGCTTTAGACACCATAGTTCCCCTCCCCTGGGAAAGCTTCCTTGTCTCTGTCATCTAAAGATGCCATCTCATGCTTGTTACCTTAGCATCCTGCTCGTTTTTCTATCATCGCAGTTATCAAAAATCTTTCTCAAAACATCAGGCCATGAAGTCCACATTAAATAATCAGACTTGCAAAATTTCTATGCCTTGAATTGGCCAAAGAGAATCAGTGATACAACCACCATATACACTATTTTAGCCTGTACAATCCTTTAGCCCTGAGGGAAGAGGAGCACAGTATAGCCACAAGCAGAACAGAATAAGTAAGATAGAAAGCCTGGAAATCTTATGGAAGGAAAATGAAGATTTAAAAATAATGATAGTGACAATTATAATAACAATGACAAAACATAGCTTGCATTGCAAATGGTGGTATTGGGCAAACTCCAGGAACTGAGTCACCAATGCTCCCAGCAACCATGAATGCTACAATCTGGAGAGGTTTGGCCTTTTTTAGAACCCTGTAATCATCTCTGGTCTAAACCTCAATGATAGGTGTTGACCTGAACAGAGGACTAAAAAGAGAGAAAACAAAGTTTGTATTATATTTTTGGAAAGTAAGCACTAGGGTGAAAGAAGGACGGAATGGAGTCGTTTACATTACATGAAAATGTAATGAGGCGAAGAGAAATCTCATTCGCCAGAATCTGTCAGGAAAAGCATTTGTTCTTGTCCTGGAATAATGTCTTCATTAACCACTACAGGTTAAGGTTAAGATTCACTCACACCCTGCAGGTGCATGTTCAAGGAACAAGAAGGAGTTTCTAAAATGCTGTGCATTTAGAAAGGTGAGAAGCTTGAAGTTCCTTCTGGAAAAGAAGGTGTCAGAGAAAGAAAACTCCCCAAAGTGGCAAGAAGATGAGAATAGATTAACAGATGGTTAAACCATAACCCAAAAAAGGCCAAAATAAAATATTTTTTATTAAAAAACTGATTAGACTTCTGTGTATCCTTCCTTTCTCTGATTTTTTAAAAGAAAACTACAGGGTAAGCAAATGTTTGCAAAATTTAAATTCATGACTCCTTAGAGACAAAGACTAAAAATCCTTTGGAGACCTTCTCAGTCCTGTGATTCTATGACATTTCATGGGATCAAGAGCATGATTAAACCTGAAGAACTATAATAAAAACAAACCTTACATATAATTATAATATCCAAAAGTGCCTGCTTCGTCTCTTTTGCTGCTGCTGCTTGTATGTTTCACCTAAATAGCTTCAAATTGCATATTAGCACTTTTTAAAAGATTCTGGGTTCTCAAGAGGAAAAAAAAAGTAAATAGTCCTGCATTCAAAACATGATTCTGCTTCCAGATCAATATGTTCCCTGCTGCTATAATTTCTTTGATACAAAAAATATTTGCTAACTGGCTCTCTACAGTTTGTATTAGATTTTATGGATATGGGGAATCATAGATGAGTGACATATGGTTTTTGCTTTAGATAACTCATAATCTAGTTTGGGGAACAGAAATATAATAAGTTACCCCCAAAAAGGATGAGAGCTGAAACTGAGTGATGTGAAAAAGCTACCTAGCAAGAGAGTCTTACTGAAGACATAGAAAAATGCATCCAATGCAAATCTAAAGCGTTATCCTTTGCGGTACTATCATACCTTATTATTTCTCAGATCATTAGCATGGCACTGCTTCAACGTAGCTTTGTGAAGACAAACCACAAATCTGCCACAGTAGGAGATGACACCCTGTGAAAGAAAGAGAAGGCTCCAAGAGCTGGAACATAACTACCCAAGGGCTGCCAGCCTGCTTGTCAGATTATTTTACAGTGTAAACCAAAGTATGGCCTTAACAGTCAAGGAATCAAATCAGGTCAGAAGACACAAAACATCCCAGAAGGAGTTGGTCCCCTGGAGGTACAGTCCTCTACCACCCCTACTGCCAATTCATTCTGATGAAATCTTGTTAAGATGAACATCAAGGAGAAAAAGATCACAAAAAGTCAAAAGGCAGTTTGCCACTTTCTCACGCTGGTGTGTAGAAGTCGAGAACAGCTTTGATTTGGTGTTCATTGTCCTGGAGGAACAACAAATGGAAATACTTAAGGTCCTTTTAGCCCCAACTGCTAAGTCATGGTGTCAAGCCCAGCCCAGTCGACTTGACTTTGAGATTGGGGGCCCCACCAAGAAACCACTCTTTTTTGCTACTGTCCTTGGCGACTTCCTACCAAAAGACTCTAAAGCCAATTAGCTATATGCAGATAAAGAAGCAACATTCTTTTATTTAAAATCATTTAGAGACATCTGAAGGACTTTCTTAGGTTAAAAAAAAAATCCATATTAACAGTCTGAAAACATAGCTGAGCTTGCTCTCCTAAAACTGTGCACTGTACTTAATACTTGAAAACACATTAAATAGAAATCACTCCTGCTGCTCTTTCTTTCTCATTTCATTTTAATAGAAATGGAGAGTTGGAGAGGGGGTACTGAATTTTAAATGACCCATGCTAAGACATTTATTTAATTAAATGCTCCAAGGAAACTGGAACATCTATTTTAAGACATAAACAGCACTGTGAAGAGCAATTATAGAGCTTATAATATACAAATGAATGACATTTGAACAAATAGTTCTGAGAGGAAAGAAAGTCAACTGCCATGACAAAAAGAAAAATAAAGGCATTAACTAAGATTAAATTTTTCTTAAATTCCATCTCCATGAAGAAACAAAGAATTCCTTGAGTATGGATAACTTTAGCTAAAGCCTAAGTTACCACAGTTTTTACAATGATTGTTAAGCCACCTTAATGATAAATATTATAATATTGCAATTTTACAATAAATATTATAATTATTATAATAAATAAACCTGTTTCAAGTGATTGTTCTTCATTCTTCTCACTTTACTGATGGAATCATCATACTTAAAGTGCAGAAATTTTATTTTTAAACAGCCAAAAGGGAAACAATACGACAATGGCATCTGGAAACTTCACCTTTGAGTAGAGGCAAGAAAAAATGAGAGAGCATTTAAAGACTGAAAATAAGATCTGATAACCCAAAGAAACCAGCCCCTGCTCAAGGAGAGCCCAGGATGCGCTGGAAACACACCGGGAGCCAGGAGACAAAGGAAGAGGCCGGCAGTTTCCTCCGTTCCCTGTGGACTCCAGCCTCCCAGGAATACACACTTGCAGCCAGATCCAAGGGTTGATGCTTGGTGCAGTACAGGAGGGAAACACATACTGGAAAGGCCAGGAAGTTAAGGTTGGAAATGAGGCAACCTTAACCCCTCCCTATTACTCTCTCACCTCCATACAATGATTTCCATGCTCTCAGTGTGTCTCAGGAGACTTTGTGGCCTGACCCCTGCCAGCATCCTCTGCCTGTCTCTTGCCTCTCCCCTTCCCCTTAAGCCTCAGGAACACAGATCTGTCTGATTCGTGCACAAACCATACCACCTGATACTGTCTTATGTCCTAAAGTGCCACCTTTTCCCCTTTGCCTGGTTCAGAGCTGCCCCTCCTATCACTCTCAGAAAGGTTTCCTTCATGTCTTGATAATTCCATATGATGACATCCTACCCTGTCCCTCAACCTGTTTTGTGATTGCACTTTGGTACCACTACCCTTGGATCAACTGGCCTGGCCATGTCTGTGACAATACCACTGGTGTCAGGCATGAGGACATTTGTAAAATGAAAGAGCCTTATGCTAAGCATTTACACACACCATCTCATTGAATTCACACAACTGGATAGAGTGGGTTTTAATATCCACACTTCATAAATACTGTCGTATTTGTAAATTTTAATTCAGCTATTTATTTAACATTTTCTGGGAGGAAAAAAAAAAAAAAAAACTCCTAAGCAATGTTCCAGGAACTGTGGGGATGACCAGAAGAAAGAAGGTAGGGTGTGGGGAGGAGGAAGGAAGAACGGAAGAAGGGAGGGAGGAACAGATCCCAGGGAGGCCTGTGTCCTAAAAGAGAATACCTTTTAATTGTGGATTGATTGAGAGGGGGTTGGAGAGATAAATTTAGAATATGTTTAAAAGATTTGGAAGGAGAAAAGTATGAAAGAGAAGAAAAACAAAGAGTACTCTTATAACCACTCATTAGGCAGTACACGTTTGCTTAGTGGTTCCAAGCACATTTGAAGAGATTCAATTTCAAAAAGAATACTATAGAGAAGCTTTGTGGATAAAGTGTATCTTATGATTTAATAATTACTACATACGGTATTAAATTATAATTTCATGTTGTATATGTCCATAACATATAATACTATATAAGAACAATAATTTTTCCATTACTTTGTACATACCAGGCATTGTGCTAAGCATTTACACACACCATGTCATTGAATTCACACAACTGGATAGAATAGGTATTAATATCCACAGTTCATAAATGAAAGAAAAGTTAAGTAACTTGCCCAAGATCACACAATTATAATGCCCATTTTTCTTGCATATGTAAGTAATCAAAGAGATCAGTAATTTAATTAACTGAAATGTCTTATCATGGTGCTCAAACAGACTCATTCAAACAGCAGGTGTTCTGGAAAGAGCTTTCCAGGGCTATTGTCTTATTACAAAAATATCACCTACATCTCAAATGCATCAATAATTTCTATCCAAAATGGAATATTACCTTGGTTTAGATTCTGGTTGATTATAAATGAATCATGACTAGTGAATTGTTTCAATTGGCCTCAAATTATTAGGAAAAGGTCCATTAAAAAAACTGAGGTTTTATTTAACCAATATTTGGGTCTTGCAATAATTTATTGACACAAGTACTTTGGAATTAAAGACTAGAGATATTTATAGCTCTGCCATCATAAAGATTAAAATAAAATTATTTAAGAAGTTTGATGAATGTAAGATATATTTATTTGCTAGGAACACTGAGCAGGAAGCTCTGTGGTTATTTCATTGTGTGCTCATGAATGACTATGATTATGTGGTTTGGGACAACTAGCCTTAAAAAAATACAACTAGTCTTTATTTTAATCTGCTTCTTTTAAATCACTGCTACCCACACTGTTTTATTCATCATTATCATCATCTAAAAAATGCAAATTTTTGTTAGTAACTTCATAATTTTATTAAAATCCAATTATTGAAGATTTTGAAATGATTGCTTTTGCAGAATTCAATATTAAAAATCTTTTTTTGTAGTTCACCTGCTTATTTATCATTTCTTTCCACATTTTTATTGGTGCATTATAGTTATACATAATGATATGATTTGTTGTTACTATTTTTACATGCACACAATGTAACAATACAATTTGACCAATATCATTCTCCAGCACTTCCCTCCTCCCTTCCTTCATCCCAATGTCTGGTCCCTTTCCCAGCTGATCTCCCTTTCATTGAAAATATCTTTTTATTCTCTGAGCAGAAACAACCTATGTAATCATGGACTCTGATGAGCAATGAAACTAAAATGCTAAAACCCAATTATTTTAAGCATTACTGTCAAATTCATTTTCAGCTCAGTTCACAGTGTTTTGTAGAGTTCTACTCTGTCCTCTTCCATAGAAACTGTGGATAATGACAGATCATTAGCTAATAATATCAATGGCTAATAATAATAATTATTTGACCACCTTTCTTCTGTCCCCCTTACACTGCTTTCTTCCAGATGAGCAATATTTTAGTTCACTGAAAGCTCCCAGTACTCTGCTTTCATGGCAAAGAAAGAAAGGCTCTGCACACCTGACTCAAGCTGAAGGATTTTGTCATTGTTGTCTATATGGCAAGCCTTCTGCGTATTCCCTTTGATGCCTACTGAAGCCTAGAGGGTTCTTGAGAAATGCATGCTCATCCCCACTCAGTGCTGTTGGAGTCCAAATCAGCTAGGTCATCATATTTGTAGATTTTGTAGATGTAGTGGACACTATGATACCATGACTAGATGCTGTCACCCCAGACTAAAGGATTGGATCCCCTACCCTAGCCCAGCTCCTGGAAACACTGCAGTCCTCATTTGTCTCTCTCTTTAAAGCTACCTCCACTAGAGAGACTTGCCCTCCCAGGCCATGTCCCCTTCCAAGGGCAGACTGGTCCATGTGGGATGACAAGGGTTCTGAGGCACACTCCACCTCAGGACGACACTGAACAGCCATGTGAGCTCCAGAACCTCCCTCTGCATAAGCTGCTTCCTTCTGTTTCCTCCCATAAGTGGTGGACCCAAGAGCACTCTTCTGTCCCTCTCAGAATCCATGTCCAGGGTGCTCTAAATTCTCACTTCATTAAATGTACCAAAAAATTAAATATTCCCATTTCAAACTTTAACCTTTTTCTAGACTCCAAAGAAGCCACTGTGTAGTGTCATCCTTACATACCGAATCTTCATTCTGTTTCCATTTTTTTACCATGTAATTTGGTTAATTTGTTCAGCAAATATGTTAATCCATTCAACAAATATATTTTTTCAACTAACTAAACATGTTCTAATTCATTCAATAAACATTACTAGATGCCAAATTTCTTTTCTTGAGGAGCTCCAAGAAACCATTAATCCCATGGGGTAAGAAGTGCTCAGTTACCAATTAATAGATAAATCTAAAGGGACAGGAAAGCTAAGCCATGTGGAGAAAGGAGTCCTTGGTAGAGGCATAAAATTGGAAAGACAAGGTGGGGTTAGAGCTCATGGCACATTTCAGAGCAACAGGGAATTCATTACAGCTGTGGCAAAGGTACATTTGGGGAAAATTGGAAAAGAGGTTCAAGACAAGCAGAAAGGAAATGTTATAAAACAAATTACAGGCATTTTCTCAAAGGCTAAGTGGAGCCATTAAAAGGTTTTATGGACAGAGTGATATGATTATTTTGTTTTCACAAATGTTATTTTAGTAACAGGATAGAGTTCAGATCAGAAAGGTATAAGGCTGATGTAGGAAACCGTAATCAACCTGTTTTAGTAATCCAAGTGAGAAGAAATGAGGCCTGAAAAGAGGCAGTGAAGGAGGGAAGAAGCAGACCCCAAACACACCCCAAAGGCAGGCTTGGCAGGACATAGTAAAGAACTTATTCCGTGTCATGTATCTTTAATATTATATTAAATATTTTAAATAATACTGATTATCCCTAGGTGGTAGGACTATGGGTGGCTTTTATTTTTCTAAAATCCATTTTTATAGATTATTAAAAGGGATTTTGTAAAATTTTTGTAATAACAAAAAAATCATTAAAAATAAATAAACCATCCAGTATCAATTGATACAGCTAGCCCAGTTCTGATTTGTAAATACTATCCTCTAATATAAAAGGAACCAGAGCTCTTTGGAGAAATTACTGACTCCAGGGCTGGGCCAGGGAAAGTTCAAGATAAGCCTAAAATATCTTGTGGTGCCAGATGCCACAGAGTCCCCAAATAATGGAGAAGTCTCTAATGGAGCAGGAGTCCCCAGTGGCCAGATATGGACTATTTATTCTGCAAAATAAATAATTAGATTGATAGATTACAATCTAGAAAAAAGAATCCATGAGTCTGTAATTGATATAAAGGAGTGAATGCCTAAATTGGTAGGGGAGAGGAAAAGTTATTCTTTACATTTGAACTCTAACAAGGGCTGAAGGAATGATGGAAAGGAAAACTACCACCACAAAAATGGTTCCAAACAAGAATCAACAGCAGATGCTTATATCAGTGGACAAAAGTCTCATGAATGATGCATAAGATTATATATGCAATCATTCCTCTCATTATTTGAGATATTTTCATGGCATATTTGAATCACAAAAAATTTCAATTCTGATAAAGTTCAATTCATGTGTTTTTTTTCTTCTGTCACTTGTAATTTGGTGTTGTATTTAGCTACTGTTTTACCAACAGCCATGAAAATGTATTGCTATATATTATTTGATGGGATTTGTAACTTAAACTGTTATGCTTTAAGACCTATTGTGAGTCAATTATGTGTATAGAGTGAGGAAAGAGTTCAACACGAATGTTGGTTATGAATTGTCCCAGCAACATTTGTTGGAAATGAAACCTATAATATATATTATATTATTATATAGATTATATTATGTTATATTAATATATAATATATGATAGTATAAATATTAATATACAATATTTTTTATATATTAATCTCCTCACAAAGTATACAAAGGGTAAAATTGCAAGCAAAAAATCTGACTTACATCACTTTGTCCAAGGGATCAGTTGGTATCACCTACAGTACAAATTGACACCATGTGCCTCCTGATATGATGTACCAGGAAGGACAGAGCACAGCTTCTACAGTGTTCTTACAAAAGGAGCACAAATCTGAATTTAACATGGGAAGGCATCAAAAAATTCCAGATTGAGGAGCATTCTTTAAAGTAATGTGCTAATACTTTTTGAAAGTATGAAAAACATGAAAGGCAGACAAAAAATGTTGCAGTGTAAGGTGAATAAAAGGGAGATGACTCATTGCAATGTATTATCCTGGACTGTATTCTAGAGAACAAAAGTTACATTAGAGAAATAATTGGTAGAATTTGAATAAGACTCACAGGTTATGTCAATTATACTCAACATTTCTTCCTAAAAAATACTGAGGACTCAGAAAGCTCTTGATTATGATGGTCTGTATTATTACATCAAGAATATTATAAATGAAAACTGCCAAGCATGTTGGTACATGCCTGTAATCCCATTTTACACCAGAAGGCACTTATTTCCTGAGGCAGGAAGATCACAAGTTCCAGGCCAGCCTGGGCAATTTAGCAAGACCTATCTCAAAATAAATAAAATAAAAGGCTGGGAATGTAGCTCAGTGGTAGAGGAGCCCTGACTTAATCCCCAGTAGCACAAAAAAAATAATTAGTAAAAACTGAAAATGCTTAGCAATTCATTTTAAGATAACACAATATACATTAACATTTTGTAAAAAAACAACTGTATCTTCAAAAAATTAGATGACAGTGTTTTTTAAAATATTTTTTCAGCTGTAGATGGACAGAATATCTTTTTCTTTTTTTTTTAATTTTTTTTTTTTAGTTGTTGATTGATGTTTATTTATTCATTTATTTTTATGCGGTGCTGTGGATTGAACCCAGTGCCTCCCACATGTGAGGCAAGCACTCTACCACTGAGCCACAACCCCAGCCCCAGACAGAATGTCTTTATTTATCTATTTTTATGTGGTGCTGAGGATCAAACCCAGTACCTCACATATGCAAGGCAAGTACTCTACCACTGAGCCACAAACCCAGCCCTTGTTTTGTATTTTTTGAAGTCTCTTTAATATCTGACTTCATAGAAGGCAACTTGTTTCTCATATCTGCTTGTGTATTTGATCCATTGCAATATCACATGTCATGCAGTCTCTAGAAAATCCCACTATGTGCCATGAAAAAAGATAGTGAAGAAGGAAAATAAAGGTTAGCATTTTTATAAGGAGAATTTTGACCTCATAGATCTCCTGAAAGTTTCTTAAGGATCCCCAGGAACACATCTGAAAACTACTAGATTAGATAATAGTATTAAACTAAAGTTAGATTCTGGATTTTGACAGTTGATAGAGGTTAATGTAAGATGCTAACATTTGGAGAATCTGGGTGAAGGGTATAGGTAAATCTTTTGTATTATTTTTGCATCTATTTTGTAAGCCTGGAATCTTTTCAAATTTAAAAGGATAAAAAATAGTAAAACTTGGGCAAAGAGTGTAGCACAGTGGTAGAGCATGTGCTTAGCATACACAAGACGCTGGGTTTGGTCTCTAGTACCACCAAAATAAAAAAACCAAAAATTGATAAAAATTAACTGAAGAATTTTCATTGTTAAAAAGCCAGGAAAGAACAAATAGAGGTAGAGGGAAGAAATAATCGCAGGAAAGAACAAATAGAGGTAGAGGGAAGAAATAATCAATCATAAATTCCTGGTTTCTGGATGGTTGGCAGCAATGATATTCAAAATTTTTATCAACCACCATGACATTGACACTGACAAATCAAAGGGCAATGAACAACTGTAACCATTCTACATGTGCATACTGGCTATACAGCACCCCTGAAGGCTGGTGCCATTGCTGAGCTGGAGAATATAAGAGGAGTAATATGCTAAGCAAGGGGTAAAAAGGCTAACTGAAAAACAGGCTGAGTTTTGTTTTGAACTTACCCTGCTACAAGACTAATCTAATCTAGCAGTTCTCCAGTTGTTGTCCTGGCTCCTCTGGGGGTCCTCAAGAAACTTTCAGGAGATCTAGGAGGTCAAAATTCTGCTTACAATAGTGTTGACCTTTATTTTTCTTCTTCACCCTCTTCTTTCATGACATACAGTGGTGTCTTTCAGAGGCTGCATGACATGTGCTATTGTAATGTGTTGAATACACAAGCAGATATGAACAACAAATTGCCTTCTCTGAAGTTAGATATTAAAGAGATTTTTAAAAATAAAAAACAGAGGCTGGGTTGTGGCTCAGTGGTAGAGTGCTTGCCTAACATGCATGAGGCACTGGATTCGATCTTCAGCATCACATAAAAATAAATAAATAAAATAGATATTGTGTCCATCTACAACTAAAAAAAAAATTGAAAAATAAAATAAAATAAAAAACAATTGTCATCTAACATTTGTGAAAATATAGTTATTTTTCACAAAAATGTTAACCTGTAATGTATTATCTTAAAATGAATTATTAAATACTGTTTTCAGAATTAATTTTTTTTAAATTTTGTGATAGTGGGGATTGAAGTCAGGGCTGCTCTACTACTGAGCTACTCCTAGGGCTCTTTTAAATTTTTATTTTGAGACAAGGTTCTTACTAAGTTGCTGAGACTGTCCCCAAACTTGTGATCCCTCTTACCTCAGCCTCCAAAGGAGCTGGGTTTACAGGTATGCAGGAAAGAACCCTGCTTTCTTTCCTGCTCCTGGAGTAAATTTGCTCTTTAACTTTTCCCAATTTAGGATGACTTGTTCCTCATACATTTGAAATAATATCAAATTTTTAGACCATTGTAATCTTTTCTGGGAGTTTGAGAGATCATATAAGTTTCCTTCATGACCAGGGAAAAAACCAAAGCTAAACTAATACTTAGTCAGTAATTTTTCACCCTTTCAAATCTCTATTCTTTGAATATTTTTTTGATCCTTTTAAAGAGGAGATCAGAAAAAAAAATTTCTTCTATTAATAAATATTATAACTTTTACATATAAGACCACATTTATTACAGGTAAAGAATGAATCAAAAATGTTTAATTTATTTGGACTTATCTTTCATTTCAGTTTTTCCTTTACGTAATTAAATAAAGCTAGAGTTAGTTTGCATGGATGTGGTTTTATAGACTGTTTATAATATTTTCTTTAAAATGTTTCCTAAATACTTTTTACTTTTTTTAGAGTATTTATTCTTCCCTTTGGTTGACACCACAATTTAAATTTACAAATAACTTTCACAACCTTTTACTAACCTGATTGCGAAATATCTGAGTCCTATTTTTCCAGCATAGTAAATGGAGCCTGAATTATTCAGATTATCATTTTTAATGTTTTTTTAATTATTTAATTTTGAAGCAGTTTCAAACTTACAGAAAAGTTGCAAGAACGGTACAGAGAACTCTCACAAAGACCCCATTCAAGGTTAGCTAGTTGTGCCAGTATGTCAGCAAGGTGGCCTGAGAAAACCAGAAGTCTCTCTGGTTTCCTCCAGTTTGGAACAGCTCCTCGGTCTTTCCTTGACTTTCCTGACCTTTTTTTTTTTTTTTAATATTTATTTATTTATTTAATCATAGGACAGTTGCTTTGTAGCCTGTGCCTCAATCTGGGTACAGTCTCATGATGAGGCTCAAGTGACATTCTTTTGCCCAGTGTCACAGAAAGTGTGTTCTTTTCTTTCCAGTACATTGGGTGGTACCCATGTCTGTTTATCCCATTACAGGTGACAGTGCCTTATCTCATTGGTTATTAACATCTGTTTTGTGAGATGTGATTTTGTACCTATTTGAACCTCCCCTTCTTTACCCCTCTTTCATCTACTGGCTTCAACATTCCTTGATGTTTCCTGTCTGAGTCAACTATTGGGAAGATGGTTTCCTAACACTCGTTTCTGAAGCCATCATTCCTTCTGCATTTATTAGTTGGCTTTCTACTAGAAGAGTGTTTCTCCTCTCTCTTTGTTTGTTTGTTTCTTTGTTTATAACAGTACAGATCCACAAATTCCTGTTCTATTCAGTGGACTGCAACCCAGTACCACCATTACGTTTGTTGATGCTCAGTATCCCAAATTAGGCCAGCCCTCCATCCTTCTCGGAGCACTCCCTTGCTACCTGGCACCACAGAATCTTCCAGGTTACTCAGTCTGTTCAGGGTTCTGTAACAATATACCATAAACTGGGTGGCTCCTAAACAAGAAATTCATCTCCCAGAATTCTGGAGCCTAACATATCCAAGATCAAGAATCCATTTTACAATTCATGAACAGCACTATTTGATGTATCTGTGCCTGGAGGAAGAGGAATGGCAGGCCTCTGGGGTTCTTCTCAAATGGGCACTGATCACTCATGACTGAATCTCTTCCCCCTCCCAAAGGCCCCGCTTCCTAATCCCAGCTCCTTAGAGTTAGAGTTCCAATGTATGAATCTTAGATGAACATGAACATTCAGCCCATAGCACTGAAGGTATGTTAGATCCTCTGAAACAGTTAAATTGATTTTACATGTAGACAAAACTCTAGAGGGAAAAATGGAGACTTAGAAAAGAAACTAAAGTGCAAACTATCAACCTCCAGAAATTGCTGATTCGTATGCTGAAATAGATCTATAATTTAGTGAATTAACTCACTAAAAGGATTGGGCAAGTGGAATGTGCTCTAATAGGACTTTCAACATCCCACCCTTGACACAAGCAGCTATGTACACATTTACCTCCCAACCTCAAAAGCTCACATTAGTGATCATTGCATTACAGGCCCAGGATTTTACAAGAATAAACAAAATGTTAAGTATTTACACTGACATGCTCTTCTCTTGCAATTCATGATCTAAGATAAACATTGTTGTTAGCCCTCTGTCTAGGCCTCCTACCAGCCCAGCCCTTGGGGGCCCCTTGCCTCCATCTCACTCTCCTCCAATCTAAGCTGTATGCTCCTTTCAATTCTATAAATACAGACTCCATCATGTCATTCCTCAGGAAGAGACTCTCTGGTGGTTTCCCATCACAAACCATTAATGTCTGGATGCCTTAGCCTGACACACAAAGCTCCATGACGTTGCCCAATCCACCCCTCTCCAAGTCCTTTAAATAAACCCAGCAAGCTCTCAAAAGCCTTTGTTGCTACAGTGACTGCTCCAGACTTGCTCCTTGCCATTCTGCCCATCTGCTGCCTTCTTTGAGTTGCTGACTGCATTCTAGCTCTGTGCCTGAAGCCTCACTGGATCTGCAGCTTGGGCAGAAAATTGCTCTACTGGCTTTCACCTTTGGCCAGAATTGCTCATGCAGCCAATGACTCCTGGCCTCTGTCTTCCTGCTTCAGTCACCGGAAATATGGGTGAGAGGTGCCCTCCGACAGACAGGTCTCTGCCTTCCTTTTCCACTCCATCTCTTGTTGCTGCCCCCAAATAACCTTAGCATAGAAATACCTTAAGAACAGATGGGCTTTATTATCTCCTAACTCTAAAATCCCCTCAGCCGGGAATTCCTCCCTCCCCACTTCCTGTCGCCATCTTTCCATCTCATCTCCCCATCTTTCTGGTGAACCCCAACTCCCTTCGCAGTCAGCCCTCAACCAAAGCCCCACTGCTCTGGAAAGCCCACCCTGACCTTTCCTTTCTCCACCCCACTCCGGTCCTCAGGCGCTTCTACAGAAGTGGGCTTTCCCTCTTGTGTCTTCATTAAGACCTTCAATACCACTGTGATTCCACTAATTGCTCTATTGGATATTTTGCTTCTGAGTCTCTCCCTGGGCAATCTAAGACTCTAGGAGGAATAGGTTTTTGTTTACCTTTTCTACATCCAGTATTGGGCCTGGTGCCAGCATATGGAATTTCTTCACTTGAAAAATGGGGTGTCATAAATTTGTGTGAAAAATGTATGTAAGGTATTTAACTCAATGTCTGGCATATAATAAAGGTTTAATAAACACTCCAAGTCCTTAAGATAATGCTGCATACCTTCATTTGATCTTTTATATGGGTTATTTTAAATTTATTCCTCTGAGATCAACCTTATTTTTCTTATTCCTAGCCTTAATCATTCAATTAGTTACACATTCATACATGCATGTATTCAACAATAGTTTATTGAATTCATATTTGTGCCAGGCACTACTCTACACCCTAAGGGTGCTGCTAAGAACGATATATAAAGAGTCCTTATCCATGTGGAGCTAACATTCTCCAATGATGAAAGACAGCAAACACAAAAAGAATATATAGTAAGTTAACATATACATTTAATAACCTAATGCTTTACTTTTTCTAAACTTTAATCAATGGCCAATTTGATTATCAATGTTGATTTAGAAGAAAGAAAATGTTGGGCTGGAGATGCACCTCAGTGGTAGAGCTTGGGCAGGAAATGGACTAAATCCTGGGTTTGATTCTCAGTACTTTATATAAATAGGAAAATGCTATATATTGATTTTTTATTAATCCACCATGTTATTTCTGAAATTTTTGCAAATCATGGCAAAAAACACTTCTGAAAACTCCCATATATGAACCAGGCTCATCACTAAATATCTATTAGCCATTTTAATTCTCCTGTATATAGGTATAATTATTTTCCATTTTGTAGAGCAGGAGATAGACATTTAAGAAGATCACTTTCTGGGCTTGATCTTAATTGGTTTTGATTTGTCCTTCTCTACATGACATTCCTCATTGTATGTTATTGGTGGTTTCCATGAAAGGTATCCTGCCTCCCAGTAGGAGACCAAACTGAGGGGAGGTCCTTCCACTTCTTGTGTCTGGACATCAGGGCAAGTGCACACAACCTAGGCCTACCCAACAGATTCTCACACCTAGCACCGTGATTGCTGGGGGTGAGACAAAGACAAATAGAAACAAGAACCCAGAGGCAGCATCCTGACTGTTCAGCTGTAGTATTGTCCGGTGGTAAGAGTCAAGGGTCTCACCGCCAGATCACACCTTGGCTTTGGTCTCTACTAATTCCTGCTGGTTCTCCTAGCCTAGGTCTCCAGCCTTCCTGGAAATTCTCTAAACTGTCTGACATCCTTAAAGAGAGAAAGAGATGGGGGAAGTTTCTCTTAAGTCAGTCAAAGATGGTTTCTGTAGCTTGAAATTTAAGAACACTGAATGATAACATATCTAGAAAGTGACCAAATCAGTATTTTAGTCTAGGGTTGCCTAAATACCAAACCTGTGCCCTTTACTTGAGAAAGACAAAGAGGCAACCAATCATTTACCCAACAATTATTTATCTACCTATCCCATGCATGGAAGGCACAATCTCAGAAACCTAAATGTTGAAGATCTACTAAAATATCAATAGAACTGAATTCAGCTGGGATCTAGCAAGGAGCAGTTCTCTGTAGTAAGCCCTTACCTCCTTGTATTAGGGGTTCAGGAAAACTTAGGTTCTATCTGAATTTTCTTAAAGTCTTCTGGATTCCCCAAACATTGTTTTGGACTAGAGGCTTCCACCAACCTCTTGCCTCATATATAATATTTTTATTGTCTAATTATTCTATACATACTTCACTGTCCACATTTCTCTGGTAGCATCTCACACTTTATTCCTTTTAGTCATTGACTTACTTTGATATATGGTTTTAGATTTGAATAATTTGGATTTAAATTTAGATTTGAAAAAAGAATAATAAAAATCAGACTTTTGTTCCCCTATGAAGACAGAAAAATTAGGAAGATAAAAAACTTGGTAAGAAAGCATCATATTGAGGCTGTCATTCTCTCTCTGTCAAGATGTTGCCTACTACTGACTCTGAAGTGAAATTTAATAGTGCCAAATGTGAATAACTTTTAAGAACACAAATGTCTATTCCTGTTCAGGTTTTTTGTGCTTAGCAATTGAAATGTTGCACATGAGAATATCGGGACTGGTTGTTCCCTTGCATTAGAATAATGGATGCTGGAAGCTTCCAGATCACACCCTTTTTTTCTTCAATCTGCTTCCAAAATGGAATTTATCGTACACATTAAAGACCTAGAGGTGAAAATATTTTCTCTCTGTTGGCCTCAGAATTTCATACCAGCATCCCTCCCACTCTAACACTGGCCTGTCTGCTCTTCCATTGGGCCAGCAGGATGAATTGGAACAATATTTGGAGAAGAAAACAAGGGAAAAAGATGAACCATTGGAGGGAAGTGTTAAGGACTCAGTCCTTGCTCAATTCTGGCAGCTGCTATAAAGGTTTAGTTGTAGGGCTGCAGAGAACAAGACAGCACACACATTTTGGAAGATTATTATTGTAATATTCTTTTCCTATCCTGAGAACCAAAAAGTAATAATTAGTATATGTTTGTACATTCATTCATTAAACAGACTTGATTAGCTGACCTTTTTATCATATAATATTCAAGGAGCTTATAATTTAGTTAGCTGAATGAATCTAGTAAATCTGTGATTTTCTTTTTTTTTT